>CM022754.1:29421077-29853577 GCA_012411365.1 Ameiurus melas | reverse complement strand
CCAGACCGGCCTGGGGAGCTGAACGGTTCAGGCCCACTGCTATCCCAGGAGCAACATGTGTGTTTCTTCTTTTTTTTTATAATCATCATTGCTGTATCACATTCCTGAATATCCTGACCATATGGCTTTAAAATCCAAACCAAGGAAGTATTAATTGAATTGTAACTCTAGTTAAAATCTGAAGAGGCATATTTTGGACACCAGCCCTGTTGTGGCTGACTGCATTTAGGGGTAAAGAAAACATTGCATGTTTAATCTTTGACGGAACTATTTTTTCAGCCCTGGATAGTTAGCTAATTAGCTGAGCCAATGACATAATATAATCTGCAGTGCAGTGCTGTAGTCCTATCGAGTCACCCACCCCTTGTTTCCATTCTCTTGTTATTATCTACCATTTTACAATGCTACTGTGAAATAGTTATTGTAACTGTTTATACATTAGGTTTGAATGAAAATCACTAGTTATTGCAACATAATAATCATTAGATGATACACTACCTCCTATACACTGGTTGTAATTACAGCCTGCCCTTCAACAACACTCTAGTCTCTTTATCTCTGTCAAATCTTCCTGGTGGAGTTGTGATGATAAACAAAGTGGGAATTTCTCAGGTTTATTTTCCCGTATGCAAGTTTGGCAACCAATTTCTGATTGTGCGTGAAGCTAACAGGTATTGTATCATTTCTGTGCTTGAGTGACAGCTCATCTCATTTTCTCACAAAACCTGCAACTGGATGATGGATCACACGTACACGTGCGCGCGCGTGCGTGTGTGTGTGTGCGCGAGCGTACATATAACTTTGTAGATATCAAAAAGAAAATCTTTGAACAGCATATTTCAAGCTTTTTTTTCTTGTGACGCTTTCCTTTCAAGTCTATATATTTTGTGGGATTTTGAAAGGCGTTACATTGTCTTCTGTGATTTTGTTCTTCACTCAAGAGCCTGTCAATTTACCTCAATCTGAGTTTGTGTGCTGCAGTGTGCTGTTAAAGGATGCTGAGGTAGAATGTTGTTGTTCTCTCTCTCTCTCTCTCTCTCTCTCTCTCTCTCGCCCTGTTCTAGGGTTGAAAGGCAAGCATGAGGAAATTGTGGCCATTGCTAGGTTTCTTACCCCAGCCTGTCAGTATCGTTGAGAATTACTGCCAGCTCTCTCACTCTCTCTCGCTTACATTAGTGCCACGCATGCAGCCATCGAGCTGTGAGATTGTGCAATGATTATTCCTAATGGGCAGTGATTTGTCGTGGCAGGGGTTCTAATGTTTTTATAATTGACTTCAGATCAGCCTGATACGGAGCAGGAGAGACAGATGTTGTGGCTCATTGTGACTTCTTGTTTTGCTTGCCAAGGAGAATTTTAAACAATCCCTGCACCTGTGTTCCGCCATCTCCATTTACATACCCTTCTTGCCAGAATGCACAGAGATTGCTTCACTTATACTATAGTGTATGATATGTTTACATTCTATTACCTGTCTAATTGTGTTGTCTTCGTAGCAACCTCAGCTGGCTTACTAACTGTGTAGCCTATCAGGTATAGAGTTGACATGACACAAACGTAATGTAAACTGAACTCATTTTGTGCAATGAATATTTGATTGGCATTTGATAGTTCATACATTATTTATACTTCAGATATAACGACATATAGTGAAATATCTTAGAAACAGGGGGAAATTCTTTTCTAATTGTCATGATGAAATTATTTTAAAACAAATGTAAGATTTTCAAGACATTTTACTCATTTCAGGCTTGAAAGTTTCTCATTCTATTCAAAGATATTTATGAATATTTCAAGTGTTTCGAGAAAGAACCCTTTCTTTTCAGTGAGATTTTAATACCCTAAGTTGTGCTCATTCCAAGCATTTTACAAAGAAGAACGAAACAATATCTGCCAACAGAATAAAAGAATACTGGGATATGTGCCTTTATTAACACCCAAATAACAGCACAAACCCCATCCTAATATAATGTCAAGTATTCCAGGACTAAATATCCTAGACGTTTATGCTGAACATAATTTGAAGCTTACATTAGCTGGTATCCCAATAATTCCCATCCTTATTATCCACATATTTGTTTTAGCACTGCAAGGGATGATAGCAAATGAAGATATATTGAATAAAATAATTTATATTTAATATTTATTTATCTCTCTCTCATATTATTTTTATCAATGAGTATTTGATGTTGTGATGAATGTGTTTGTTTTGTAAATAATAAAGTATTTGTTAAATCTCTCTCTCTCTCTCTGTGTGTGTGTGTGTGTGTGTGTGTCTGTATGTGTGTGTGTGTGTGTGTGCGCGTGCGTGTGTGTAAGAAATAAAGAGAATTATCTGCCAATAGAATAAGACAAATTTAAGCTTGAAATAGTACATAAATATCTAGAAATAGGCTTAATGATCATATATTTACTTAAAAGCAATTAAAGAAACATACATTTAAGATGACTTTGCCTATATTTCAGTTGTCCTTTTTGATAAGATTTCATTTTTTGCAGAAAAAACATACTATTCAATAATTGTTAGGAGCTATTTATTAATTACTGTGAAGCTAACAGGAAATGTTATTATGTAGTTACAAAAGTCAGGAATGCAAGTGCTACAGATTAATGAGCTTCTTTACCGGGGTGATCAAATTCCAGATTTTTTTCGAGTATGTACTGAGGACAAAACAAAGACTGAGGTGGAGCAACAGAGACCGTTAATGTGTTTAGGAATGACATGAGGCTTGCGTTCTCTTTTCACGCCTTCAACACAGCCCGGATTCAGCCGTTCTCTCATCAGAGTAGTGATCTCCAGGAATAACTGCACTGAAGTCAGACCAAATCCAGTAGCAGTAACAAAATTTCTGTTTTACTACTAAAATGACTGCTGAAATCCTCACTGTCGTGTTTATTTCACAGATCTATTAGAGATATGGGCCTTTGAGAAGACACAGTGCCTGGATTATCTATGTTAAGGAGAAAGCTTCTACAGTCATCTCATACATTCATACATAAAAAAAATATATATATTTTTTATTTTTTAAATAATTTTTTTATTTTATTTTATTTGTGTGTGTGTGTGTTTGAGAGAGAGAGAGAGAGAGAGAGAGAGAGAGATAGAGAGAGAGAGAGCATAACTGGCTCCTACTATGTATGACAATCCCTTATTTTTCCAATTAAGTGGCTGCAGCACTGTGGGGAAGCTGGCAATAAATAATGCACCCATGTCATAGAGTCAGCCACTGTAACCTTTTTCTAGTTCTTTAAGGTGCCACTTTCAATGAAGCCTCATCTCCATCACTTAGTGCAAAGAGAGAGAGAAAGAAAGGGAAAGGACAGAGAGGGGGGGGGGGGGTCGGTGGGGGACAAAATTCCGCAGTATTCCAGAAACGTTTTATATCTGGGGATCACACCTCTCCTCTCTCTCAGAATGTTGTCCTCTCCACTTCCCCCTGTCATCTACTCCTCTCACTGAGGAAAAAAAAGAGAAGGATGAGTGAAATGAGAAGGAAAGCATTATGCTTGTCCAACAGTGCAGATGTTCTAAGGACAGAATTGACAGATCATAGGAAAAAAGAGAGAAGGGAGAAAGGTAGGATATGGAAGATAGAGAGGGAGGATTCAAAGAAACAGGTTTTAATCGGTTTCCCTTGATCGCTCATTCATTACAATTTGAAAGGAAACATTCGTGTTATACTGCAATGTTGTCTCTCAGCTTAAAAAAAATAAATAAAAAAACACAAGTTACACTGAAGACTGCTGGCTTTTGTTGAACAACTACTAACTGCAACCTCAGAGGTGTACATTTGCATTATTTCATTTCTGCAACCCACTTCTTGATTGTTCATAAGGCAGTAATGTGTACTTCCAAACAATTACACAGTTATGGCTCCCTCACACTTAATTATGAAGCAAGATGGGATTTTTCTAAGGATTGTTTATTGGTAAGCTGGCAAAGTCTAAATACAAAAACATTTAGGACTTTCACCTGAATTACTGATATTAATTTGGATGACTGATATTAATACTAATATCCTCTCAACCGACACTGTTACCCTCTTAATGCTGTTATTATTATAGTTATTGTTTATCGTAGTTCTTCGTGTCAGTGTTTGTTCTGTGCGTGATGACTAGGGGTGTAATAATAGGACGATTTAGATCAATGCATCGATTTAAAAGGCAATCATTTTTGACAAGACAACAACCAGAAATGGATAATTATCACTATAGAATTGACTATTATAGATTATGATTGATTATCAATGGATTATTATCAAAAAAGGATAAACAACTGCAAGGTGAGTTACCCATAACTCTGATACTCGATGACTTCTCTATGTCACCAGCATTCCCCAATTAATGGTACAACAGATTCTGAACAAAGTTTGTCACTTATCAGTACAAGGCTACTAAACAATCTATATCATATTGTAGCAGATTCAGTAGTATTGTCAAATATCAAAAAGTTGCCTAATGAAGTGAAATCATATTGTATCAAATCATAACATATTCAATGGTATCATTGAATGTTGCCTTAAGAATTGAATTTGTGATTGTTTGCATGTTCTTGTTACTGTAGTTGGGATCATGGTTTCCTCTTATTATTATTATTATTATTATTATTATTATTATTATTATTATTATTATTAGTAGTAGTAGTAGTAGTAGTAGTAGTAGTAGTAGTAGTAGTAGTAGAGGTAGTAGTAGTAGCAGTAGTAGACCACTGTCTAAAGTACATAATAGATCTCAATTTCTCCAGTTGCAATAAACAGAGATTAGGTTTTGTCAGGTTTGAAGGGTTTAGATGAAATGGTGAAGCATAAGTGTCTATTCTCACCCTTTCTAGGTTGCCTCCACAGCGAGGACACTACTTCCAGTTTCCCCCCTTATACACCCCCCACCCAACACTGACACGAAGTGAGGTGACTCTGATCTGGTTTCAGTTATCCGTGTGCTATAAGAGATGAAGTGGAGGAGAGAGAGAGAGCGGAAAGCAGACAGATGAAAGAGAACAGGACCCTCTCATACACTTAACCATAATCTATGATTGGACCGTACTATCCACCTCCATTATCACCTTCGGACTCGAGGGAATGGAGTGAATTACATCTATCGCTGAATGCACCCTGGCTGCCAGTACACACACACACACACACACACACACACGCACACACGCACACACAGGTTACATGCAGGAGGAAGAGGAAAATAGTATAGAGAGGGCCTCTCCTGAACCAGTCATGTAGCAATCAATTCAGATAAAATGGAAAACAAGCGAGAGAGAGAGTCAGAGAGAGAGAGAGAGAGAGTCAGAGAGAGAGAGAGGAGGAAAGAGAAAGGGAAACGGGAAATAAGGCAAGATGAAGTGATGAGGAGTTAGTCAGACTAAGACGCATTTCCAATAGAAGGACTTGATTTAAAAAAATACAATCCTACTATGTGTTCTGATTTGATGTATGATTATTGCATCTGCTGTAGCAAGTACTGTATTATTATTTCTCCTCAAAGGATGTGTATATAAACACACACCCACACACACACATTATTATTATTATTATTATTATTATTATTATTATTATTATTATTATTATTAGTAGTAGTAGTAGTAGTAGTAGTAGTAGTAGTAGTGGTATTAGTATTATTAGTATTATTATTATTATAGTATTACCCCTTTTAGCAGAAATGACGTCTTGTAGACGTTTTTCTTAATTGTCCATCAGGCTTGCTGGAATTTTGGACCACTCTTCCATGCAATATTCTTTCAGTTGCAAGATGTTTGAGGGTTTTCTTGCAGGTACTGCCCATTTCAAATCCCCCACAACATTTCAATGCGAATCAAAAATGGTCTTTGATAAGGAAATTCCATAACACTCCATGTTTCCTTTGGGAGGGTTTTGAGCCATTGGTGAATATGCTTAGGATCATTATCCTCTTGAAAGTTCCACTTTCAGTTCAACTACAACCTTTAGACAGATGGCCTCACATTATCTCCAAGCACTCTTGATATGATACAGAATTCATCATTGAATCAATGAACGCAAGCTGTCTAGTCCCTGATGCAGCAAAGCAACCCCCAACCATAACATTTCCACCACCGGGCTTCACAGTTGGTATGAGGTTCTTCTCCTGAAAATCTGTTTTTGGTCTGCGACAAACATGTCTGCTGTTACTGTGGCCAAACAACTCTATCTTTGATCAGTCTGTCCAGAGCATATTATTCCAAAAGGCCAAAAGGTCTTTGCCCATATGCTCACTGGCAAACTGTAGTCTTGGAATATCTTTCTGATTGTAGAAGCATGCATTTTGACACAGTTGCAAGACTTACTAGCAGACCCTATGATTAAACTTTGGGGTTCTTGAAGACTTCTTTTTGCATAAGACGATCTGCTCTTGGACCAGTCCTGGACAAATTGGCAGTTGTTTGTAATCTGTATCACCTGTAGATCATTTTCCACACAGTGGAATGATGTATTTCAAATAATTTGTAATAATTTTGGAATAATTCCCTTGCCAGACTCATAGGCACTGTTTCAAAGAGGATCAAATGTTTGTTTGTCCATATATATATATATATATATATATATATATATATATATATATATATATATATATATATATATATATATAGCACGTGCACACTTACTCCTTTTCAGGGTCGCGGGGGAACCTATTCCAGGGAGCATTGGGCACAAGGCGGGGTATTTATTAACATGTGTAAATTTATTAACGTGTGTAAATATTTGTATTAACATAAAAATATTCAACAACTGAGACACAAACTGAACAAGTTTCACAGACATATGATGAACAGAAATGGAATACTGAGTCCCTGAACAAAGGGGGGGTCAATATCAAAAGTAACAGTCAGTATCTGGTGTCCTCCAGCTGCTTTAAGTACTACAGTGCATCTCATCCTTATGGACTGCAGCAGATTTGTCAGTTCTTGCTGTGAGATGTTACTCCACTCCTCCACCAAGGCATTTGTAAGTTCTCGATCACGTCTGGGGGGACACATGGTTACACGTAATTTTCCACTGCAAGGAGGATCAGCTGTCCTTCCTGTCTCCCTGTAGCACTGTCTTAGGCGTCTTACATTACAGACATTGCAGTTTATTGCTCTGGCCACATCTGCAGTCCTCATGCCTCCCTGCAGCAGGCCTATGGCATGTTCACGCAGGTGAGCAGGAACCCTAGACATCTTCCTTCTGGTGTTTTTCAGAGTCAGTAGAAATGTCTCTTTAGTGTCCTAAGTTATTGTAGCTGTGACCTTAATTACCTAACGCCTGTAAACTGTTCGTGTCTTAAAGACTGTTCCACAGGTGCGTGTGCAATAATTGTTTATGGTTCATTGAACAAGCATGAAAAACAGCATTTAAACCCTTTCCAATAAAGATCTGTAAAGCTTATTTGGATTTTACAAAATTATCTTTAAAATAGTCTTCAGAAAAAGGGTTGTTTCTTTTTTTTTTTTGCTGAGTGTATATATGGACTACCATATATAACACTGTTTCCTTTTACATAATTCACAAAATGTAAAAAACAAAATCTGTTCTAGTCTAGATCTGTTTCAGGTTACGCATCGTGCACAATTCCGGCTGTATTTTTAGTCAGCTGTTGCAATACTAGATAAAAAAGCATTGCAGGAAAACAACACACACACACACACACATAAACAGGTGCAGCCCTGTAACTCTCATGGATGAGCAGTGTGGAGTGAAGCACATCCACCATCCTCCACTGAGAGAAATGCTACAGTGCTTGAGGCTACTCTAGACCTGCTCGGCGTTTAGGTGTCTCTCACTTCCTCACAGACAGTCAAATTCGTAACCATTCAAGCTGTCAACCATATAACAGTCTCTTCAGTATCACAGCCGGTCCCAGCCACCAGCGATCAGATTCAGAGGGACTTAAAACTGCATAACAAGTGTATAACTGACAACCACAGGAGAAGAGGCAGACTAAACTGAATGGATTGACTGTATTAACACATGCAATATTGTGCAGCTGTAAAAGGCTGTATTCTATTCATGACAAGCAGCTTGTCCCTGTCTGTTTTCAACAATGCTATGCTGGTGCTGCACAGTAATGGCCAACGTGATAATCACTATTATTTTGCTCAGTGTTGAAATCATTATTATTTATCACAATTATTCAGACACTTTTTTCTGCAAAACATTTTAATTGTATAAACACAATAAATATTGCTATTTACTTGCTACTGTATATGTCTAATATAATTACAGGCTACTAACCATATTCAAGGATAATAAAAAAAAATGTATAGCTCAGTGTTTTAAAATGAAAAATTCCTTTGGGTTCTTCAGTTTGCTCCCTACGTGTGTGTTGTGTGTGTGTGTGTGTGTGTGTGTGTGTGTGTGTGTGTGTGTGTGTGCGTGTGTGTGTGTGTGTGTTGTGTATACATAGTGCCCTGTGATGGACTGGGATCCCATCCAGGGAGGATTCATCCTTTAACCTAGAGTTCTCAGGATACACTCCAGATCCACCAAGATAAAGGGGTTATTGAAGATAAATGAACGTGGTTAATTGTGTAGAGCTTCTATGACAATTGACCTCATCTAGCCACCTCTCTTCAGTTATTTCCTCCATGTTCATTAGAAAACTATTTTTTGCCCGGTGTTAAGCTAACATTCCAAAAATTGGCATTTACTGTTTTGTGAAGAAACCACAGCTGTGGCATGGTACATGTTAAGCTCTTGCCTTTGTTAAGACCAGTTTGACATTTCAAGCTTAACATGGCACCATATTAATAACAGTGCATTGTGTATCATACAATACACCACACATAACAGAACATTGCAGTGGTATCAAATATTGTTTTCTATCTGCCATGGCCTGTCTATATTTTTGCTGAATTCTCATCCGTGGACTGTAATAGAAATGTATTGTTTATGAAGTCTGGGCCAAGAGGACATTCGCCTGGTGCTCCAACCCCAGAAAAGTCATTAGTATTGATTGAGGCATGCAGACCATTGATGTGGTGGCCGACCGCTGACCAGTCTGCAGAGAGTGTGGTGTTCTGTGGTCATGCAAATACAGCCGAGAACGCCTCTTCACTGCTCAGAAAGTTTTTTTGTGGCGGAATCTTTGTTAAGTATGTCACTCTTGATTTATAGATACAGTACTCATTAAGTTCACATTAATAAGGAACAACAAATTAAAATTATGTTTGTAGTTTTTCCTCAGTAACTAATTTCTATAACACATTTCTCCAAACTAGGTTCAGTGCTCTCAAAACAGTTAACACACCCATCGAAACTAAAGCTGATTGTTTTGCAAAACACACAAAACATCCCAGACCAAGTCTCCATGTTTTAAAGCAAGACACTACAGTGTTTTGGTCATATCAGTTTTTCCAATATTTGGATAAATTGCATCTATAACATGTATTCTCTTAAACTATAGTGATAAAAATGATCAAGGCCCAACAAAAAAGTCTTTCATTTCATTTGATGATCGCTTTAAGCTCCACCCACTCCCACCCACAATGTTATATATCCCTGAAAAGATTGCATTCAAAAAATCTCTTTTTCTAGATGACCCGCATATGTGAAATTTGACATGTTCATTCCTATTCCTATAGGGAAGTATATTACAGAAGGATTTCCCAAAATGTTGATTGATTCATATTAGATTTAGATTTTAAATAGAAACAATGTACAAACAATTCTTACAGCCTATGTGTTTTCTTGGTCAAACAATAAAGCAATGATAATCCAATAAACTGTTCTGTAAAAGTCTTTCTCTTTCTTTAAGAGTGAGAAGAGTCTAAGAGTGTAAGAGTCTTCAAAGTGAATCATACAGTTTCATTTTAACATCATCCAAATACTAGATTTGTTGTTGTTGTTGTTTTATTGTACATATAAGCATTTATGCAAGGTCTTGTTTGTATAAATAAATGTGTATTTTTTTAAATAGCTCCAGTACAAAGAAAATTATGGTAAAATATTAACTGGTAAAGATTAATTAGGGTATTTGTAGTTTTTTTATTCACTAGTAGTATCTTGCTCTAAAACAATTACATAGCCGCCTAAACATTTAATACAGAGTTATCAAAATCTAGAATGACTTTTTCATAGTTTTCACACAAATACATTTTTTTGCCATTTTTCTAAGCACAACATACAAATCTCTGTATAAAGTTCACATTTCATTTCAGCTTGCAGTCTTCACACTTTCACTTAACTCGTTTCCATTTACCCCCCAAGATGATGTCAGCTGGATTAGTAAAGCACACAACAGAGGAGGTGCAATTTGCTAAACTGTTCACACGCTTCTGAACATTTCGCTGTGTATATAAAAAGAGTGACATTTGAATGAACTGGATGATAAACAAAGAATACAGAAGAAGAGCAGTGAGCAGAAGAGGTATACGTATAAGTGGAGGTAGAGTATTCAGTAGAGGAAAGAAAAGGATAAGGAATATACTGGGAGAGGTAGAAAGAGATGGAGAAAGATGAAGAGAACAGACAGTGGGAGGGGAAGAGTGGAGAAGAACAGCAAATTAATCTCAATTCAGACCTACCTAACTGACTATGTCCTGGAGACAATACTGGAGGTAATACTGACTTGGGACCATAAACACAGCAAGTTCTTCATATTTCTGAATGACATCCTCTTTCCACATCAGGAACAGCTGAGACAGAGGCAGCCTGTGAGGCAGTTGGTTTCGAATAAAGATCATTTAAAACATTCAACACTGAGTGACTCGGATTCCATCCACATAAATATAAATGGAATGGAGTGATTTGCTAATCTCATAAACCCATAGATTATTCAAATAGAACATAGAAAACATATCAAATGTTTAAAATGAGGAAATGTGACGTTTTAAGAAAAAAATAAGGTAATTTTGAATTTGATTACCGCACCCCATCTAAAAAAAAGTTGGGATGGGGCAACAAAAGGCTACTAAAAAGAAACAGCTGGAGGAATATTTTGCAACTAATTATGTTAACTGGCAACAGGTCAGTAACATGACTGGGTATAAAAAAGAGTACCGTATTTTAGAGAGGCAGAGTCTCTCAGAAGTTAAGATGGGATGGAATCTGGATTGAAGCATATCTTGTTCTAAAACCTGTATATACCATTCAGCATTATATATATATATATATATATAAAATAAAAGAACAAAAACAGCCATGTCACAAAGAAACTGATTCTGTTTTCCCCCAGGTACATTGGTTGAGAAAATACGGTATATTGTGTGATTAAACATGGTATATTGTGTGATGTAGATTAAATTGTCTCGCCTCACAGAACTGTACTGCGTGATGAATGAATGAAAAAGGTAAACTGAACTCATAATCAATGAATGTTTCTTGTTCCTGTTTGCAGTTTCCTGTAATCTATCTTTTACTCACGTTAGTATTACACAAACAATTAATTTTCCAATACATCGAAATGGGGAAACCTGATATTTAAGAAACTGTACAGTCAGAAAAACACATTTTCAAACATGGGGGAACAAAAAAGTTCATACAATAGAGATGAACTATTCTGCTAAAAATATATTTTGCCTTTTGTGTACCTGTGTGATTATAGCTGAATGCATTCATTAGTCGAAAGATGACAGGTCTAAATTTGAGATGTTATAAAAATGTTATATGGCAAGAAAGCATCAGAATTTCATTTTGGAGTTACTGTTCTGCACAATTAAGAGTGTTTTCATGGCTGTGGTGATTGCTTTGAGAGTACTCCCTTTAGTTTGTAGAACTGGATTTATATTGATTAAAAAATATTTTTTTTTAACATCTTGTGTTTTGTACAAATAGAATATATATATATATATTTTTTTTTCCAATTTTTGTCTAATGAATTTGGTCTGTGCTATAAGGCTGTGTATGCATATTATACCCGTATGTTTGAAAAGAGAGTGGTTAAGAAGAGAAAATAAAGAGAGTCGATGAACACACGAGCTATGGTGCCGGACCGTTCGCAGACTCTACCTCCAAGCCTTCATTTCACCATCAATGCTCATTTAATATTATGGAATAAAGGAAAATAAAATGTATACATTTGGAAATCTCTGACCTGACCTGACAGAAACACGACAGAGCTTATATTTTCTCTTCACCTGGAATGGAATGACAGAGCTAATGTTAAAATTTCCAATAAAGATAGACTGTGTAATTAAAATGTCCAAGCTAAATTCTTTACGATTGTTGACCAAAAAAAAAATAGAGATCTAATTTGGTGTAGAAGAAATTGCCTGGCCAAATAGAAATGAATCTGTTGTACATTTTGTTCATTTGTTTATTCATTTACTAAAGTGCTGTGGTAACGCAATCAAATTAAATACCCTCACTAAAAGTAACAGTAAATACACATGAATCAATTAATGACATTTTTGTTTTCAATTGATCACCAGTGAATGAAAAGCTTTAAATTGTACATTTTTTAAAGCTTTAGATTGTAAACTGTAGAATTCGTGTAGGTCTGTGTGGTATTTTGATTTGTGGTATTTTCATTTTGCTCACAATATACAGTATGAGGTTTTGCATAATGTGTTTATAATCATTTAATGAAATAAGAACATATGAAGCAAGGTGACAGCATAACAACTCATGACTTCAAGCAACACAGTTTATCTTACGATATGGGACAATAAAAGCTTCCACTGCACATTACTTGTCTGAGAATGGATTACCAAGCACCCCTCAAACCGGCTTTCCAGCATTTGGCTTTATATTTATAGAGTACCGTAATTGATGCACAGAAAGCATGCCAAAAATTTGTGTCATTTGTTTCATGAATATGGAGTGTGTCAAAATATTAGTTTAATAATGAGTTTAAAAAAAAAATACAAGATGAAAACTCATTACCGAATTCATTTAATTCTTTACAAATAGCCATAGTGATCTCTTGCTCTTCTTTTATTTGCACTTTGTGGCAGTTGATAAAAATGATAAAAGCATGGGCTAGTATATGTTTTAAATGTTGTGTTGAGAGCATTTTTTTTTTGCAGTTGTGGTACAACACTGACAGCACCAATAATTCCTCTCTCTCTCGGTCTCTGTCTCTGAGTATATAGCACATAGACATTAGTCCATTTATTCTTTCATTTAGAATTAGTTTAAACCATGTTTTATAGATTGTAATGAAACAAAAGCACTCACATGTTTTAAAGTCTGTTAGTTAAAAGAAAGTTTTTGCCATCTTTTAAATGGTGTCTTTATTGTGTGTCTGTGTTTCTGTATGATTGTGTATGCAGGCGAGAGAGAGAGAGAGAGTGAAGATGAAAGGTGAGGAAATCGAGTGAATGGGAGTGCAGTAATGTTTGCATGCACTGCCCTGTTGCTGTATAATATGTGACAGCTTAAATGCTAGGCAGCTGGGCAACATGTGTGTGAATCCCTGCATATGGACTCAGCTCTCCATCTGCCCTTTTGCCACAGCCCACCTGCCTGTCTGCCTGTCCATGTGTCTGTCTCTCTCCTCTCTTGCTCATCTTTTTTCTAGCTGAATAGAGTTGCGCCGTTATCTGACAGCAGCCTCACAGCACAGAGACAGCCACCCTGTGTAAAGTGGGACAAAAGACCTGAGACAAGGGACATGGCCTGAAATGATCCACAGAGACCGGAGACCACGGGCTCCAAAATTATAGATATATTATACCTTTTACCGTGTGTCTATGGGGGTTAAAGCTGGTAGGGTACAAGCTGACAAACCTTAAATCTCTGCAGTGATGAATGCATGCAATATGTGTTTGTGCCAGAGGGGCTTTATCATCTCTATTTGAAGGGAAAGTTCTGTATGATTCATTAGAGAGAGAGAGAGAGAGAGAGAGAGAGAGAGAGAGAGAGAGAGCTTATAAGGGGTGGAGAGGCCATATGGATGCAAAATGCAGAAAAGTATAAGAAATAAAGTTGGGTTGCTTGAGAAAGACACAAAGTCTTAGCATTCTGAGGATAAAGAGCTGTTTTTAGGTACCTTATGTAATAATGATGTAGTGTAGGGTAATGTACCTGAAAGCCATTTACATACCTCTTTAACTATAGAATAACACACAACAGGGTGTGCTGTTATAAGAACATAATTCAAGCCGGGGTGGTGTGATAACAATTGCTGTTATAAGTGGATTATTTTCATAAAACGACACAATTTTGTCTGAATGAATTTGTGCACATGTACAAACGACATTTGAATGTAATAATGGGGGGCAAGGTAGCTTAGTTGTTAGCACGTTTACCCCGCTTTGGAGATCCGAATCCCACCTCAAGCTATGTGCATGTTTGCAAGTTATCTCATTGCAAGACATGCTCGGTAGGCTGACTGGCATTTCCAAATTGTCTGTAGTGTGTGAATGTGAATGTGTGCGCGAATGTGCCCTGCAATGCGCTAGCCCCCCGTCTAGGTTGTCCACCATCTCGTGCCCCAGGTCAACTGGAATAGGCTCCTGTGTAGGATATTTGGTATAGAAAATGATTGGCTGGATGTATTGATGAATGACACGTCACACTTTTCATCCATTTATCGTTACATTTATTATTACTGAAGTTATAAGATGAAAACCACAGCCTGTTGTGAAACCAGAAACCGTAAACTGCTCTGTTGTGAAAATTCTGCTGTAGCGGAAAACTTACTACCTGATCCAAAGTGCTGATACCTGGCACTCCTTACATAAACGTTACATAAAAGTATCCTTACAGAAAGCTTCATCCTATCAATGATTATGCATTTTTCTTTGTTAAATAACAACACTTTAAAAATTTGTCTTCGATTATGCAGAGCATCTGCCATACAAGTCCCTGTGTATGAGCTGTCGCTATAGGAGCGATAAGGTATTAGAATGAGCATATTATTATAAACCTGTCATTTATGTCACAGCTGGAATTACTGTCAGAGCCATGCTGTTGTAAAAAAATAATAAATTAGCACCTTCTGATCTGAGAATCCACCAGCGCTGTGGTATAAATATGAAATATGGTTTACCCGCACTATAAAGCATATTGACTGATGGTTGTAGAATTTACAATGGGAAAATATAAAACATTTAATGTTGTGTAGAAGTTGTTCAGTGGAAGTGTGTTGAAAAAAAGAATTACAGCATTGTATGCAGTGATTCTCAGTGTATGCAAGCTCAAGCGTGAGCTATTCAATGCCGGATTCAGATTGTGCAAACTTGAATGTATGTCAAATGAATATATATATATATTAGCCTGAGATTCATCAAATCTTGATGACTTTTTAAGGATCGTCTTGCTCTCTGCGCTTTATTTTCCCAACTATAAAATTCCGCTTTGATTTAAAATAACCACGGGTGTTATTTACTTGTGTTTCCACATGCACAGTACATTCCACATTGTTGCATTACTAGTAAAGTTCAATATCTGTTCAAATGGTTCTCAATCATTTAATACTCTAGATTTAAAACGGCACTATGCCGATGTTGTATTCTGCTGTTAGGCATGTGAAAATGTCTATGCTAATTTGACTCAGACACGGCTCGAGACTACAGAAAAGAGTTCTTTTATTTTCTCAGTTTGTGGAAAAAGATGGGCTCAAGGACTAAGGTTTGGTCATTTTTATGCTTACCTTGCTGATTACGTCAGGCAGCAAACAGACACAGCAAAATAAGCATGCAGAACAAGTCATTCCCTCTACTGCAAAACATGAGCAACTTGCATTTAGCCGACAAGCATCCTGACCTCTACAAAGACAGCAAATTAAATGCTACGCTATGCTGCCTCCGTAATTAGAAAATTGTAAATGCCATCACAATTCAATCATCTAATTTTTAAGGAGCGTGATAAAATATTGCTGTTCAAAAGGACAGATGTTAAACAGATGTTGCCTGTTTGTTTTATCAAACTTATGAAGGTTTTATTTTTGGCTTCATAAAAAGAAGGACACTGTAATTCACGATTAATTTACGAGCGCATTAACGATCTGAATGTTGGGTGTTTAAAGTCTTCAGTAGAGAGTTGTAATGCAATGGCACTATCTGTATTTGTATTTCCAAATATCCATATCTGTACTTGTATTCAGGTTTAATCCTAATTGTGGCATGACCGAAACTGGAGGGTTTTTAAAAAATAAATAAAATAAATAACAGAATATTAAACCTGCCACATTTTCCATGGAAAAGTTTGGAGAGAAAAAAATCTGCATGGTCTCTCATGGTCACCTCGTAACTGATCTCAACTGGCACTGTTTTTTTTTCTTTTTCTTTAATTCTGCTTGTACAGTTATTTTACTACAAACACATTTATTTGGTTCTATTTCCCAAGTAACAGTAGTGTGCCTCCTATTCTCATCTATATATTTATCCATTTAGAACACATTAGCTGTTCAATACAAGAAACATATTCATATTTGGTTACATCCCTACTTCAATGTGTGTGTGTGTGTGTGTGTGTGTGTGTGTGTGTGTGTGTGTGTGTGTGAGTGTGTGTTTCTTCCCCCCTTTTTTATAATATGTTTATTCTTTTATTTATTTCTTTTGGACACACTATTGTTGTAGTATCAAGAATTGTGGCATTATCATAGTCATAGTCAAACTTTTGGTATTGTGACAACCCTATACCAGCCTGTGCAATACAGGAAATCAAACTGCAGTGACACGAAGCTGATATGAAATAACACTATAGATGGAAAGATGTGAAGATGTGAAAAATGCTTTGATGTATGTCTATGTATGTGGGTGTCCATCTTTTGCAGGCATGCATCTGATTGTCCTCTGATATTCAGGGTTGATCTAGTTTGTTTTATATATATATATATATATATATATACACACACACACACACACACACACACACACACACACACACACACACACACACACTACATCCCTGATATAAATGCAACCAATCATTTGTTCCAGGTTTCTGGTGAAGCATCAAACTGAATTCTGTGATGTGGGAGAGACTCTGAACTCTGAACTGCACTTCCTGTGATACTGAAAATGAAATCGTGAAGAGAGAAACAGAGAAGAGAAGGAGGGTTATAGTGTCATATGTGGACTGGCTGTGAGTCTTTATGCACTGGCAGTGTGGGGGTGTGTGGTCGTAGATGGACCATCATGCAGTGTGTCTGTGTGTGTATAAAGTGTGTGTCTGAGTGAAATGGAAGTGTGTGACTCATTGGCTAGTATTAATCTGTTCCTGTAAATGATCTGACTGGCACTCTCCTCGCCTATAAGCGCCGGCTGTCAGAGCGATAAGGGCATGAGCCTCAGTGGGGATGTCTCTCCTTTACTCTTCCTC
Source organism: Ameiurus melas (assembly GCA_012411365.1). Lineage (NCBI taxonomy): Eukaryota > Metazoa > Chordata > Actinopteri > Siluriformes > Ictaluridae > Ameiurus > Ameiurus melas. The sequence goes on along the minus strand of CM022754.1, from coordinate 29,836,364 downwards.
TCTCTCCGTCCTCTGAGAGATCCAGATAAGGCCTGTGTGCAGAGGGCCTCCACACCACACCAACCTCAACAAAAAGCCCCATTATGAGCCTGTCAAAGCCACTGCTGCTGCAGCTCTTCTCCACACACACACACACTCATACACACACATGTAGGTGCCAAGGACATTCCTAGTGCACGAGAGCCCATACACATACGAACACATTTCTCCCTTTTATTTCTCCCCTCTTTCAATTTCACAAACCGAGACTCATGGACACATACCTTCCTATTAAATAAGGCTGAATTTTCTGCACCAATTAAGCATTAGTACGTTATCATACACAGGCAGCCATGTTGTTTATGGTTCTCTCTCACATTGGCAGGCAATATATACTGGAAATTAGTCACATCACAAAGCCAGCAGCTTTAATTACATCATTGTGTCTGTGCACCACATCATCAAATAAATTAAGCATCAGATTGAGCTACCATGCAGTAAAACAGAGTGGCGTTGGGTCTCATATACAGTATCTCACAAAATTGAGTACACCCCTCACATTTTTGTAAATATTTGATTATATCTTTTAATGTGACAACACTGAAGAAATGACACTTTGCTACAATGTAAAGTATTGAGTGGACAGCTTGTGTAACAGTGTAAATTTGCTGTCGCCTCAAAATAACTCAACACACAGCCATTAATGTCTAAACCTCTGGCAACAAAAGTGAATACACCCCAAAGTGAAAATGTCCAAATTGGGCCCAATTAGCCATTTTCCCTCCCCTGTGTCATGTGACTTGTTAGTGTTACAAGGTCTCGGGTGTGAATGGGGAGCAGGTGTGTTAAATTTGGTGTCATCGCTCTCACACTCCCTCATACTGGTCACTGGAAGTTCAACATGGCACCTCATGGCAAAGAACTCTCTGAGGATCCGAAAAAAAAAGAATTGTTGCTCTACATAAAGATGGTCTAGGCTACAAGAAGATTCCCAAGACCCTGATACTGAGCTGCAGCACTGTGGCCAAGACCATACAGCAGTTTAACAGGACAGGTTCCACTCAGAACAGGCCTCGCCATAGTCGACCAAAGAAGTTGAGTGTTGTCTTTGGGAAATAGACGTATGAGTGCTGCCAGTATTGCTGCAGAGGTTGAAGGAGTGGGGGGTCAGCCTGTCAGTGCTCAGACCATACGCTGCACACTGCATCAAATTGGTCTGCATGGTCTAAAGATGATGCACAAGAAAGCCTGCAACAGTTTGCTGAAGACAAGCAGACTAAGGACATGGATTATTGGAACCAAGATAAAACTTATTTAGTTCAGATGGTGTCAAGCATGTTTGGTTGCAACCAGGTGAGGAGTACAAAGACAAGTGTGTCTTGACTACAGTCAAGCATGGTGGTGGAAGTGTCATGATCTGGGGCTGCATGAGTACTGCCACCACTGGGGAGCTACAGTTTATTGAGGGAACCATGACTGCCAACATCCCCTCCCTTCGGAGACTGGGCCACAGGGCATTATTCCAGCATGATAACGACCCCAAACACACCTCCAAGACGACCACTGCCTTGCTAAAGAAGCTGAGGGTGAAGGTGATGGACTAAACCCTATTGAGCATCTGTGGGGCGTCCTCAAATGGAAGGTGGAGCAGCACAAGGTCTCTAACATCCACCAGCTCCGTGATGTCGTCATGGAGGAGTGGAAGAGGACTCCAGTGGCAACCTGTGAAGCTCTGGTGAACTCCATGCCCAAGAAGGATAAAGCAATGCTGGAAAATAATGGTGGCCACACAAAATATTGACACTTTGGGTCCAATTTGGACATTTTCACTTAGGGGTGTACTCACTTTTGTTGCCAGTTGTTTAGACATTAATGGCTGTGTGTTGAGTTATTTTGAGGGGACAGCAAATTCACACTGTTATACAAGCTACATTACATTGTAGCAAAGTGTCATTTCTTCAATGTTGTCACATGAAAAGATATAATCAGATATTTACAAAAATGTGATGGGAGTACTCACTTTTGGGAGATACTGTACACACAGCAAACAAAATGACAATGAGCCATCTTAGAAGGCTTACATTTAACTTGTAAAATGGGTTTGAAGTCATTTACATGGTATTTTTAATTGAATTTGAAGAACATTAGTTATCTTGGCTACATTGCCCATCCCTAATATCTCACGCATTCACATTAACACACACACACACACACACACACACACACACACACACACACACACACACACACACACACACACACACCTTAGCACTGGATGCTGGTGGGGAGATTGGTGGCTCTTTTGCATCCCTGTGCTGGTTTGATGTAGCACAATGCGAGCCTGTGAGTCAGATTGGTTCGTGTGGCCGAGGTGAAGCCGCTCTGTTAGTACGTGCTCCTCTCGGCTCCCTGAGGTCTACTGCGAAGAGGCTCATCTCTTCAGAATGCATTACCATGCTATTTCTCTCTCTTTTTTTTTTTTTTTTTTTTTTTTTTTTTTTTTTTTTTTTTTTCTCTTCTCTCTCTCTCTCTCTCTCTCTCTTTTTCTTCTCTCTCTCTCTCTCTCACACACACACACACACACACATACACACACACACACACACACCTGAGCACTGGCTACTGGTGGGGAGGTTGGTGGCTCTTTTGCATCCCTGTACTGGTTTGATGGGGCACAATGTGATCCTGTGTGTCTGATTGGTTCACGTGTCCGAGCTGAAGCTGTTCTGTTAGTACGTGCTCCTCTCGGCTCCCTGAGGTCTACTGCGAAGAGACTCATCTCTTCAGAGGCTCATCTCTCTCTCTCTCTCTCTCTCTCTCTCTCTCTCTCTCTCACACACACACACACACACACACACACACAAACAACGTTAAGCACTTAAACCAGTACGTGGATGCCTAAATTTCCCTGATTCAGTTGCCACTGCCGATTTCCCTCAGTTCACAGTATTATGGCTATAAATCCTTTTTTTTCTGTTATTCTTTGAGTGCTTGTGCTAAATGTCTTTCCCAAAAACGCTGATCTATCTCCTCATATATTACTATAAATGTCCCGCTGATATTGAAGCCTCCAAGCCTCTAAGCTTGCAGAGGACCTACTGTGGGACATGTTTATCTGTGTAGTCAAACAGCGGATTTTATAATAGTCTACAGTATAGAGACGGTGATCAGATTTATCAATGCTATTTGACTCTATCATACATTGAGATATGAAATCTCAAAAAAAAAAAAACCCTCTTGCATAACTCTTCACTTCCACTTCTGAAAACTGTCTTCTTCTTTCTCTAACACACACACACACACACACACACACACACACCCAAAGTGCGATCTGTCAGCTTCTTTTGTACCGTTGCATTGAAGGAGAGCAGATAGAACACAGCGCCAAGCCAATTAAGTCTACCAAGGACAAGCTCTGGGAGCTCGTTGCCTTGAGGGTCACGTGACTTGCAGATGAATGCCACCTTGCTCTGACCTGCTGTACACTTTTCATTAAGTGCACATGAAAGAACACAGGTCACTATAGACACCATACTGTTTTAAACTGTAAATGTAACATTTCTTCCTTTCCATTCTGCTTTGAGATTTAATTTCACATCAAGTATGTTACACATTGCTACAGTATGTGCCATACTAATATTTTTGCTTTTGCTTGTGGTGCAATGAACTGGTGTCAGATTCAGGATGTTCCCCACCTCATGCCCAGTGTTCCCTGGATAGTCTCCAGATCAACCAGACCCTGACCTGAAGATCCATCCATCCATTTTCTACAACGCTTATCCTACTGTATCGTGGGGAACCTGGAGCCTATCCCAGGAAGCATCAGGCAGAAGGTGGGGTACACCCTGTACAGGGTGCCAATCCATAACAGGGCACAGTCACATACATGTTCACACACCCATTCATACACTACGGAAACACTTTAGACACGCCAATCAGCCTACCATGCATGTCTTTGGACTGGGGGAGGAAACCGGAGTACCCGGAGGAAACCCCTGTAGCAAACTCACACACAGGGCCACGGCAGGAATCGAACCCCCAACCCGGGAGGTGTAAGGTGAATGTAGAAACCACTAAGCCACCGTGCGTCCTAACCTGAAGACAAATTCTTTTTCTCCATGTTTAGCAGTGTTTTATTAAAATGATTAAAAAAAAAAAAAAAAAAAACAAGGCAGCAAACTTGCTTTTAAAAACTCTCTGGTACGACTAATGCAGCAATGCAATCTTATCCAACAGCTGTGATCTCATTTCTGACTTAGAATCTCATAAAGAACTGAATGCAGGTAATATTATAATTTGTTCTGGACTGTTGCTGTGCTTTTATTTGAATGCTGGTGCTGGTGCTACTTAAAACAATTGTTTTCAAGCATTGCATATATTTTTTAAATCACAAGATATCATACTGTAAAATGCCATCTCCTCCATTTTAAGGCCATTGTTGTACTGAGCTGGGGGTTTTTTGTTTTGTTTTGTTTTTCATTTGTTTGTTTTGTTGTTGTTTATTTTCTAATTTCACTGTTGTCAAAAACATTTCTGGACCTGACACAGACCCTGTGGAAGCATAAGGAAGGTCATGCATTTTTGCACTGCTTACTACCTGAGGCACACAAATCATAAACTACTGTCATTCTTTCGTCAAAACGTTGAGTATGTTTCATTTAATAGGTTGTTTTCTACTTAATAAAGACAATGTTGCTGGGTTAAGTAAATTAAATGTGCATTGATTAGTGCATGTACAGTAGTATGTGATCTGTATCAAGCAAATCGGTGTGAGGATCACTCTCCAGTGGCACATAATGCGTTCAACATGGCCCAAACTACAGATGCAACCTCTTCTCTGCCTGAGTTAGCGAGGACCACAGCGGTATAATAATTGCAGCGCAAACAATAATCCGTCTCCATTTTCTCCCCACATCCAGTTGTAGCTCGGGGCTGATAAAATACTGTACTGCTCTTGCTTTTTTGAAAACCATTTGAATATTTCTTTGGCAGGAAATCGCATTACGGGCTATTAAAAAGTAATTATTTGTACATAAATTCCCCCGCGACTCGGCGGCGGAAGCGGCTCGATACAAAGGCAGTTAGGAGCCGCTCTTTATGGGTGCGAGGCGCGTTTATTAAAAAAGCGCGCGGCTCCTCCATCATTCGGCAAGCGACTACGCGTGTCAGCCACCTCATATTTTTGTAGCTCATGCTAATGTAATTGCTGCGGCTTTAGCGATGTCAGTGTGGACGGGAGGCGCTCATTAGCATTCTTACAAATGTTTATTTCGTCAGGACGCAGAGGCCCTCAACTCCAGAGATATTACCCCCGCTACAAGTGCACGTGAGGAAAACATCTCCTGACGTTCCAGGGGAAGGGGTCCGTGTACAACGCCTTGGGTAAATGTACCTGCCAATCATGCCATCATGGATTTTAAACAAGTTCACTGCTTATGCAGTACTTGCATTTGGTTTAGGTCAGTTTTTCATTCATTCATTCAACCAGTAACCTTTTTAACATGGTTGCAGTCTATCCCAGGAAAGCACTGCAGGAACACTCAGGCAGGCACAAGGGCCTCCAATCCATCGTTGATCAGCTTTTCGGGTATTTATAATAAAAAATTATTGATATAAAGCTGAAGAGCACGTGGTGAAGCAAGTAGCGTTGCCACCTCACAGTTCTAGGGTCCTCCGTTCAGTCCTGAGCTGAGGTTACTGTCTATGTGGAATTTTGCAGTGGGCTTCCTGCACATTCTTTTGTTTCTTCCAACATGCCAGTAGATCACATGGTGATGCTACATTGCCTCAGTTGAGAATGTGTGTGTAATGGATATACGGCAATTTTCTTTAAACCAGTAAAGGGGTTGAAACTGAAACAGTAACAGCCTCTGATTCTGAGCAGGAAAACAAGGTGTGTAAATGTCTATATGAGTTCCAGTTTACATGAACATGATATGAGCAGAGCATAAGGAAAGATAATGTACTTTGCATGGTACTGTAGCAGTTAAACCCATACAATGATAGCTTAGCTGCACCTTCTCTTGGCTAGCGACACCAAAGTAGCATATTTAGAAAAGTTTTATATTTCATCGGTCTGGTAGTACTACAACCAGTGACAACTTTTTCTGATCATGTCATACATTGATAGCTAAGTTACCTCAGCATCCATAAAACCAAACTTAGGCTAATGGATGAGCTGGAAAAAATGCATGGCTCAGCCCTGGATGATTAACAGTCCAGCTAATGCCCCTGATTAGCAATATACTCTGCATTTCAGCCGCTTTAGAACAGTTTCACCAGTATGTCGGTCTGTCTAGATGTTATCAGCAATTACCATCTCTGTTAAGAGATGTATGCTAATTACTCACAAATAAAATAAAAAATAAAATCTTTCTCTACAGGCACACATTAGCAATATACTTTGCATGTCTGCCACTTTAGAACAGTTTCACCAGTGTGTCGGTCTGTTTAGATGTTATCAGCAATTACCATCTCTGTTAAGAGACTCATTCATGAAAACAAACATGATGGTGCAATACCATACAATGACAAATGCTTTGTGTCAGGGAAAGTGTTAAAATATGTCTCTATGTTCTGCAGGAACAGCATTGGGGGAAATATCTAAATCATCAGTAAACAATTAAAAGAAATACAAATTATATTATCAATGTCACGGTTCTCCCGGAGCAACAGCACGCGCTGAGCGCTGTTGCGCATGCGCAGACTTCTTCCGTGGTGACGTCATGTCTTCGTCCCGTCATGTCATAGGGTCGTGTGTGTTTTGGAAGTGCGCACAGCTGTTAGCGGTTGCGGGCTAATTAAATTCAGGACTATATATACCGTGAGCCGTGCTCTACACGGCGCGGTTTGACTAAAGTGACGGATGGACATATTATGTAACTGGATCTCGAGAGTGCAACCATAGTAGTCATGGTTTCTTGTCACGTTTTTGCCATAGTCTTAGTATTAGTATTAGCATTCTCAATAGCCAAGTGAGAGTAGCTTAGCTCAGTGTTTTGTTCCTAGTGTTTTTGTTTGCAATCCTCACTGTTAATAAACTGCACCGTTCTCTACTGCGTTTGCATCCTGCCTGCTTCCTTCGCCTCACGGCACGTTACAGATCGAACCGCCTCAACATGGATGCAGCACGAGAACGGGTGAAACAGAGAGGGGAGAAGGGCAGAGAAAGCTACGGTCAAAGTTCCAGTCACAGCCATGCCACGTCTCCTGTCCACATTACGTCTCCTGTCCAAATCACGTCTCCAGTCCAAGCCACGTCTCAGGTCAAAACTACTCAAGAACGCTCATCGGTGGAGGCACTATTACGGGACACCCTGGTTTTGCTGGAGCAAGAGGTACTCCGGAAACGAGTCTTGATGACAATGCGGGCGCGACTAGAGGTAAAGGTGAACCAAATGCAGCTGGAACTGGAGGGTTTACGCAGCACTCTGTCTGAGCGGGAGGTTCAACTCACCCAAACCAGAACGGTACGTGATGAGGCACTGAATCGACTGAAGAAGTTAACTGCCAAAACGCTGGAACTAGAAAGCTCAGGTAAATCGAAGTCTCAAGCTCATGATGTTCAAGTCCAGACCCAGTCTCAAGGTCATCATGTCCAAGTCCAGACCCAGTCTCAAGCTCATGATGTCCAAGTCCAGACCCAGTCTCAAGCTCATGACTTCCAAGTCCAGACCCAGCCTCAAGCCCACGACATCCAAGTCCAGACCCAGTCTCAAGCCCAGGTCCCTGTCACATCCCAGGTCCCTGTCACAGCCCCGGCTCAGGTCCCTGTCACAGCCCCGGCTCAGGTCCCTGTCCCAGCCCCGGCTCACGTCCCCGACCTCAAAGCCCAGTTTCATGTCCCCGACCTCAAAGCCCAGTTTCACATCCCTGACTTCAAAGCCCAGTCTCACGTCCCCGACATCAGCGCCATGTCCCAAGCCATGCCTCTAGTCTACGTAATGTCCCAAGCCATGCCTCTAGTTCATGCCATGTCTCAGGCCATGCCTGTAGTCCACGCCATGTCCCAAGCCATGCCTCTAATCCACGTCATGTCCCAAGCCATGCCTCTAGTCCACATCATGTCCCAAGCCATGCCTCTAATCCACGTCATGTCCCAAGCCATGCCTCTAGTCCACGCCATGTCCCAAGCCATGTTTCTAGTCCACGCCATGTCGCAAGCCATGTTTCTAGTCCACGCCATGTCGCAAGCCATGTCTCTTGTTCACGCCATGTCCCAAGTCCAAGCTAGGTCCCATGTCCAAACCCAAGCTATGTATCTGAGCCCTGTCCCTGCCATGTCTCTGAGCCCTGGCCCTGCCATGTCTCTGAGCCCTGTCCCTGCCATGTCTCTGAGCCCTGTCTCTGCCATGTCTCTGAGCCCTGTCCCTGCCATGTCTCTGGTCATGCATCGGGCCCACCCCCCGGCCTGGCCCAGACTCAGGTCCCAGCCAAGTCTCAAGTCAGGTGAAGGCTATCCCAGAGATTTTTTGGGGGGCGGGGGGCAATGAGGACAGCAGGGTTCCAGCCTGAGGCCTGTGGGGAGGTCTCAGCAGTGGAGCTCCTGCCAGCCATGGAAACTGTCCTGCTGTCCAGCACAGCCGAAGAGGCTATCCTGCTGCCCTGCACAGCCAAGGAAACTGTCCTGCTGTCCAGCCCAGCCGAGGAGGCTATCCTGCTGTCCAGCCCAGCCGAGGAGGCTATCCTGCTGCCCTGCACAGCCAAGGAAACTGTCCTGCTGCACTGCACAGCTGAGGAAGCTATCCTGCAGTCCTGTGTAGCTGAGATCGTCGCTCAGTCTTTATGTGCAGCTGAGCTCGTCGCTCAGTCTTCACGTCCAGCCGAGGACGTTGCTCAGTCTCACTGTCCAGCCGAGGACGTCTCTCAGCCTCACTGCTTTGCTGAGGTCGTCGCTCAGCCTCCCTGCTCTGCTGAGGACGCCGTCTCCACGTCCAGCCGAGGTCATTGCACCGCTCTCAAGCGTCGATGAGAGCGTCGCTCAGCCTGTCTGCCCGGCTGTAGACTTTGTTCTGCTCCCCTGCTCCAAGAACACTGTGCATTTTCTTCCTGGCACTGCATGGGAAATTCGGCCTAGGGGCCCGTGGCTGCCAATGAAAGGAGAGGACTCCTTTGGATGGGGAGGGGAGGGGGGGTTCTGTCACGGTTCCCGATGCGCATGCGCGGACGTCTTCCATGGTGAAGTCATGTCTTCGTCCCGTCGTGTCATAGGGTCATGTGTGTTTTGGAAGTGCGCACAGCTGTTAGCGGTTGCGGGCTAATTAAGTTCAGAACTATATATACCGTGAGCCGTGCTCTACATGACGGATGGACATATTATGTAACTGGATCTCGAGAGGGCTAGAGTGCGACCATAGTAATCATGGTTTCTTGTCACGTTTTTGCCATAGTCTTAGTATTAGTATTAGCATTCGCAATAGCCGAGTGAGCGTAGCTTAGGTCAGTGTTTTGTTCCTAGTGTTTTTGTTTGCATTCCTCACTGTTAATAAACTGCACCGTTCTCTACTGCGTTTGCATCCTGCCTGCTTCCTTCGCCTCACGGCACGTTACAATCATTCAGGCCATAAATAAAGTTCAATCATTTTAATAATCCATTTAAATGCTTGGTTGATGTAAAAAAAAAAAAAAAAAAAAAAAAAAAAAAAACAATATCCTCACAGAACAAAGGGGGAGGGAGGCACATTAATTAAAAAAATTATAGTGTGATCTCTTTCTGTTGTTCATTTAGATGTCAACAACTATGGATAGTCTGACAGGGGAGTATGCCCACAGTCTCTATGAAGAAAAAAGTGAAAACTGAGAACGGTTGAGATTTTTCATCAGACAGCAATGTCAGGACTGTTCTATGCATATATACATTAGTCTTCATCACAACAATCTCAAAATTATTTATAATTAATCAGATTTTATGGACCAGGATCTAAATTTGTGCTTATGAGTTTTGACAATGTAACACAATTAGGCAAAAAGAAAAAGACTAAATTTAATAAATAAAAAAAACACTGTCTCTCAACTGAGCCCATTTTGGCATTCTTGCTCATACTCCTTGATGTAAAGAAGCACTGGGAAGCGTTGGGCCATGGCCAGGGTTCAGCCAGCCTTTATTTGGGTGAATATTAAAAAAGCTAATTAGAAGCAAGTCTGCTGGCTGGCATGAACGACTGGCAGGCAGTGTGATCTGTGTATCTGCTGGTTGGTTGGTCCCTCTGCCTTGCAGTCCACACTGAATCATAATGCACACAGTGTTCACACACAGTTTGTCATTAGTGCTAATGGCTGTGTTTACTCACTAGAATATGGTTTGAAATCCCAAACATTTGAATTTCAGATTCATTAAAGTAAACTCAAGGCTCTTTCATCAAATCTTTTGCAGTGTGCTTTAACTGTAGTTTACTGATACACTGTGACATGGCTAGCAGCATTGTGTGGTTCTAGGCCATTTTAAATAAAGGCACCATGTTAGAGGTCTTCAGCGCAAACATAAAACCTAAATATTGCCATTTGAAGAGTAAGCCAACAAAGAACCCACTGAAAAATATGTCAAAACTGGCACAGTTTAATGCAGACTATAGATTGCAATTTTTATTTGCATGCCATATACTTTTTAAATTTAAAATTAATAAAGTCAATATACATGTTTTTTTTACAGTTAGTTTAATTTAATTTTTAAAATTAAATTATATGTTTTTTAAAATTTTTATTTTTAAAAAATTTTAATATAATATTTTTTTTTTTTTTTTTTTTTTTTTTTTTTTTTTTTTTAAGGTTTTTTTGTTTTTTTTTTTTTATAATTTATTTATAGTAACAAAGAGTGCTTTACTAATAAAAAAAAAGAGAAGAAAAAATGGAAAAAGTATAAAAAGAGAGGAAAAAAAAAAAAAGATTTTTTTTTTTTTTTTTTTTTTTTTTTTTTTTTTTTTTTGGTCGGGGCTTTTTTTTTTGGCTTTTTCCTTTAACTTTGTGGAATTTATTTGTGAAGCCTTTTTTTTGTTTCAGAAATTTTAAAATGAAGGTTGTGGGTTAGGTGCAATGCCATTTGTGCAGTTGGCATGTGACATTTTAAATGGACTAGATATTTGCAATGGAAACTGATTTTGGAAATGTGGGATGCCACTTTGCTGGTGAGGAAAGAACCTGATGTAGTAGGGTGTGTGTCATGGTTAAAACGTAACCCTTATTGACTACGTGGCCAATGGGCTTTCTATCTACCATAGTATATAAGTGGTTGTTTATGCCTCTCAGAATGCGTCCTGGAAAACCCACCCCTTCCCTTCATTTGTCACGGTTTGTGACGTAACGGAAGATAGGACGGATGCAAGGGCAGTATGAACAGTTTTCTTTATTGAGCAACACAGGCAGGTAAATCCAAAACGTGATCCAAAAACGTAATCCAAAACATGCAAGAGGTCAGGTGATCGGCGAACAGGCATAAACGGGGCTAGGCAGAAAACAATGTCGTGGTCATGGAAAACAGGGTCGAGATATAAAACATAAAATGTGAACTACAGTAAGGGACTGGTAGCGGAGAAACCAGCGTGAACTAACCTAACAGACCTAAACATGGACTATGACTAAGACTAAGTCTATGACAATGAAAATGACCATGGAAAGCATTAAACACATCTAATCTATTCTATCTAACTCATCTAATATTCCGCATTTACTGTTGGGAGGCACGCGGTATATATGCCGACATGATCAGCCCCGTAACCGCTAACAGCTGAGGGCAATACAGATACACGTGACACCACAGCCAATGACCGGACGGGGAGGAGACATGACAGAAACATAAACAAACAACGTGTCGAGATGTTACTACTGTCCACAATGGAGAAGCAGGTGCTCGCGCATCTGATCGTGCATGCGCGCTCACATGCTCCACAGCACGCTGCACAAAGGGGGACTCATGACATCGTTGCTATGGACTACAGAGGTATGTGTTTTTAGCTCGGTTGCTTAGCTGTGTGCTGCTAGCATTGTCCATTTACCATGCGATTTACTTGTTTAGTGTGACGTTGGGCTACCGAGAATGTGTGCAGGTGTGATGTGCTACTCACTCTCATTGCAGTGTGTTGTCAAGGCTCCCAACTGTGTAGCATGGTAATTTAACGTAGCTCCGGTCGGAGCGCCAGCTGTTGGCATCACAACTATTAAAGACGCTATCATGATTGTGAGTACTATGTCATCGGATCACGGGTCCTCGATTTTGCATGCGTTAAGGCGGGCTGAGTGAGATGTGGTCATTTCGTTATAGCGCCTCCCTCTCACTCGAGGAGAGTTCTTTGCTGCACCGTAGGCTTTACTAAATTAAGGGTCGTTATTATTGCTGTTTTTATTTGCATTGAATTTTGTGGGTATGATTCTGATTAGTGGGGTGCTTTTCCCTTTTGTATAGCTGGTGCTGTCGTACTAGCCTGCCCTTCATACAGGAAGCCTCAGTCCTCCTATGATTATTGTTAATTTTCTCTTGTGACTGTTTTATTTGACCAATGCCTGACTGCGTTGGCTGATTCTTTTAAAATTAAATTTATTTTTGAATGGAAACCCATGCCTCTTGCCTGTTCTAAGTGGAACGTACTTGTGTGTCTATATATGGGATATTTTCTCCGTTTTCCCAGGGTGGCGTAGTTGGTACAAAACAAAACAAATGAGCCACATAGCTATATGTGGCGTAGTTGTAGAGTGAAACGAGCCACATTGCTACATTGTTGGCGTAGTCGGCAGGATCACTGTAGTATATAAACGAAATGAGCCACATTGCTACACTGAGCTAATGGATGAGAAGAGTATGGAATAGATATAGCCGGCCCTACATCATCAAAAAAGTATGGTCTCCAGTACCTATCTTCTCAATTAGAGGTAGTTTCTCTAATACTCTGTTCCCACAGGAGAGAGTTCTCAATCTGGTGTAGGAATACTTACCAGTCCCAGGATAATATGAGGTCCTCACAGAAGGAGTTTTTCTTTGAGGATACGAGGGTTGCGTCTATGAGGTTTCTAGTATCAAGAAGGAAACCTCCCATAGTATCTGCATATGCACCAAATAACAGTTTGGGGTATTCAGCCTTTTTGAGCAGAGTTCCTTCCACTCAGTCCCTACTGCTACTAGGGGACTTTGGTGACAATGCTGGGAAAATAGGAGATACATCGGGATGAACATCCTATTGGATCTGAAATTCAGTGGTGAAAGACTTCTATACAAGCAACAGATTGTACCTGGCACCTTGGACCAAAGGTCAGTGATCAATTGTTTTGGAAACTTGGGCAAAGAAAAGAGCAGAACTGTCAACTTGTCAATACTTAGTGGTTAGTTGAAATCATTGCACAGGGCCGCGATCACATTTACCTCATAAATCCAAAAGATCCATCTATGTTGCTTAGGACTGATGGGCAGACACTTCAATGAGAGACAAATATAACTCCCACCTCTGAAAGGTACTGAACTGAGTAAGACTGGGGACATAGAGTCTGAAGTGATCATGTTCAAGTCCTCTTTTGAAGATGCAGCTTCAAGAAGACTGGCCAGAAGGCTGTTGACCTGTCACGGCAGTAAAGGTAAGATACACTGGTGCGCACCAGTGGTGAGGGAAATCATCAAGTTAAAGATGGAGGCCTTTTAAGTAATGCTCACGGAGGACTCTCCTGATTCTTTTGAGGTGTTGGACAGCCAAAAGAGCTACAGCAGTTACAGAGGCAAAAGCTTGTTCTTGGGAGAAGAAGCCATGGAAAAAGATTCTTTGGGATAATTGGTTGACAGAATTGGATACAGGATATAGGAGACCATGCACAAGGTCTACTGAGCAATCATAGGGCAGTGTTGTCCAACACTGGGGATATTGTTGAGCAATATCTGTGGCAAGGGTGCATATTGCAACCTCAGTTCCAGGGTCCCTGGACTGATCCTGAGATCCGGATACTGTCTGTATGGATTTTTGCATGTTTTCCCATGTCTGTGCGGGTTTCCTCTAGGTTCTACAGTTTCTTCCCAAATGTGGCTTGTTTGTCTCATCTCATCTTTTGTGGTTTTCATGGACAGTATATCAAGATGCTGTCAAGGTTGGAAAGATCCAGTATTGTCACCATCCAGAGTGGACCTACAACGCACACTTGAAAATACTTTCTTCAGAGGAGAATACATGCCTCAGCTGGAGGAGTTTAAGTACATCGAGATCTTATTCACAAGTAATGGAAAAAAGCATGTAGATCTGTGATGGTGACATGGGAATTCAGGTTTTGGATGAAGCTTTCAATTACTGACCAGTCAATTTCCCTATCCTCACTTGTATCATGAGTATGAGCAGAAGAAATTAGGTTGTTTTGCAGGTTTGTTGGGCTCATTCTCTCTGTGAAGAGCTCAGCAGAGCCTTAGTGTAGAGACACCATTACTCCAAATTGAGGGCATTTTATTAAGATGTGAACCTGGTTGTCTCAACTATATCTGTCACTAGAGTATACCAGTCTAACCTGCTATGTTTCTGTTTTCTTGAATTTGCTATGCTTGTTGGCCAGATGTGATGTATATAAAATATACAGGAAATAAACACGAGGGAGACCCAGTATAAGTAAAATGTAATTTTATTGGGGGTAATCCTGAGGGGAGCGGTAGGGAGAAAACGGATGATAAAATGGGATGCATTCTGGGGACATGGGATAGCCAGCCGAGGTGTAAAAAAATAGAATACTAAGAGTACGGGGGACTAGCAGGTGAGAAGAAGGAAGAATGGTCAGAGCCCAGATCAGAGAAGGCAACATCACCCTCAGACTGAAAGCTGGAGGGAGGGTCAGGCAGAGGGTCTGTCTGTGTAGAGGCGTCAATACACACATTTGCGGGGCAGATTCTGTATCTGAGAGGTGGGGGGAACCCCGCATTTCCATTTCCAGAGGGGATGTGAAGAACGTCAAGTAGCATAGCAATGTCAGCAAGGAGATGCGCGATCTGTTAGCGAGTGTTCAGATCCAAATCCAGCATCTCCAATAAAGGAAAGAAGGAAAAATGATGGGCACCTAGACACACAGAAGCGGTATTAGGCGAATATTGATGAACAGGATTCACACTTTATTAACACACTATGGCGTATTAGTCACAGAGAGAAAGAGAGCTAAGGAAACGCACACACATAGATAACACACACACACTCTTACACCGTCAAGGACGGGCATGAAGACATAGACACACACCCACACACACACCCATAGGTCCCAATGCACACACATACAGAAGGAAAGCAGGACATTATAACTTTATAAGAATAATAAAAAAGGAGTATTAAGATAGTATAAGGATAATATAAGGAGTAGTAGGATATGTAGGATATTAGAAGGATAATATAATGATATTATGAAGTAGGGAGTACAGTAAACCACTTGCAAGCAGTATAACCATATATAAAACAGAAATATAGAGTAAATATGAAAGGAAAATATAAACCAGAAATACAGAAAAATATAAAAGAAACTTATGCAGGTGGTGAAGATTCTTGTCTCGCGAGGAAGGGTCAGGCGGTCAGGACTGGGGTAGATGAGGGCCTTAATTTTTAAGAGAGAACAATGAGGAGCCATTTATAAGGGTAGCTGAGTCAAGTTGCCCCACGAGATAACAGTGAGACCAAGGTCTCTCCAAATTGTTTTGTCTCGTCCCACTTTCAATCTTAATGGTATTCAGAAAGTCCTCTTTCAAAATATACTTGTAAATTTGATAAGATTTTTTAAAACATCATGGTCAATTTGATAAGATTTTTTTAAACATCATGGTAATGTAGATAAGCTTGTTTTAACCGTATTGGTATTGATATCATATCCTTTCTAAAATATATTGGTGTTATTGGGGTATAAATACAGTATAAATAAGGGAGCTTGAGCCCCAGGTGTCAGATCACTTCTGAAAATTCTCATTGGTGTGGATCTCGTGAGGTGGAAATAAAATCTGGACCCTTGCTTCTTCTCACTCACGGCTGGTGTCTTTTTTTC
Organism: Ameiurus melas; assembly: GCA_012411365.1. Lineage (NCBI taxonomy): Eukaryota > Metazoa > Chordata > Actinopteri > Siluriformes > Ictaluridae > Ameiurus > Ameiurus melas. The sequence goes on along the minus strand of CM022754.1, from coordinate 29,820,419 downwards.
TATCTCCAACTGGGTTTACAGATGTGAGTATTTGCTTCTATGTTGAATTTTAAGTGTCTTTGGGTAATAGGCTAAATTTGGGCCAGCAGATGCTAAGATATTTTGTTGATTTATCTATCTATATCACATCTATCTTCCTAACATATATAAAGACACACTATGTACTGTCAAAAAAATTAAATATTCAGACAGTATATGTCTTCTCAGAATGGCCAGTGTCTGACATTATATTCACATGCAGTGCTTCCCTGGTTGGACAGATCGTTAAGACTGTCAGACAAAGTTCATATCAGCCAGCACAGATATGGAGACATAATTATTGTGCTTTCTTGGAAGAGTTGCCAACACACATACATAGACAGGTGAAAAATGGAGTGCTGCAATGAAACTTCAGCTTGGGTTTTAGTTTCCAGATGTGAATGAAGGTTGTACTAAAATATGAGGATAAAAGGACTGTTTAACATAGGGAAAATGAACACCAGCTGTTGCCATTTTGCTGAAGATTTAACCAGGTTATTAGTTTTTAGCATAAACTTGGCTAATAAACTGCCATCATTTAGCTGAATTGGTTTCAACACCAGCCACCAAAATACCAATATTCACTGACAAACATAATAAATACGGTTTAAAAACATAATTGCAATGTGCTTGTACTCTTAGCCTACAGTACGTAAACATTACACGCTTCTTTGCACCATGCACCTGTCCTGTAAAAACATCCTGCATGCACACTGATATCCTGGACAGTTGTTTCACTATACTACTAGGCTTTGGCAGGTTTTATCCAATTTTGCTAGAACTGATTCCCCAAATATCAAGTAATTCACCAATTTCTCCATCTGTCTACTGAATATAGTCACTATTCATAATAACTAGCACAGAAGTATGCACATGGGCATTGAGGAAAAGTCACATGAATTCTAATATGATTGTTCTCATTCATGTCGCATTGCCACATATCTGATATGCAGTTTAGGACTACATATGAAAGTTGCCCAGGTCTGATTTCTGTGTCCACACATTCCTGAAAAAATCAGATCTGTGTCACAAAATAGTAGAAAATTGGATTTGTGTCTCTACAACATGGTAATATGAATGTAGCCTTGGTTGTGGTCGAGGGAGAGGTAGGAGTTGTTACATAAGAAGTCTGCACTCTTAGGAAAAAAAAGGTGTGTTGTTTTTTTTTCAATGGTTATTTAAGCGTTCATTGGATAATTCAGGGTTCTTACCTTCCAAAAATGGTTTTAAAGATTTAGTTGGAACCCTTTCTAATTGGGAAATTTTTGTTGTAGCATTCCACATAGAACATTTTAGGGCCGCTAAAGAACCCTTAAGAGTATATGAATAATTCAGAGAACAAAGCAAAAATGTCTAATCAAGGATGATTCAAAAGCCTTGCCGCAGAGCATCTGGCTTTTAGCTAATAGCAGCTCTATCACTATAAAGTAAAGGATAATGCAGAAACAATACTTATACAAAACTGGACCTGAAACACCAGTGTGAATAGCAGACTAGTCAGGAAGGGGTCTTCTCTCACATTACAGCCACCTGCCCAACCCCAGTGGGCCAGAGACACCACAGGCTCCTGTTTAACCATATCCCATTCTACTGTACCTATGCTATTACTGCTGATCACAGATATGCTTGCAGCTTAAACAAATATGTCTCATCTGCCAGTGCTCGATTGTGCATGGGAAATTGAGATGTAAAGATGATTGGCACCCTAGGCTACAGCCCTAATCTAGTTATACTAAAGCTTTTTCTGCATTTTCTGACTTAATGTGAAATTATACACTTCGTTTTTATTGCAGTGAGTGAGACTGGCATTTCTTAACATTTCACAAGCAGCTCAGCCTCTGTGATTTGATAATGACTTTCCAAGTGGTTTTGTACCACATAAAAAAAAATTGACACTCAAGCAAAAGCCACTTAAACACTCAAATACATGATTGGTCATTTAGCGCATGACCTACCACTGCTGTTGGTGACGGCTCCTGGGCTATTTATAATTGCTTTCTCTGACTGCTGGCGGACTAGCGTGGTGAACTGACCTTCCCAGAGAACAGAGGGACAGGGTGGGCACAGCCAGGGGCTACTGACCACCGGGGTCACACTGGTGGACAAAGCGTGGGTGGAACAATTCCAAACAAACACCACCACCAATCTCTCTCTCTCTCTCTCTCTCCCTCTCTCTCTCTCTTCTTTTCTCTTGACCCACCCCTTGCCTTGTGCCTTTCACTCTCCACCCTCACTGCTCAGAATTACTCAGCCTGTTTGGATTTTCATGGCCTGGTGAATCACACAGTGACTACAGGGAGTGCTGACATTTAAAGGGAGCAGATGAGAAGCAATTAGCATGCTTTGCGAAACAATTAGGACTCACAGACTGCACAGCTGATCAAACATTGACCTCCCATTGCGTTCCCAAAGCATCCAATGTCTGATAGCACATCTCCTGCCAGGCTCCACCCAAGCTGTTGCTTTCTCAGCAAAACTCTCCTCCACCCACTGAGCTAACTTTGATTTCTGTCTGATTCTGTGATTTTCCTTCATATATACACACACACACACACACACACACACACACACACACACACACACACACACATATATATATATAATATGTACATATTCCACATGTGTGGAACCCCAACATGTCATCTTATCAGCTGTCTGACATCCCATATTATTACCTCTTTAAATGAAGCCCATTCAAAATTTGGTAAGTAGATAAATTTTAGTTTATTTTCAGGTTCTGGATTTCATGTCATTCTGATTGTTCCATTATATTCACTTATGAACAGCTGTTAAAGTGGAAATTGGAAGGTGGTGACATCCTAACAGTGATTGCAGAGGAGGCTGTAGTTTCAATTTCACGTCACATATTGAAAAATATATATTATAAAATTGGTACAAAATGAAAAGCCTTACACCAGCCCAATGTTCATGCCTCCTTTCATATATGTAGCATCAAATCTTTGTTCACAAGGTGAGATTTGAAGTGATTTTGCTTATACAATCCCGCCACTCAAAGTTTGCACATCTTGCATCAGATTACACTGTGATCAGTAAACTGGTCTGTTAGTGATTTAACATGATTGGCTGTTAATTTTTTTTCCTACAGTATATGCAATGCGTTGATGGTGAGTTTGGTTCCTGTTGTCCATCAGGTCACAGATGTGACTCAAATTTTTTCTGTTGCAGATCATTCCAGTTTACATTAACCCATGTGTACAACCCAATTTTGTTGTCTACATGCATTCACCTCCACACATACAGTATCCAAACACAAAACCATGTTGGACAACCTTCATACATCTGATTGTCAATATTAAATCTATGGCCAACTCGTAGCTTCATGTCCTTAGTGCGTCTTTAAATTTCATAGCCTCCACTTGTTCTTCACCTCTCCCCTGAGGTAAGCTGGTGGTACCACAAGAGAACATTAGCAATACGTAGGCTTACATCAGGGACCTGGCAGAGAAAAACTGGCAAAGCAGAGAGATAAGAGGTTGGGTCAGTAGTCCCACACTAAGTAGACAAAGAATAATAGAATCTGCATAATGCTCCTGTCCCCTTTCCCATGGGAACCCCCAACCCACCCCACCCCACCCGCAAGCATTGTGGGTAATATATGGAGCCTCTCAGGATGCCCTAGTATCATGTGCTTGTTTATAGGAGAAATGAACAGAGTAAACTGCAAACACAGCACCCAGAGCGACACTTAATGGCCTCATCGTCAGTCTCCCTCTCTCTCTTAAGTCTGACTGGTGAGATCATTTGCTGTTTTCTGTGGGTTTTTTTTGTTGTCTTCGAGTAAAATATCTCTCAGTGGTCATTTCATTAAAACTATCTATGGTGTAAACAAACCCAGTCGGTCTTCCGAGCAAAATTGCATGTGTGTGGACAAGTCCACATGAGAGTGGTGTAATTCACTAAGACGGCTAAAACTTCCTATTTGATTTCACACTTTCAAATCTACCAGGCCCTTATCGTACTGCCAGAACCACAGTCACTGATGCTCGTCTCTTATCTCATTAATCACAGACCGCTAGATTTTGTGCAGTGTGAGTCTGACACTGGCTCAATGCTGGCTGTGTGTGTGATTGGAACGGAGCAAGTGTGTAATGAGCACATGGATCAGAGCAGGGCTCAGGATTTCTGTGGTCTCATAATGGGCCTACAGCAGGATGAATATCCTTCTTTCTGAGGGAGTTTATCCTTGATTATTGGCATGCTCAACAGAGAAGACAGGAGCTTACCTGTTCTCTGAATGTAATATAAGGAGCAAGCCGTAGACCAGATATCACCCACAGCAGCATAAATCCCTCATAAATTGACTGCAAATCTGAGCATACTATTGTTGATCATAATTGTGAGGTGTGTGTGTTTGTTCATATCTGCTTATAGGTTATGCAAAATTTTGTCTTAAAGTCACTAATAAACGCTTAAATGTTTAGATAAAGCTGCTGGCTTACTGATGACTGATAATATGTACATTTTGTCCATCAATCCATCCATTCATTTTCCATACTGCTTATCTTACACAAGGTCTCAAGAGAACCTGGAGTCTATCCCAAGGAACTTGGGGCACAAGGTAGGGAACAACCTGGACAGGGTGCCAACCCATCGCAGGGCAAAATCGCACACATATTCACAGACTATGGACAATTTGGAAATGCCAACTGGCTAGCAACACATGTATTTGGACTGGGGGAGTAAACCGGAGTACCCAGTGGAAACCGCTTTTGCATGGGGAGAACATGCAAACTCCACACACACAGGGCGGAGGCGGGAATCGAACCACCATCCCCGGAGTTGTCAGGCAAAGCTTAATCAACTTAAAATTAATCAACCACCTGTAACATATTTATGACATGAGTCCCATCCAAGGAGTATTTTCACCTCATGCCCTCACTCCAAAGCCACCATGACCATGACCATAATTTTAAAAATGCACAAAAGAATTCAAGGAAACCTGATCTAGTAAGTTAAGATTGACTAGTAAGTGTCCATTAAAAAGTTAACTGCCAGCTACAAAATCACTTCACTTAGTCTGTATTTCGCTTCCTGCAGCATTCCCTCTAATTCAAAACAATTTTTTATTTTGATTCCTTGAAACATTCATTATTTATGTTCCACAACCAAATAATAGGCTGGAGAAGCTTTTTATTTGTGTGTTTGTCTTCACTTAGCCAGTGCCCTTGGCAACCGAATTGATAGAATCGCAGGCATTTTTAAATTAATAGTTAGCTTGTTTGCTTGGAGAACCCTAAATATTCATGAGAGGCAAAAGCTAGAGAAAGAGAGAGAGAGAGAGAGAGAGAGAGAGAGAGAGAGAGAGAGAGTCTGCTTGAAGTCTCTCATTGTGTAATCAGACAGGCCATTAAACACAGAGCGAGATACTTTCTCACTCATGGACAAACATCCACACTAGAACAATGTTTGAGTGTCCTGTTGCATATGTGACACGTGCAGTGAATGACAGCAAGATCTAAATTAGTCATATGGACTCAGAAGCTCTAATTTGCTCAACTGATCTCGCTTTTTATGAGTCTGATGAACAGGGGAAGAAAGTAACAAACTATAACCCCAATTCCTGAAACTATAAATCCCAAATTCCAAATGATTTGCAAATCTCATAAACCCATATGTTATTCACAGTAGAACATAGAAAACACATCAAATGTTTAAACTGAAGAAATAAGGTCATTTTGAATTTGATGGGCGCAACACATCTCAAAAAAGTTGGGATGGGGTCAACAAAAGGCTGGAAAAGTAAGTATTACTAAAAAGAAACAGCTGGAGGTTCATTGGCAACAGCTCAGTAACATGATTGGGTATAAAAGGACTATCTTAGTGAGGTCTTAAAGAGTCGTTGAGAAGTAAAGATGGGCAGAGGTTTACCAATCTGCGAAAAACTGTGTCTACAATTTGTGTGTCACGAACCTCGGTTGGCACAGAAGCAGAAGCGGGCGGCAGGTGTAGAACGTGATACAGGGAAGTTCAAAAGACATAGTAGTAATACAGGCAATGGTCAAGCGATCGGACGAACAAAACAAACGGGGTCAGGTGTGAGTGATTAGAACTCCGGGGATGGTGAGCACATGCCTGCATGAGATGTGAGTGCTGCTTCTTGGGAAACTGAGTCCTGATCGGGCTGAGCTATGACATTGTGGAATAATTTCAGAATGATTACTTACACTTGAAAAATTTGCTTGATCACTACTTAACCATAAGTGAATTATTATTATAGTAGTTGCACTCAAGACAGTGTGCTTTGTACCGTTTCCACCACTGCTGAAGAGAATGAGAGAGAGAAACTTCTCCACCTGCACACTGTGGCCAGACTGCAGGGTTGGTTAGGAGTTTACCGGTACACACACTGTGCAGAACAGCTGTCCTCACAGCCACAGCTTTTCACATACACAAGAATACACACACTCACACACACCTTTCAATGAAAAGGAGCACAGAGACAGATGCTGTTACAGGCAAGTCAGCATGGAGCCACCTTACTTTATCTTTGCACACACACACACACACACACACACACACAAAGTTGTCTGTAGTACAGAGGGGCATATTTGAAACTGTTGGTTTTGCACAGATTTGCAGGTCAGTCTGAAGTACCATTCAGTTAATCTCGTGCTATTAGGATAGGTCAAAACTGCTCATTTGAAATAAAAATAATTTGAATAAAAGCTCCATAATCTGATACACACATACACGCTTAGAGTCGCAGACAGGAATGGCAACAGTAGTGCTAGGGTTTAACATGGGACCTCTCCAGCCTCTCCAGGCTCTCCTGTTCAGTATGCTAAGAGGGATTGAGAACTTGACAGTATGTTCTCCCTCCCTACTGTCAGGAGCCAGTGATGGAAGAGCGGACAGATGCCTGCCACTCCACAGAGCTGCAACATGCAGAGCAATCACACTACAGGCAGCGCCGATTCAACTTGGGAGGTGAGTAAACTGCTCGTCAGTGCCAAAGGAATTATACCGTTTCAAAGAGACTATATTTACAAAGAGTATATATTTCCATAGTCATAAAGAACTTGAGAAGCTTATGACAGAGCAAATAAACAAAGCAATACGCTCAAGCGGATAAAACAGTGCTACTTAAGTTTTAAACAGTTGGATGTAAAATTAATTTTGTGCAACATTTTTACTGTTCAGTTGCCGGCTGTGCTTAAGTTCTTGCCTTAAAGACATGTGTTCTTCTGAAACAGGACGTCAGAGTCATTTTGTAGTGCCTGACTTACTTACACAACAACAAACTGTGTTCAAGTTATGCCACACCCTCTTCAAACTTAACAGTAGCTTAGCAAGATATTTAAATATGGAGAACAGTGAAGACGCTAACTTTTACTTATTCTTACTTATGGAGAAACCCTGACAGTGCATAAAGTTCGAAGCAAAAACTCGCTCAGTTTGAGGAAGTGACATATTCCAGCATTGAAGAGCCACAAGTTGGTAAAACAGTTCAGAAAATTGGCTGTCACAAAACCACAACTTTATACAAATTCCAACCATTTTGGGGGGTAAATGGGACAAGCACGGAATGGCAAAATATTAAGCTTTTAATGATTTTAACAACAAAACATTGGTCGGTAAATTAGCAAGAATTAAACAAATAGATAAGTAACTTACTATGGGATAGCTTTTTCCTTTGATTTCTTTGTGGGTAAACGTGAAGAGAGCTTTTTATTTATTTTATTTTATTTTATTTTTATTTTGTGTATTATACACCCAGATGTACATTTGGTTAATGCTTGCTAATTTTCTGACCATTGATTTGTTGTTAAGACAATTAAAACCTTAATGTTTTGGGGGCTTTTTTAAATAACATTTTGGGCTTGGCCCATTATTTTTTCTCAGTATTGTCAGTAACAAGTGTACTATACATGACCACATTTTTGGTTGTTTTTTTTTATGTTCGCGAAGATTTGGGCAAATAGGAATCATTAAAGACTATAAAAAATTTAAACAGAAATATCTCTAAAACTTTTTATTTTATTTTATTCCAAATATAGTATCATATGGGTCCATAAGAATAATGGACAGGTGCCAAAAAGCTCTGAAACAGACATTTTTATTTCAGATGTGTTTTAATGAAAGATATGATATCAGAATAGACAACAAAGTTTTCGAAAAAGAATGGCCTTATGTGATGATCAAGAGCATGGAGTATTATTTTTAGTTTTGGCGTACATGTGTGTACAATTGCAGGTGCAACAAAGGAAAATCGAAAGTGTAAAATAATTCAATTTCATTATTTTCATCTGTATGTCTAATGAAAAATGTACAATAGTTAAAGTACAGACAGTCTGTTACTTTTCAGCCCTGCTATCATTACTGATCCGAGAGCAGCTGTTGTTCCTTATGCTCCTTTATGAGTGTGTATCCTCACATCTGAGTACTAACAGAGGCACTCAAGCAGGTGGCTATGCTGACACTGGATGCCAGAAAGGCCTTTCAGCTCTTTGCCAAAGCTAACAATCTTAATTTTACCAAACATGAACAATGTAATTAAAAAAAACATCAGAGAGTAGGGACGAGAAAGAAAAAAGGACAGGAGAAAGATGTTCAAAAACAGTAAGTGAGAGAACATAATGTTGACGCTTCTATACAGCCACCATTTACTACACCAACACCTGCACCATTCCTAATTCTTTCCTTTCATCACCTCCTCCTTCTCTCACTTCACTTCTGTGAATGACAGTCAGATATTAATCCTCAGGGCGGGGGGCAGATCACCTTGACGTGTTGCTGTTGTCCTCGGCTGTGTTGCTTACTTCATCCCCAGCTCATTACACATGCTGCTGGGTGTCTGAAAAAAGCACCCATCTGTAACAAGGCATTCAGTGATTGCATCACTAACTCCCATTGCCATTATGAATGTCAGGTTTCGGTAACAACAGGTACTGTAGGAGTTGTGAAGAATAGATCCTTACATATATACAGGACATGCTTGATGGGTCCCATAAAAGATCCACAAAAAGAAATCAGAGACCAATATATACATAAGCTTGTATACATAGTCATAGAAATGGAATAGGAATAAATGGTACAAACACAAGTAATGTCTAGACCATGCAGTAAACATTACACATTGCCCAGGGATTACAATATATGATGTATTACACATAGGGTGGCACAGTGTTGCCGCCTCATAACTCCAGTGTCTCTGGTTCAATCCTGAGCTCAGGTTACTGTCTGTGTGGATTATCACATGTTCTCCTATCTAGTAGGTCAACTGCCTACACTAAAGTGCCACTAGGTGTGAATGTGTGCGTGTATGCCGTCCTGCGAATAACTGGTGTTGCATCCAGGGTATATTCCAGCCTTACGGCCATATTATAAGGATAGTCTCCAGATCCAGTGAAGACAAATAAATGGATATACTATACTTTAAACTGTGTTCCATCTTGATTATTTCAATGTTCAAAGGTTTACAGTCTAATAGTACACGTTTAACAATATACCACAGTAAGGTACATGATATCCATGGTCGTCATCTACAATGCTTCAATTGTGCTAGCAACAATTAAGAGAAATTTATGTATAAACAACATTTATTTGAATCTCACTGATGATCCTGCATTTTTACACAGCACTCCTGAAGCACAATGTAAATTCAAGCAGCTGATTCCTGACTATTCTTTTTTGCATATGAATAGATTAGATGATCTCTATAAGCAAGCTTCATCCCCCACCTCCCTCATCTTTGTCTCTTTACCTATAGTATAATGATTTCATTGATACTAATATATTGGTTATCATTATACTGTATACTATCCATGCATCCATCTTCAACCGCTTATTCCTTCTTCAGGGTCGCGGGGAACCTGGAGTCTATCCCAGGAAGCATCGGGCACAAGGCGGGGTACACCCTGGACAGGGTGCCAGTCCATCGCAGGGCACAATCACATACACACTCACACACCCTTTCATACACTATGGACAATTTACCAACCTACCAATCAACCTACCATGCATGTCTTTGGACTAGGGGAGGAAACCGGAGTACCCGGAGGAAACCCCCGCAGCACAAGGAGAACATGCAAACTCCGCACACACATGGCCCTGGCAGGAATCGAACCCCGGACCCTGGAGGTGTGAGGCAAACGTGCTAACCACTGTGCGCCCCACTGTATACTATATATACTAATATATACAACAATCAGCCATAACATTAAAAACACTGAGAGGTGATTATCTCATTACAGTGACACATGTCAAGGGCTGAGATATATTAGTCAGCAAGTGAACATTCAGTTCTGAAAGTTGATGTGTTGGAAGCAGGAAAAATGGGCAAGAGCTGTTTTTGGCGACACAAGGAGGACCGACACAAGTTTAGGCAGATGTTTTAATTTCATGGCTGATGAGTGTATATCTTTTCAGTATTTCAGTAACCATTTTATCCTGGTCAGAGCCACAGTGGATTAGGATCAGGATCATCTTGTGTGAGGCATGAGGCAGGAATACACCCTGAATGGGACACCAGTCCATTGCAGGGCACCATGCGCACAAACGCACACACACACACACACACACACACACACACACACACACACACACACACACACACACACACATTCCAGCCTATTCACACTTAGAGTCTACCTACACCATGTTTTTTGGGAGGTGGGAGGAAACTGGAGAACCCAGAGGAAATCCATGTGGATACAGGGATACCATACACATTACCTCCACACAGACATGAACCCAAACTCAGGATTGAATCAGGGACAGTAACATTGTCCATTGCACCACTGTGTCACACCTTATTTAAAAAAAAAAAAACTTAAAAAACCCCACCTCATTATGCCAGTGCCAGAAAGGGGAGGATCCTGCTGAGTCTTGGTTCCTCCCAAGATTTCATCCTTTGCCTGTCTCCATTCTAGCGAGTTTCTCCTCATTAAAGCACTGATGTCTGTAAAGCTGTTTGAGACTGTCTATTTTTTAAAAAGCACTGAATATTCTATCCTTTTTCACAGAGACAGACTTTTTTTTTTCTTCAAAATGTCATATGAGTCTCCATCCCACTCACATAAGCCTTCTTTTTATGTTATAGGGTACCTACTGCAAATTGTAAAACTTATGGGAACAATGTCTGACTAACAACTGTCCGAGTGAGTGCTCTTCATAGAGGTGGAATTTTTAGCCAATGAATGTTACAGGTTTTGTAGTGTAAAAAGTGGGATTTGAGCTGCGGCACATAGCCTGATTCTACCATTTCTGTTGGAAATTCAATTCAGATTATTTTTAAAGCATTTTAAAAAGCGGTTTAAAAGGTTTTAAAGCAAGCTTCTCCCAACGCCCACCAGCCTTACAGAGACCCCTCTACTGGATGTTCATGTGCAGATTCCCCTAAATGCTGAATTGAAAGGTTAGTGTGTAGGATTCTGCTGCTGCTGTTTCTATGCAGTAGAGGAATAGGCAGGTCACCTCTGGCTCCCCAGTGCAGCTTATGTCAGAGTGTGAAACAGAGCTGCAACCTCTGTGTTGTGATACAGGCATCAAGGGTCATTGCTGGAGCAGTGAGGCAGAATTTTATTTTCTGCTTTTGTGCAGTAAACGGGATGTAGTCTAGTGGGTCTGCCTCTCTCTCTCTCTTTCTCTCTCTCTCTCTCAAACACACACACACACACACACACACACACACAACACCCTCCCCAACTCCTGAAACCAGGTATTAGAAATAGCCAAACAGAGTGGAAGATGTTGAATATTTCTGGAGAGTTGAGGACATCATTTTTAAACAGAAATGAATTCTGTATGCAGAGCATCTTTTCCCAATTAAAATTTGCATAAAAGTTTGTATGTGATTGGCAAGCCCTGGTAGGTGAGAAGGAGCTCCTATAGCAAGGGTGCTCTCCCATACATAAATACATACATATATACATATACATACATATATATATATATATATATATATATATAATATATATATATATATATATATATATATATATATATATATATATATATATATATATATATATATATAGCTGAAAAAAGTGTTGAAAGAGAATGAAAAAGAGTCTGGCATTTGTCAAAGCAGGATAGACTAGCTATAGTCTGCTTTCTGTTGTGTTGGCAAAGGCTTTCTCTGCTCACAAAACATCTTTTTCATCCTGATCCATTTTTTCGTTGTTGGCTTTTATAAACCCGAGTAAGAACATGTTCACAAATAGCCCAAGCACCTTTTAAATATTACACCTTCATAACCCTAACCTACATCAAAGTTGTCAATATTTTGATTGTGTATAATATGTTTATAATTCAAGCTTAACAAACAAAAAAGAAGTTTCAGTAATGCTTATTTTCTGCATACTCATATGCATATGTTAATAAATGCAAATCACTCATAAATAACCAAGCACGTTCATGGTACTGCTGATTTACATTTAATGCCTATAATAATACATTTTTTAAAAGTCCATAAAAGGCAAAGCTCACAAAGAGATGAGAATGTCAAAATGGCTTAATTATTTCAGCACATTAGCTACAACTTATATGGTGGCATTTCTTTTGTTCCAAAAAAAAATAAACAATTAAATAAAGAAGCAAGCAAAAAGCTATTTCAACTTGACAAAGTAGTCCATATAGAAAATTTCAGTAATTCTGCCCAGTTATACAATCTGAAACCTATCAGTCAAGGTTCATACTGATGAGTCTCCTAATAGGTCAATTTACACAAGCTCAGGAGCTCTCACAGGATACGAACACTTTTCTGAATTAACTAGAATACCGCATTAAATGCACCTGCAAACGATTTACAAATGTATTCATATCCAGCTTGATAAATGAGGCCCATTGAGTCGTCTCTGCAGGTACAGAAATAAAAACTTGATAGAACTCACAAGCTAGAGCAAGCAGTGAGGCAGTATTTTAAATTCTCAGTTTACTGTCCTCTGATTTGAGCACATAGACACCCCTATTCTGTGATTTTGGAGGCGAACACCTAGAGAGAAAATAGAGCCGCACACACTTCCTGGCACCGATGCTGTCTGCAAGGCGAGGGTGCTTCTGACTGCTCTTTGATAAAGGCAGTATTGCACCTGGTCGACCACCTGTGAGAACTATAGACAGTGGCAGGAACAGGAATAGAACAGCTGCTGAAAGATTTTGACTTACACACACACATATACTCTCTGTCTCTCTCTGATGGCTTAGTTTGTCTTGGGGCTTTTAGATTTCTCATCTGCTCCACGTCGGTAGTAGGGACAGCAAAGCAAACGAGAGGGGGATTCGATCCTGAAACCGGGAGGCGAGGGAGACGAAGGTTTGTGATGTGCTCATGGTTGCTGTGGTCTCATGCTGAGCGTGGAGATTGAAGACAGAGCAGCCAGAGCACACACAAAGAGCAGGGATGCTAGAGGAGATCAGGAACTGTGATGTGTGGAGCGTGCAGAGAGGGATACACAATTCTGTGGTTGGTGCGGGCTGTTGTTTTAACTTTGAAGAACACAGCAATGTTGCATCCCCATGCCCTCACTCCCAGATGCCTCCTCAATCTAAGACTATTCTCAACAATCAATCTTCTGTGTGTGTGTGTGCGCCAAACACACACACACACACACACACACACACACACACACACACACACACACACACAGCAATCCCTCTACAACTTGCTGTTATATATATTATTATAACTAAAATTTGATATCATACGAAACAAATATACATTACTCTATAGGGCTTATGACACAAAAGTAATGTCACATTCTGGGAAATCTGCCATATTTCTTTCTTTTTCATTAAAGCAAGGTAGCTAGCTAATATTATATAGTGAGCATCTTGCAGCTAGCATACCCGCTAGAGTTTCTCTTCAACTTTGGGGATATTATGGTACAAATATAAACAATGGAATATAATTTTACAGTTTTTCAGTGTGGAGAACGGTTGAAGCTATTCAATTGACAGAGTCTGTGGAAAATATAGATATTTTCAGGGTTTGGGGGCAATTAGCAGTCAGGAGGCAATTATATAGTATTTGGTATATGGGGCAAATAGAGTTTTGGGGCTTTATTTTTAGGCTTTGGGGCAAGTTGTATGGCTATATCATACCTTTGTTGATATTGATGTAGCTTGTTGTATCTTTCCCACATGTGTGGTATTACTAAACTAGTGGATCGTACTGTATATACAACCCCAATTCCAAAAAAGTTAGGACGCTGCGTAAAATGTCAATAAAAACAGAATGCAACAATTTGTAAATCTCATAATAAAACATAGAAGACATATCAAATGTTTCAACGGAGGAAATGTACAATTTTAAGGAAAGAAATAAGGTCAATTTGAATTTGAATTTGATGGTCGCAACAGGTCTCCAAAAAGTTGGGACAGGGGTGACAAAAGGATGGAAAAGTGTTTATATATATATATATATATATATATATATATATATATACACACACACACACACACACACACACACAGTGCATCCGGAAAGTATTCACAGCACTTATATGCTTATATTCACAGCGCTTGTTATGTTACAGCCTTATTAAATAATGGATTAAATTAATTATTTTCCTCAAAATTCTACAAACAATACCCCATAATGACAACATGAAAGAAGTTTGCTTGAAATCTTTGCAAATTTAAAAAAAAACAAAAAAAAATGCACATGTACATAGGTATGGTTATACAACATAAAAAAACACAGACATATAAACGTCTCCTGAGTCTTGTGCATTACATTCTTACTGTTACATTTTGCTTTCTTTGTGTTTAGTTTTGTCATACTGTGTCAGAATGGTTCCTATAGAATCATTTATTCTATTAATTAAAGTATACATACGACATATCATATATAAGTACGTATAGTTACACTCAGCAAAAAAAAGAAACATCCCCTTTTCAGGAAAATGTATTTTAAAGATAATTTTGTAAAAATCCAAATAAGCTTTACAGATCTTTATTGGAAAGGGTTTAAATGCTGTTTTTCATGCTTGTTCAATGAACCATAAACAATTATTGCACACGCACCTGTGGAACAGTCTTTAAGACACGAACAGTTTACAGGCGTTAGGTAATTAAGGTCACAGCTACAATAACTTAGGACACTAAAGAGACATTTCTACTGACTCTGAAAAACACCAGAAGGAAGATGTCTAGGGTTCCTGCTCACCTGCGTGAACATGCCATAGGCCTGCTGCAGGGAGGCATGAGGACTGCAGATGTGGCCAGAGCAATAAACTGCAATGTCTGTAATGTAAGATGCCTAAGACAGTGCTACAGGGAGACAGGAAGGACAGCTGATCCTCCTTGCAGTGGAAAATGTCTTCCAACCCCCCCCCCCCCCCCCCCCGACCGGTCATGATGGAGAACTTACAAATGCCTTGGTGAAAAATCTCACAGTAAGAACTATAACCTGGTGCAATACATGAGGCTGAGACATACTGCAGTACTTAAAGCAGCTGGAGACAACCAGATACTAACTGTTACTTTTAATATTGACCCCCCGTGTTCATGGACTCATTATTCCATTTCTGTTCATCAAATGTCTGTGAAACTTGTTCAGTTTATGCCTCAGTTGTTTAATGTTTTTATGTTTTTATGTAAATACAAATATTTCCACATATTAAGAGATTTGCTGGAAATAAAAGCAGTTGAATGTGAGAGGATGTTTCTTTTTTTTGCTGAATATATTGGATATAATTACGTGTGGTGCATATGACATGCACCACACTTAATTATATGTAATATAAAGTAGAGTATTGTGTAATTTTTCCTGCATTTTCAATGCATTGGAAAATAAAATGAAAAATATTACCCGAAGTATTTTTCTGATTAAGTTTCTATGGAAAAGGAGAGAAATATTCGAATAAAGAATGGAGATAGGTGAAGAATAAGAGGCTGCGTGAAAGCAGAGAGATGACAGCATTATCTCTCTCTCCTCCACACTGGCCTTGGGCTGTCTCTCTTGTTTGCTGAAGGTTGAGTCTTAGGCTTGTTGAAAAGCGAGCAAACACAAGCTCCTGTTCCCAAGAGTGTTCGTGTGTCTCCTTTGTGCATGTGTGTGTGTGCGCATGCATGTGTGTGTGTGTGTGTGTGTGTTGCTGTCTGTCTGTGTAGTGCCACAGCCTTGCTTCCTCTGCAGCAGTGTACAGGAACAGAGTCCACACATACACGCAAAGCATTTGTGACTGACCCATCTAATAAAGACATGTAAGAGTACACGCTCAAAAGCAATTCAACCTACAGCCTGCAGCAGAAACTCTCCACACTGCAGTCTCTGTCACTGATTAGTAAAGTATATATACTTCCCTTTCTCCTTCACTCATTATACTATTCTCTTTTTTTCATCCTCACTTCACCCCCTTATGACTTTTTCCCTTCTTCTATCCCTGACACACTTTCTCCCTCTCCTTTTGTTTTATCTCTCTGCTTGTGTCTCCTTCTTCTGGTTCAGATTTGTCTTTATACATTCCCAAAGAGCAAGCAGACAGGGTCTTGTCATCTCAAAGGTTATGTGGCTAATAGAAGCTCCATTGGATAGAAAATTGTATAACTTGTCTGAAGGAAGATGTCTATTTTCTCACCTCAGGTCCAGTTTTTCAGTGCCTGTTCCCTTTTTAAATGAACAGTGAGTCGAAAGGGGCTGATGTAAGCAAGAGCTTCTGTTTGTCTAAGATAAAGTATCTAATATTGAAGAAATGGGCCAGACAGACCTACAGATTATCACCACAGTCATATATCATCATCATCATCATTACCTATTTTCTCTTCACTAATGATCTGTACTTGTGGTTTATGTTAGCCTGACATAGAGACATTTCTTTACATAGAGGGAATTTTCATGGATTGTGACACATTAAGCTTGAAAGCAAGAAAGAAAGAAAGAAAGAAAGAATAGCAATGTGTTGTATGTGTTCTTGTGCATCGACAGTACATTTCTTTCAAGGTTTGAAAATACTTGAATAATTGTACATTGCATACTAGTATTTTGGTGTATTTGTATTGTAGTTTACTTTAATATTATTAACTAACCTCATTACATTTTCAAGAAAAAAATTTTTTTAGACCATCAATCTACTTGTGACAAATCTTGAAGTGACTGTACACTATATATCAATCCAATCGGCTCAGTTTAGCATTCAATCAAGTTCATTAATGTAGAAAGAAAACTATCAAAACTCATGCTAGTTTATCATCTGCAGTGCTCATCATGCTACACAATGTAGGTAATGCTATAGCTATTCATGTGTATGCATCTGAATATGAATAAGACACCAGACTGCAGTGTTGAACCTGTGGATGAGCCCTACCTTAGTAAAATGCTTCAATATGCTGGAGTAAGCCTCCCTAGAAGACATAAACAGCATCTAATTTGAAAAAGCGTGTTGAGGTAAGTTTTGCAAATTTGCTGGCATTAACTGGTTATATTTAACTACATTAGCCTGCTTTCTTTGCTAATGCCAGGTTACACTAGTATCAATTCCAGCAACTAAGATAAATTGGCAAGGCAGCAAGACAAATTCTAACTAATGGTAAATATTGGATATTTACATGATATTTTACTTCAGATTTATTTATTATCAAATTACATAGCATTAGCCATGCATATAAGCAGCAAACTTACAGAGACTGAATGTTTTCAGGTGTAAACATAGTTTTGGCAAATACCTTAATTAGAGAAGAATGCAGAATAGAATCTTTTTCACTAGTTCTCTCAGACTTTTGGACCCCACAGTATATTTCAAGTTATATTTAGTATCCACACAACTTTGTATAAATGAACTAAAATCTAAAAAAAAAAAAAAAAAAAAAGGTGGCTTTGTCACCGAATAAGAATAAATCATAAGAATACAACGTTGTTTCTACATATTGCGTAAGGCCCTACACACATTTTTACAGTAACAATAAGAAATGTTTTTAGTCTGAATGGCCTTCGCATTATAATGTTATCCTAATAGATTAGTATTCAAGATTAGTATTCTCAATACCTTAAAGATTACTATTATTTTCTCCTAGCCTCACCATCTCATTATCAGTGCACAGAATGTCAGAATGTTTTGTTTATATAAAAGCTGTTCTTTATTTCAAAATTGTTCTTGGTTCTTGCTTTTTTTTTTTTGCACACACAAAATGGATAAAACATTAAAATACTAAATGCTTTTAAAATACTGGTCTCTATGTTGTAATATGTAGTGAGATTTTGAAAATGTTTCAGAGTACTTCCGAAGGAAACACTTTGATTTTGTCATGGATGACAGGATGTTTACCTCACAACAACAACATAAATAAAGCTCTAATCTCTTTTTAATTGTTAACGCAGAATGGCACACTGCACAGACACACGCATAGCCACCTCCTCTCTCTCTCTCTCTCTCTCTCTCTTGCTCTCTCACTCTCTTGCTCTCACACTCTCTCTCTGTACAAATCTTTAACATTCGTGTGTAAACATTCATGGGCCTAATCAGAGCCTCGCACATGCAGCCTTAAGCATTCACACAGAAGAATGTGACAAGCGTCTTCCTCTCTGCTTCACACCCTTTTCCTCGCACCCCAGCTCAGCAAGTGTGTGATGAAGATTCTGCTGCATGGCAGATCCAGAACCAGCAGGGGAGATGCCTCAGTGCGTCATGTAGATGAAATAGATTGTGTCATTAATGGTACACATGAGGATTATGTTTGATAGTGTTAGATAAGTTTCTCGAGACAGAGCGCTGGTTGAAAGAACAGAGAATTTGATTATAAGCATAACAGCAGTATTGGGTGAAGATCCATATAATTATATTCTATATAAAAATTCCATATTCTTTCTGCTATAATTAGATGCGTGCATTCATTTTTCCTTGCAAAATCATGTAGAGAAAGCCACGTCCTCTTTGGTCATTGTGAATTAAATCATGGCCAAACTCCTAAACATCACACCCATATATCTCACAAAAGTGAGTACACACCTCACATTTTTGTAAATATTTGATTATATCTTTTAATGTAATGTAACACTGAAGAAATGTACAGTTTGTGTAACAGTGTAAATTTACTGTCCCCTCAAAATAACTCAACACTCAGCCATTAATGTCTAAACCACTGGCAACAAAAGTGAGTACACCCCTAAGTGAAAATGTCCAAATTGAGCCCAAATTGTCAATATTTTGTGTGGACACCATTATTTTCCAGCACTGCCTTAACCTTCTTGGGTATGGAATTCACCAGAGCTTCACAGGTTTCCACTGAAGTCCTCTTCCACTCCTCCATGACGACATCACGGAGCTGGTGGATGTTAGAGAACTTGTGCTCCTCCACCTTCTATTTGAGGATGCCCCACAGATGCTCAATAGGGTTTAGGTCTGGAGACATGCTTGGCCAGTCCATCACCTTTACCCTCAGCTTCGTTAGCAAGGCAGTGGTCGTCTTGGAGGTGTGTTTGGGGTCGTTATCATGCTGGAATACTGCATACTGATCATGCTCTGCTTCAGTATGTCACAGTAGATGTTGGCATTCATGGTTCCTTCAATGAATAGACGTATGAGTGCTGCCAGCAAAGCTGCAGAAGTTGAAGGAGTGGGGGGGTCAGTGTGTCAGTGCACAGATCATACGCCGCACACTGCATCAAATTGGTCTGCATGGCTGTCGTACCAGAAGGAAGCCTCTTCTAAAGATTATGCACAAGAAAGTCCGCAAACAGTCCAATTTGGACTTTTTCACTTAGGGGTGTACTTACTTTTATTGCCAGTGGTTTAGACATTAATGGCTGTGTGTTGAGTTACTTTGAGGGGACAGCAAATTTACACTGTTACACAAGCTGTCCACTCACTACTTTACATTGTAGCAAAGTGTCATTTCTTCAGGGTTGTCACATGAAAAGATATAATCAAATATTTACAAAAATGTGAGGGGTGCACTCACTTTTGTAAGATACTGTATGCTTTTTGAACATCCCCATTCCTAAACCATGGGACCATACAGAGTTGCTCCCCTTTTGATGCAATAAAAAGTCTCCACTCTTCTGGGAAGGCTTTCCACTAGGTTTTGTAGTGTGGCTGTGGGAATTTGTCCATTTAGACACAAGAGCATTAGTGAGGTCAGGCACTGATGTTGGTTGAGGAGGCCTTGGGTTCAGTCGGTGTTCTGGTTCATCCCAATGGTGTGCAGTGCTGTTGAGGTCAGGGCTCTCTGCAGGCCAAATGAGTTCTTCCACTACAACCTTGCCATGTCTTCGTGGATCTCGCATTGTGCAGATGGACTTTGTCATGCTTGAACATGTTTGGTTAGTTCCAGAGAAGGGATTTTTTTTAATGCTACAGCATACAAAGAGATTCTATACAATTGTGTGCTTCCAACTTTGTGGCAACATAAGGGTGCGATGGTCAAGTGTTCACATACCTTTGGCCATATAGTGTACGTAAAGTATGTACAAGCAATCTGCACCTGAAATTTTTAACATGGTAAAAAGTTATCTGGGGTCCAAAAAGAATTTTGAATCTTCTCCTAATACATATATGTTGTACATTGCATGCCATGATATCAGGAGTATCTTATTCCGAAAATTCTCACCTGACTTGTAAAACCATTCAGAAGCTTGTAAAACAGAGTGTAAGGGCAGAATATATACCCTACCTAACAAAAAAAAATTGAGAATCTCAATTTATTATTTATTATTGCTATTTTTTCTGTTCACAATAGAGTAGGGATATATAATGCATAATTAAGCATGACCTAAAAGTGCTTTCTTGGATCAAAATGGAAGACTGACTGGAAGAACACAAGTGTGTTTAGGGTTTGAGTGGTCTCTGTTAGCATACAGTCCACATGGCATACGGAGGTTTCTACCAACCCGCACATCACACACCACAAAAGACATGGATTTATCTTTTGAATTCTACCTGGCCTCTATGTACTGCTCTTGGTTCAAGGTAAACTGAGTTGCCATGGTTGCGCTTGCCAGCTCACGCTACCTCCTTGGACCTTTCAGTGTATTTTTTTTTTCTTCTTCTCACATTTCTTTCCATTCTCAAGGGCATTTCTGTAAGAGTTTAGAGTGAGAGACCAAAGGGTTTGTAACAAACAGCTCGAGCAGCATTCATACGCTTTCTGAGTCCAGAACTATGAGAGTAGGAGATGCAGTAGAGAAAACATTATTGCACTTTCATTATTCGTGTTTGTGTGAACATGTACAGTATGTTTGAATGTGTGTGTGTGTGTGTGTGTGTGTGTGTGTGTGTGTGTGTGTGTGTGTGGTGTGGTATGTATGTATGTATAAGTGAGTTTCTTGTTGGAATTCTGTCTCTCTGACTCGATTTGACCTTTCCTCATTAATCTCCTCCAGAGAGGAGATGAGCAGCATTAATCTTTAGCCTGGTGGGAAACTTCTCACTAATCCCCACTGAACTGACCACAGGATAGCCACAGACAGCAGAACCCACTGCTCACTGCAGAACTATCTCTCTCCAGAGACTTGGCCAGCAACAGATTCAGATCTTTGCTCCACTGAGACTCTGCCGCTGCCAGCAACCCCGACATCATCAGACTCTATTTGGGTTTGTTTCCCAGGATTATACATAAAGGCAGCCAATTTCACTGCAACAAACATCTGTGCCAGTAGAGCTTGTGCGCATACACAGGATTTACTAGCCAAAAGACTCAACTTTGATGCTTTCTTTAAAAGCAAGACAACAGACCTACAAAAGCCCAGCTGTCTCTTTCAAATGAAATGTTTCCTGCATCTGTTTGAGCCCACAGACTGTATGTCAGTCAATCAATCATGTTTAAAAGTGGTCAGCTGTCATATCTTATATGAGCAACTGCCAAATGCTAAGACATTAGACACTTCATCACATATTACCAGTAAGATACTGGGTTGAGAAACACAGAATTTGAGCTTTGCCATTGCAATGCTTCTTCTTTGTCTTTGGGTTTGGTGAGATTTTTTTGTTTGCTACAAAAGATAATACAAGCCAGGTTGCACAGCTGGCATTCACCTCATGCATAAAGTTTAATAAAATTTCTTATATTAGTAAATGGTACAGGCTCTAAGTATCGCCACAGTCCCAAGACATATTGCACGTTCTTATCCCGCTCCATATGGCTGGAATCACGTTCAGACATTGATATTCATGTTATGAACTCCACAAGGGCTCCAAATTCCCCAGTTCTATCCTGAACTCTGGTACCTGTCTGTGTGAATTTTTGCATGTTTTACCATTGTCCATATGGTTTTCATTTGGATTCTCTGGTTTCATTGCACCTCTGAAAAACATGCCATGAGTTGACCTGGCTACTCTAGATTGTCCCTAGGCACACTGTAAAACTGGATAGTTAATTTAACTCAAAACATTTGAGAAAACTAATTACCTCAAAATTTTTAAGTTGATTAATCAATTTCTTTAAGCCAAGTACACTTAAATATAACAAAAAATCAACTCAAACTTTGTCATTGAAATTTTATTTTTGTTATATTCAAGTGTATTTGGTTTAAAGAAATCGATTTATCAACTTAAACATTTTGAGGTAATTAGTTTCCTCAAATGTTTTGAGTTAAATGAACTTATCTGGTTTTACAGTGCATGAATGAGTGAAGACTGTATGTAAGCATTGTGCCCTATGCTATGATGGACTAACAATCCAACCATGGTGTATTTCAGTCTCACTGGCAGTGTTCCCAGTATACACTTTAAACTCAGCACAACGAAAATAAGGTCATTACTGAGAATGGATGGATGTTCATGTTATTCACCCTCATTTATGATAGTGGTGATATTCAGCTAAACAGCTATACTATTACTTGGTAAAGTGAAGTCGTTTATTTTCTCTTCCAAGCATTGTGAGGGCTCTGCAGGTCTGTATGGTTCTGCATGGTTAGGTAGTGCATAAATATAAACACAGTTAATAGTATTTTGCACACTCTAATAAATGAACTAGTGCACTCTTATTTTGTTGTTAAAACATCTTACTGTTGACATCTGTGAAATCATGCTGTCTGTCTAGGAGACTCCATATGAGCTCCTCCATCCCTGACTGGTCGTCTCCTGCTGTCTCTGCTGGCAACCCTCTCCTCATTATCACCTACATCTATGCTGTTAATTTTGTAATTAGTACCTGTAGTCCATGTACTAGGCAAATAGTGAGAGTTCCTTGGTCCCTGTGGTGTTAGTCTTTATGTTCCCAATAATTGGTATAATGGCCACCATATGTAGTCTATTTTGTTCTTGGTCAGGCATTTTGGTAGACAACTCTTTCTGGTGAACCTTAGCAATTTAATTAGCACAACAATCTCTGAGGATCCCCCTCTGTAGGAGTCAAAAGTAACTCCTATTTGGTATGAACTTTAGTGTCATTTTTCAAAGCGAAATTCTGTGATCTACTGATAGACTAAGCAGTAAAAACTTGGCCAATTTCATTTACCTGTTATAATTAAATCAGAAATGCTACTGCAACAGTAGTTTGGATTGTTTTATTCCTTTTAGTTGCAACTTGCATGCTGTTGCATGTTAGTTACAGTATACAGTTTTTGAACTAAAGTACTAACAGTGCAAAAAAAAATCTCTGGCTAAAATGGCTGCCGTTGGTGTTCTACAAAGTGCTTTACAAAGACTTCAATGGAGAATTAGATGTTGTTACTTGAAACGTCAAAGTTCTTACTTAGCATACGCCCCATAGGTTGCAGTTTTGTCTTAATCAGAATGTTTTCTACCTGCTTTTACATGTATCTATGTTCTAAATAGTTTAATTAAGGATTTGCTCACAAATCCTTTACCTTCATATGCTTCATAGTTGTGTGTATCCTTTCAGTTAACCTCTCTTTTTGGCTTTTTATAAGGTTGAAAATAAGTTCAATGTAGATGGCAATGAGACATGTCTTATGATGTCAAAGATATACAATCTCTTAATGTGTGGCTCTAATGGCCTAATATGCTAACATTCTGTGAGGTGGAATGGCATCTTTATGGCTGTGTACACAATGATTAAGATGACTCATGCAATTCACAGTTTCGTGAAGTAACCCATGACTCAGTTCCTCAGACCTGTGTGTGCACACTCACCTCCAGCTCTCATGCAGCACCCCTGGTTGGAAAAGCCAGGCAGGGCATCTTAGCGTCACCCAAAAGTCTTTTCTTAACCTTCTGCTTCTCCTTGTCCTGCTGTGAGGAATCTATGGCGTTTTCACACTTGAGGACATAGCCGATTCTGAGTTCATTTTGGGAAAGGTGTCATCATTGCAGGTTTGTTTTCACATGAACAAATTCCTTTAGAACCACCTAGATCTACTGCAGAGTGTCTGATTGTACTTCTACTGTGTGTAAGATCTTTGTAAAATAGAGATTGCATCTGTTTAATGGTTTTTTCCCACTCATTTTTATCAGTATTTCTAGTCAGCCTTGCGATGGATCTGGAGACTATCCTATGAACACAGGGCATGAGGCACGAACACATCATGAATGGGATTCTGGTCCATCTCAGGGCACCATGCACTCATGGTCTGCACTTATATAGCGCTGTTTTAACCTTAGTGGTTCTACAAAGTGCTTTACATTGTTTCTCATTCACCTATTCACACACACTCACACCCACCAATGGTAACAGAGCTGCCCTGCAAGGCATTAACTTGTCACTGGGAACGACTTGGTGTTCAGTGTATTGCCCAAGGACACTTCGGCACGTGTCGAAGTTGCGTGGGCCGGAAATTGAACCACCAACCCTACGATTAGTGGACAACCCGCTCTACCACCTGAGCCACCTTTAAGGCATTTTGTTACAACTTTGGATGATGCTTTTCCTGCTGGAAGATCCAGCTGTGATCAAGCCATAACTTTCTGTTTCATGTCTTGAGGTTTTGCTTCAGCATTTCCTTCATTTTTTTCCAACAAATTTATGATGACATACATTTTTCATCCCCTTTTCAGCAAAAATCCCCCATAACATGATGTGCCACCCTCATTCTTCACAGCTGTTATGGTGTTCTTCAGTTTTAAAGCCTCACTCCTTTACCTCCATAGTTAACGCTGATCATTTTGGCCAAAAAATTCAATTTTTATATCTTTTGACCATAGAATACTCCTCCAAAAGACTAGGTCATGCTGATGATCCCCTGCAAACTTCTGTCTGGGTTTTTTATGCCAGTCTTAGAATAGGGGTTTGTGTGACAGTTTCCTGCTGGAAGATTCAGCTGTGATCAAGCCATAACTTTCTGGTTCATGTCTTGAGGTTTGGCTTCAGCATTTCTACATAATCTGCCTTCCTCATGATGATATCAATTTTCCGAAGTGTACCCATCCCTTTTTAAGCAAAACATCCCCATAACTTTTTTATGCTGGTCTTGGAATAGGGGTTTCTTTCTTGTGTGACAGCTTTTCAGGCCATGGCATTGTAGGACTCTCTTGATGGTGAATGTACATACTTTGGTACCTGATGCCTCCAACTCCTTCACTGGCTCTTTTGTTGTTGTCTTTGGGTTCAGTTGAAACTTCTGACCAAGGGTTATTCAATCCTAAGAGTTCATTTGTGCATTTTGTGTCTCCTCCCTAAATGATGCACTTTCTGTGCAGTCCCTAGATTTTTTATAGTTGCATACAATTGTTTGAACAGATGCTTGTAGTATCTTAGATTGTTTGGAAATTGCTCCTAAGGAGTTTTAGAGGTTTTTAGGAAGTCACTCTCTCCCAATTAATTCATAATTATGACAATTGACTAATCAGAAGCTTATAAACAAATTACATACATTTCTGGAATCTTTCGGACTGTTTAAATACATAGTCAACTTGGTATGTGTAAACATCTGACCCACAGGAATTCTGCTATAGTGTGATATAGTGAATTTAAACAGAGACAAATCTGTCCTAAATCAATTAGTAAGTAGACGTGGTAACTGACTTGCCAGAAGAAATGTATGGTAACATGAAATGTTTGGAATGTTTGAAAAACTGAGATTGAGACTGAGACCTTTTTCCAAATTTTTTTTTTTTTTTTTTTTTTTTTTTTTTTTTTTTTTTTTTTTTTTTTTTTTTTTTATTTTTTTTTGCCTTGGGGAGTTTTTTTTTTTAAATTTTTTTTTCCCTTAGTTTAGTTGTTTTACATTTGAGCATATCTCAGAATACTATTTCAAGTTGGACTAAAGATCAGCTCCAAGGATTGCATCCAGGTTTGGAAATGGCTTTCACTCTTGACCAATCGTACTGTGCTCTCAGTGCCAATAGACTTGGGTTCCAAAAAACATGGCAAGTGTGAAAATGCCCTTTAATGCAGCATGTTTAGGAGTCTCTATGACTCCACTGATTCTATCTCTAAACTAAAGAAAAACAACATCACATTGACTTTAGACTGAAGAGACATTCCGCTGTTACTAAGTCCGGGATAAGAATGGCACTTTGGGTAATAGATGATGTTATGCTTGGAGCACATAGCATGAGTGGGACTCAGATTTGCTGAGACAGGGACTTGTAATCCAACATCTAACAGGTAGAGACATGCATACACTGAAACTCAAACAGCACACTGATGCAAACAGAATTTATGCTATTAAAGGTGTCACCATGCTCACATTGAATAAAGTTGTCAATCACTGAGGCTGAGTGTGAATATGAAACGGAGTGTTTGTGTGTCTTTCCTTTGATTGACGTCAACCTCAAACACATTTAATTTCAACATCTTTCACTTCCTTTCCTCATTTCCTTCTCCTGCTCCCTCACTTCAATGCGTCCTCTTTCTTCTTTTCTTCCTTCCAACCCCTTTCTAACTTGCCAAAATATCACAATGCATTTTCATCCCTTTTTTGTTTTACGTGCTGTGTCATTGATCAATGCGGTCCAAATGCCAGGACTCCATCACGGTTACAATGTGTGATAGCGGCGCTCGGCTGCGGCCCAGTGGAGCCTATCTGTTCCATCTCAGTCTCTTGGGCGAAATGTCGTTCTGGGAGAGAGAGCGAGGCTAAACCAACACATGTCAGCCGTCCTGTCATCCCTCGTTGGGTTGCCCGCCGTGGGGTGCGTGTCTGCGTGCATATGGAGGAGCGGGTTGGGGGGTGATTTGACAAGCAATGCAGTCATGGCTGAGTGCTCTCAGAGGCCGCTCCAGGGTAGCACAAGGGTGTGAAGGCGGTGTATGTATATGTTTGTGAGGCACATGTGGACCAAAGGTGAAACAATCCTGGAGAAGAGTCCCTATGTGTGGTGTCCCCTCTTAGCAGTAGTGCTAATCACCGTTTCTGTGGCATGTACATGTGTTACTGGGATGGGATCAGAGTCAGGATCTGTCTAAATAATACTGTATTTGGCCTGCTAGAAGGAAGCAGCTTATACATTCAAGCAATAACAACCCTGAACTGCATGAACTGCCATGTGATTGACAAGCTGCTCAAGAGCTGTCTATGATTAACAGGAATAGCAAAACAACACAGCTTTCCTTCTGACACCGTAATACTGACAAGAAATGCAGACAAGAAAAAAAAAATGTAATCTTCCTCACACTTTTACTTCTCAATATGTCTGTTGAGTCCTAATTATGTTTATCCTATAAAGTTATTACCTGTCTTTGTTATGCCTTGGGTCTGGATGACAAAAATAAATTGTTATCAAAAACATTTGGCCAGCCAAGCTCACACTTTGGCTTTGTGTTCCCTGGGAAAGAGCCATACAATACAGAGCAAAGCAAATAATTCTCCAGCAGATTAGAATTGAATTTCAATTTGCTAGGAAAACGGCACTCTGCTCTATGTCAATATGCAGCACGACTCAGTTTTCCCTGGGAGCCAGACATGCAACCTGCCTTCTAGTCTGAGCTATAGAACCAAGGAATACAAGGCATCCCTTAATACACACATTCTATTTGTCTGTTTTTTCCTATTATTCCAAGGTGATGGAGTTAACTGAGACATTTGCTTTTATCTTTATAGACTGACCTGGTTCATTTCCCAGGTAGATTTGTGTAATCTCCAGAATGATTTTATCATTTACGTTTTATTATTAGGTATCCTCTGTCAGGAGGAATTATTATTATTATTATTATTATTATTATTATTATTATTATTATTATTATCTCCCTAAAGTACCGAAGATCTGAATGGTAAAATTTTTTACAATTTGGCACATTGATAATACAGGTAATGAGTAACTTCCACACCACAAATTGTCCACATGAACACATAGGTGGCGCTACAGGCCACGCCCAAAATCTATGTGATTTTCCCTCTGCCCCATTAGTCCAGAATGTCTGAAAACTGGTATACATACCTTATTTCTCATTGTGACAAGGCCCATATAAATTAAAACAACATTTGAGCACTTATCAGCCACCAAGAGGGCTTAAATAGTTAAATAGCAGTTAAATAGTCGTACCTCATTAAACCCACCAGACAGAAGAATAATAGATGCTTGTGAAATACAATCTTCCCAGACTAACCTTGAATACTATAAAGTCCAGTGTAAACTTGGTATTGGCCCCATCAGTTATTATCTAATGTCTCCTGCTACCTGCTGATGAATTAGAGGTATTTTCCTCTTTATTTTGTTGTGTGTTGTGACCCTCATTCTGTGACAGTGCTCTTATATCTCCTGCTCCGGTGAGAATACCGCTCACTGCATTACGCTCCAGCTTCCAGATGAAGATGTATCACAGGTGACCTCGTAAATGATGGGAGCAGTGTAGAGATGCAAGGAGCATAACTCCTTAATGCTCCTCTGCTATCATTTTATACAAAAATGGGTGTATGTGTCATTGTAGATATGTATAAATGAGTGCATGCATTTGTCCTTGTATAAGAGTCTGAATCTGCATGGGTCTCTGCCCAGTTTTTTTTTTGCTTTTTGTTTTTTTTTTTAAAGTTTTTTTTTTTTTTTTAAGTTTTTTTTTTGTAAGTGTCTGGTTGTGTCACTTTTTCCATAATGGAACTGTGCATGCTTATGTGTGTGCGCCTTGTGCAGTGTATTATTCCTGCTGAAATGGGCAGAACTTTATCAGGTAGACATTAGGAGACCAGTCAAAGACATAAATGAAGACTTAATATTCTACCAAGTATACCTAACGCTTTGCAAAATTATGTAACTCTTGTGCCATTTCGGATGATAGACAACTTGGAAATATAGCTGGTGAATGTTTACTGAAGTTGGACATAGTATTTCATTTTTCTAGAATACATTCATTAAAAAAGCCAATATTTTTTTGAAACACTAAGTGGCCTGTAAACCTGGCTGCCCATTTGCAATCTTACTCAAAAGTCATATTCCTAATGATTTAAGTGGTTCTTTGCTGATGAAGAATCCCAACTTTCTAATGAAAGCAAGTGGTCTGGCTTGAAGGTTAGAGCCTTGCTAAACAAAGTTGATAACACTTTACTATAAAAGTCCACAAATAAGTAATATATTAATATTAAACTAATGCTTTCATAACGACTAATACTTAACAGTCCATCAGAAAATAACGAACCGTACATTAATAGTCAACTGAGTCTTATATGAATAGCCATTAATAATGGCTTGTTAACTCATTCTGTTCATTAATATTTTGACTTACACTTACATTTACATTGTCTGTTTGTACACAGTGTAGGTTAACTAAAACGTTAAGCTATTTAAGTAACTTTGGACAATTAGCAAATTGCTGTGTGAAGCCAACGCCACTAACTACAGTATGTGGCTCAGAGACAACATGATCCAAATCATACCATTTAATCAGTGATGGTCAAGCTGGAGGTTGAGTTGTGAGTTGATTCTATAAGGGTGAGTCAATGTTAAAAAAAAAAAAAAAAATTGTTCTATTATTTTGCACCGTTTATTGCAAATAGGTGTCACAACAGTGTACAATGTTTCTACTTAATCCAGCTCTTAAAGACTGTCTGGACATAATTCTCACTCTTGCAGAATACTGTATTTTAAAGTGTTTATTTTATACCACGAAGTGTGTGTGTGTGTGTCTCAAATTTAAGGTCTCAAATTTACATTGTAGCCTGTAATTTGAGTTATGATAGATTATTTTCAAATAGACGTTCATAACAAAAAATAATCATTATTAATACCGTGAAAGTCATGATTTTGATTAACAGAAAGATTTAATAAGATGTTAATTCTTAACTTTTACAATTATTAATGGCAGTACATTTATGAGTCAGAGGCTTATTTCCGAGGTTTTCAGGATTAGTGAATGTATTAATTCATCATTATAAAACGGTAGTTAAGTATTAATTTATTGCTTATTTGTGGATCTTATTGTAAATAGTATATAATAAATGTTACCCAGTTGTTTGTAGCTAGATCGTTCAGTCCAAGTTTCTTGCCAATTGGACTAGTCAGCTGTCTGTATGAACAGGTAACTAAACACAATGTATTCCAATCACACTTTTTTAAAAATCATTCATTCACCTTGTAGGACTTGTGCAAAATATGGCTTTACTTCATTGATATGACCAAAGTGTGGACCATGGTATTAGGAGACTATTTGTGACCAAATAGAATCAGCTCCCTTGAATAAGAACCGTGACCATAGTGATAATCTGAGCGAAATATATAAATGTCATCTTCACCAAGGTGTACGCTCTGTTCTTATTCTATAAATATTCTACACTGGTTCTCACTGGTTCTTTTAATGATTATGAACTGTTCTGGAATGAGGCAGTGTTCTAGTAGAACATGTTTGTCTAATATAGAACGATAATAATGTGTTCAGAAGTAAGAATATTTTACATATCAAACATGAATATTTTGCAGTACATTCTGACTAATATATCCTGAGCAACAAAATAAATGTAATCATATGATGGTTTGGGTATCATGAATATTGCATCCTCCCAAATTGAACATACACACAGACACACACACACACACACACACACACACACACATTGACTATGAGCTTAAATTAGTCATTGCCTCATTTTTTGTGCTTTTTGTTCCAAACACATTATTTACTTTCCTTCATTAAATCTGATGCCTTTACATTATTCTACTGCTATATTAGTAAAATATTATATGGATATGGATTCTTGTGCTTGTTGACACTGTGTGTGTGTGTGTGTGTGTGTGTGTGTGTGTGTGTAGTATCTTTCTTTGCACGGTCATGTTGTTGAAGAATGAACATACAATTGAAATTGTGCTTTTTTTCCCCTCCTTTCCACTTATGAGCATGGGTTCTTAGCCGTGATGTCAAACATGAAGAAGCAGGCCGTGAAGGTGCTAAGAGAACATGTAGGTGTGTGTTAGATTCAGGTGGAAGAAAAGGTGTTAGCAGACATTATAAGAGAAAAAATGTGTGTTTGGAAGAGTGATAGAAAAAGTGTGTTGTGTTTGAATGCATGCCTGTTTTCAGAGGTGTGTTTTGGCTCTGCCGAGTGAGAGGAATGTGAGTTTTTGTCTTTTATCGAAGGGCACCGAAACTCTTTGGAGGGAAGAAGCATGGCAGAATAGCTCCTTATAAAGCTTCTCTATTTTATCATTCCTGAAGCATTACTGAATAGTCATGACCGTAAGCAGTATGTCCATGAAACTTTATCCATGTCAAATTCTTCAAGTACTTTTCTATTGATGAACAACCTCGTGAAAGCGGCATTGTTCATCAGTAGAAACATTCACTTAAAGGGTGTACTGCTGATGTCCTTGGAGTCTACACAATACCTATACTCATGTCTTTTCAATTTTCAGTTGAATAGTATACACCCACACACTTATCCTGTCCACAATGTGTATTCACATGTACACACACACACACACACACTAACTCTAACAGTGAAAAGAGGCCTCACCTTGTCCACATCCGCCTGCCTGAATTATGTTGCGCATATCCTTATTTGGTCAGAAAGCCTGAGTTTAACTGCAAAGCCATGCTAATGTATTCTGCAGTGAAAGGACCAGCATCCTTTAATCAGCTTTTTATGTAAAGGAACCAGGACATGTCTGTCAGAACTGATACAGGTGCAAAGTCAGACTGCGTGTTTGTGTGTGTGTGTGTGTGTGTGTGTGTGTGTGTGTGTGTGTTGGTTATAGACTGACTTGGTGACATGCCCAGGGAATAAAATGATCAAAGGAAACAAGGCCTTTCTTTATGGATCACTCTGTCTTTATTGTGTTTATTGTCTGTGCTCCAGTGGGGCTGAAACGCACAAGCCTTGTCAATTAAAACCCCCTGTCAGTCCTCAACGCTGATAAAATACTTCTTCTTCTGAAGGCCGTGTCATACATTCACTTGTGCAAAGGTGTGTTTGGAGAAAAAGTGAGGTATACTGAATTTCAAGTTTATCCAGTTTATCTTCAAATTCCTTTACTAGATAATGAAGAGCTATACACTGAAAAGCAGTCCAACATTATTTATATAGGTATCATTTGGATTAATCCTTTTTTATTTTTTGAACATTGTAATAGTTTTGTTTCAATATAGTAACATTTCGGTCAGGTCTGAAAGCAAGTCATTAAGCTTTATCTGTGTTACTTATATACAGTAGTATATAAGTACTAAGTCACATAAGTGTATAGCTTTCGGTACTGTTTTTAGGTATTGTTTTTTATTTGTATGTCGCTTTGGATAAAAGCGTCTGCCAAGTGAATAAATGTAAATGTACTGTATAAAATCAGCCAGCTATAGCTAAATGAATTAAACCAAAAACACTCCACATGGCTCCCTTCTCCTTTCTGTACTATACTATGGGAGGCCATTTGGGAATAATCCTTTGATTTGATTTCCAGTTATTTGAACAACCTTGCTAGCATTTAGGTTGCGTGCCTTTCATGTTTTGAACTCATCGATAATTTGAGAGTAAGACAGACACACCACATTTACAAGTACATATAGAGCTCATATAGAGCTGATAGTACAGTAACTCAAATAACCACTCTTTACTACCATGGTGAGGACAAAAAAAGCACGTCAGAATACTCAACATTTTGAACCTTAAGGCTCTACAATTGCAGACCACATTAGATCCCACTCCTGTCCGAGAAAGAACAGGAATCTAAGAATATAGTGGCACTGAAACTGGACAGTTGTAGATAAAAAAAAATGCCTGATCTTGTCCAGTTTTAGTATCTTAACTTGACTTGTTGAATGCGACAATAAGATGACTCAACTTGGATATGAGCGCTGCTGCCTGAGGCTTGATTTGATGTAAGTTACTTGATTACAAAAGTAAATAAATAACTAAAATAAACTGTGTATTATGCAAAAGTAATCCAAAAAGAGAGAGGATACTCTAAAAGGCCAGAAGAGGCCAATAATAAATACGTTAACACTTTGTGTATAAATAAATTGCGGAGTTCGAAGTGTCAATGTCAGTCTTTTGATAGTAAAATTTTATTTAGATATTCCAGTTCAGAATATGTTAGCCTGGAGGGTAACAAAATAAAGTGTAAAATATGCATAATTTTTAAATAGGTCTTCAACATCCTATAACCTCCAGACAGGAGTTTGGCTGCAAAGTCACATTGAATCTTGTTATGTCTGCAGAAAACTGAACAGTTTATTTAATATAAAGCATCACCTGCCATTAAGTCTGGTGGTGAGAGTGTGATGACTCAGGAGTACTTTGTTGCATTATGATCTTGTAATTACTGAACAAAATGCTAATTGTGTTCAACCTCAAATAGTAAAAAAGACTTTGTGAGCTGCTTATATAAAGGCCTAGATGCACAAGACACAATTAGCTTTGTTAGGAAAAAAGAGGTATAGTTTTAGAGTCATTTACTGTACAAAGCTGTACACCTTTTATAAAGTCCATTAAGATACTGCAGCATAACATGGATTGAATTGCTTTCAATGGGATTATTGGATATGGTTCCAGGGTGATCTATGTATGTGTGAATGTGTGTGTATAAACATTGCAGATGTGGCGTAACATGGTTGAAACTGACTATCAGGATATAGGTCTAGTTCCATGATTAAAGTCTGTGTATACAGTCCCTTCTGAAAGTATTGGAACAGCGAGGCAAATTCTTTGTATTTGCTATACACTGAAGACATTTGGGTTTGATTTCAAAAGATGAATACGAGACAGTAGAACAGAATGTCAGCTTTAATTTCCTGAAATTTATATCTAGATATGTTAAACGAGTTAGTACCTTTGGTGGCACAGCACCCAATTTTTAGCAAAAGTATAGGAACAGTCTCCTCTTCAGGAGGTGAAATGCACACTCAACTGGGTTAAGGGCTGGTGATTGCCTTGTCCAGTCTAAAACCTTGCACCTTTTCCCCCTAATGAAGTCCTTTGTTGTGTTGACAGTGTGTTTGGGGTCATTGTCTTGCTGCATGATGAAGTTCCTCCTAACTAGATTGGATGCAGTTCTCTAGCTTGTTCTAGAAGCAGCCATGCAAGCTCCAAGCCATGACTCTACAGTACTTCCACCATGCTTGACGGATGAGCTATGTTTTCTATCATGCCCAGATCCTTTTTTTCTCCACACTTTGGCGTTTCCATCACTTTGGTAGAGGTTAATCTTGGTTCCAGAACTCTGAAAATTACAATCTGGCTTTCTCATTCTTACAGCTGATGAGTGGTTTGCTTCTTGTGGTATGGCCTCTATATTTCTGCTCTCGAAGTCTTCTTCAAATGGTGGCTTGTGATCCCTTCACCTCTGACTTGTGGAGGTTGTTGGTAATGTCATCGTCATCAACTGTTGTTGTTTTCCATGGTCGACTGTGTTCTGTGACTGGCGGTTAGTACACCAGTGGTTTCTTTTTCAGGACATTCAAGTATAGCTAGAAGTAGGTACAAGCAAAAATTTGGGAAGGTGTGAATATAGCACCCTCGTTGGCTGGTTTATGATACGTTGTTGGTTTTTTGGCTGATAAAAATAAAAATTCACTTACTGCCAGTCTTTTAATGATGTTGTATCTTGAACAATATGTTCAGTGTCTGTTGCAGCCCTTCATGTATGCGGGTGTGTAACTGCAGGGACGATTGGTGAAGCTAAGCTATTTGTGCACAGAGAGCTGTGATTCATTTTGACCAGGTCCAGTCATGAAAAATGTGCTTTGTCATCAGAAAGACAGACTCTTCTGTGCCTAGACAAATTCCATCCCCCCCACTCACATAAACAGGTGCGCTGGGATAGAGAAGGGTATCCATCACACACACACACAAGCACACAACACATGCACATACACACACACACACACACACACACACACACATATCTCTTTTGCACCTCCCTGAATGCCCATTATTGACTCAATAAAGCTAACCTCATAATCAAGCTTTAATAAACATAAAGGCTGCTGTTCAAGACAAGCGCCATTTGCTATTAGTGAAATGAGTGGGTGATTGCTGTATGGGGCGCTTCCACACCTCCTGATGAAATTAATGTTATTTTAGGATATCCATTCAATCATCACAAGAACATATATATCTGAATTTTATTATCGTTCCAATGTATGCATGTGGTGGTGGGGTGTGGTGAGGGGGATTACTGTCTTAGTAATACAGCTCTGAAATCTTTATTACACTCTCTCTCTCTCTCTCTCTCTCTCTCTCTCTCCACCCCCTTTATAATATGCCACAGTGGTTATGATGTTCTGAGGTGTTTGCTCTGAGACTTCATTTCCTGTGCCAGACTGAACACTCCACCAAGGTAATACTGAATCTCACTAACTGTGTCCTGTGCTGCAGAGGTTCGGTAATGAGCTGGGATTGGTGGGGGTGGGGGGTGGGACAGGTTAACTGTGTTAAGGAAGTCCCTACCTATCTAGACACACACTCAGATGCACATTACATGGAATGCAAATGACTTTCTCCTCATGGGTGGTTGTGCTGACCAAGGCCATGTCCCTCAGCGCTGGTTCTATGAGAGTTCTGCAGTGTAATTAATGCCACTGATGCAGCAAGGTGAATAAGACTCATTCAGATACTTATGATCATAAGAGGTGCAGCATGCCGGGGCAATGAGAACACTGACCCTGTGCTCTCCAGACTGACCTCCATTTCCGATTTCCCTTTGTAGCCTCCTATGTGGCCTGTTCCTGTTAGGATATGTGATTATGTCTATGTGTATGTGCTTCTCACTTAATTGTATCAGGGCTGTATCCA
This sequence comes from Ameiurus melas, assembly GCA_012411365.1. Lineage (NCBI taxonomy): Eukaryota > Metazoa > Chordata > Actinopteri > Siluriformes > Ictaluridae > Ameiurus > Ameiurus melas. The sequence goes on along the minus strand of CM022754.1, from coordinate 29,784,454 downwards.
CATCCCTTTACATTAGATCACTCGGGCTGTATTTGAATATCCCTACTACCCTACTATACAGTAGGATAAAATCTAGTACGCCAAACAGTAGGCGATAAATTCTGGGATGACCTACTGCTTCTACTGAGATTTTGCCATATGGAAACATTGGACACTGAGGGTAGTGTGCTATCCCATATGGCAACGGGACTGGTGCGGAAGACCTGTCAGAATCCATGACGCATATTATGTCTGGATTGTAATCATGCTTACCACTTATACTGAAAAGTACATACTGTATCAACAGCTGAGCAGTAGGTACTGTCACAGTATGCGATTTTGGATGCACCCCCAGTCTTTTTTTTTTCTTCTTTTTTTGTGCCAATTGCATCATAGACATCGGTGCTAATCAGAGCTCAATAGAACACGAAGGCTGGCTTTTGCAAGCAGCTGTGTGCACACCTGTGTTCGGCACATCAAAGGTTTACATCTGAGAAATGCAGCTCCTGTCCAGCCTCCACTTACACCAGCACTCTAAAAGCCCTGCCCTCGCAATTGTAACCTAATGCCCCTCTCTCACTTTCACTCTCTCATCTGAAGCATGCGCCCACTGCCTATACTTATTCATTTACTGTTTGAACAAAGATTACATAGGACAGCAGGTGGTGCACAGGCGAATATGCACATGAATTACAGCAATTACAAACCCTAATTCTGTTGGTGCTATTTAAGCAATGGCAGTACTCTGTTGTTCTCTGTAGTAAATAATTTCTTAAAAATATACAACCCCAATGAAAATCAATATTGCATGCCCGTGATCTTCGGGCCCTCAGGCGGAGTACTTTATTAAAAACAGGCATGATTCTATAATGGAAATTACAACATCATTACACCTCCTGAACTCATTGTCTGTGAACACGGTTCACAGTGCCATCCACAAATGCTGGTCAAAGCTCTATCATGCAAAAAAGAATCCATATGTGAACATGATCCAGAAACACCGCCGTCTTCTCTGGGCCAAAGCCCATTTAAAATGGACTGAGGCAAAGCGGAAAACTGTTCTCTGTTCAGACGAATCGAAATTTGTAATTCCTTTTTGGAAACCATGGACGCCGCATCCTCTAAACTAAAGAGGACTAAAGAGGAGAGGGACCATCCGGCTTTTTATGAGCGCTCAGTTCAAAAGCCTTCATCTCGGATGGTATGGGGTGCACTAGTGCCTATGGAATGGGCAGCTTGCTTATCTGGAAAGGCACCGTCAATGCTGAAAGGTACAGTATATACAGGTTTTAGAGCAACATACGCTTCTATCTAGATTCCATCCCATCTTTACTTCTGAGAGACTCTGCCTCTCTAAGATACTCTTTTAATACCCAATCATGTTACTCACCTGTTGCCAATTAACCTAATGAGTTGCAAAATTTTCCTCCAGCTATTTCTTTTTAGTAACACTTACTTTTCCAACCTTTTGCTGCCCCGTCCCAACTTTTTTGAAATGTGTTGCGGCCATCAAATTCAAAAGTGCCTTATTTTTTTCCTTTAAATGGTACATTTCCTACAGTTAAAATGTTTGATATGTTTTCTCTGTTTTATTGTGAATAACATATGGGTTTGTGAGATTTACAAATCATTGCATTCTGCCTTTATTTACATTGTATTGGAGCTGGATTTGCATATTCTAAAATGGGAAATCATGTCTACTCCAAGCATTTATTCATTCTGTTATCCACATTATCCTAGTTGGTGTTGTGGGGCCAGAATTTGTCCATGAGAAACCGGGCACAAGGCTACAACACAGCCTGTATGGGACCCCATTCCATCATATTGCCTACACACACACACACACACACACACACACACTCAATCACACCGTGAGGCAATTTAGAGCAGCCAAACAACCTACCAGCATGTTTTTAGGATGAGGAAGGAAACTGAACTCCCCAAAGGTAACCTATGCAGACCAAACCCCAGCGCTGTGAGGCACCAGTACTACCTACTGCACCGTAGTGCCACGTTTTCCTAAGCAACATTTTAATTCCATAAAATTAAACAAAATCACTTTCGTACTGCAGTCTATTTAGTAATTTCATGAATAGTTCAGGGAACGTTTGAGAGGTGGTGTAACATGTACTAAAGATGTAAAGGTTTACTGAATGAATAAATACACCTCAGCCTCCATTGATTATTTACTATCTTGGCTTACATGGCTAATTTCTTTTACTGTGGTTTTTACGTCTCTGTTTGTTTGTTTGCCCATTTTTCTCATATTTCATTTGCTGGCTTTTTGTGGTTGTTTCGCATTCAATTTTTGTTGTGTGTGTGTTTCCTTTGCCGGTCATTGTTGTACTGTTTACCTCATGTTTGCCCTGTTGAAAAACAAGTGTGGATGCTGTGGATGGTCCCACATGGATATTGCACTCACCAAAACCCCAAGACTCACCTGTTCCTCTGTGAACTTGTGCAACCCTACAAGAAGAGCTATATAGTGATAAGAAAGGTAGATTTTGATTAATGCATGGAACCAGTACCAGAAGAGAGAGAATGAGAGGACTAGAGAGGCTATAGTTTCTTTTTGGGCTATGGTTGTACCAGTTACACAGAAAACAGAATTGATTTGCTTTTCTCATGCATATTAAAATACCACTGCTTAAGCACTTCCTTAATGTTTCCTAGAGATTATCAAAGAAGCCCTCCTTTTGGTTCCTGATCACAATTGTAGATGCTATTGTATTTGTGTATATATTGTTAGACTCAGGAGTTTTGCCATTTCAAATCAGTGTGTTTCATAGCCAAAATGTTAATTTCATCTATTCTCTGCTATTGTAGTTCTACAGTTGTTGATTAAAGCAATTCACCATTTGGCAGAAGAGCTCTTAGCAGCAACAGAACAGGTCTGAGATGAATCAGCATGTATCCATGAGTCACCCAACCTGTGTATTTCACCATTTGATCTGTACTGTATAAAGACTCATTCCAGATGAAGTCTGGCAGAAATGTTGTAGCACCATGAGGCTAACCTGCTGCTTGCTGTCCTTCATCAGCTGATTATATCGACAAGGAAACTGTACATTAATTCAAGTTTCAGGATCCAAGTGTTTACTGGTCCCGATGAAATCTCTGCAGTGAGAAAATGCTAGCATTTAACAATGTGTAAAGAGAAATGCTACATGTGATGAACTAGCTGCGCAGGTGATCAATAGTTTTGTCAAAGGAAACATTATGGGTAATGTGGATATGATAGGAAATCAAACACTCTTGTGTTTTCATGAAACCCAGGAGGTGGGCTTGGTAGGATATTGCTTAACTGTGCAGAGTGAAATCATTCATCCTCTCTAATGAACACTTCCCTGCATGTCCTGGATATCTTTGTTTGTTGTAACTTGTACAAAGAGAAGGGATTATCATGTCTTAAGATGTTTCTGCTTATTATATTGACTTTACACATCCATAAACCACAATTTAATAAGCTCTGCACAATGTTATTTTTAGACCACACTATAATTAGTTAACTGATGATAATTGATTGAAGTCAAAGTCATCGCCTTGAATATTAAGATGAATCTACTTGGAAAAATGCTGAGTATCAAAATGTATGTGAAATACATTCTTAGATAAATGAGTGTTCTAAGGTTTGTAGAAGTTTCTGGGGCGAATAATTAAAGGTTCTATGCAGAAACATACTATATCATATCAGCAAGGAATCCCAGTAGAACCACCTTATGCTAAGAACCCTTCACTACACACACACACACACACACACACACACACACATATACACATATACACACACACACACACATATATATATATATATATATAAAGAGCATACATTGCTGTAAGAGTGTATAAATAAACATCAAAACTAGATTACATTTTCTCTCACTCTTCTCTCTTTACTGTCTTTAATGCATACTCCAAGTACACAGACTTGGAGTAGGATGTAAGTGCAGGTAAGAGTCTAGTTTATTAAGCAGGCAGACAATACGTAAGGCAAAATCAGCATGATAAACAGTCCAAAGTCGAGCGATTGGCAAATAGGGTAGCTAAGGCAAAACAGTACCCCAAACCATGAGCAAAGACAACAATCAGAACCAGAGAGCAATGAGCAAAACAAACGGTTTGCTATTGACAGAACACAAAGGAAACTGAGCAATTACTTCGCAGTAAGACTGTAACAAAAAGAGGCTTATAAAGGTGCACAGTGTTGAGTATGCAAATGACAACAGGTGAGTGCCCTTGGATGTCTGGTGACTGCAAGCGTGGTGTGTAGGTGTGCTGTGGGAGGTAGAGTCCAGGGCAGCCATGTTTTTAGTCTGCTGTGTGTGCTGGGTAATGGAGTTCATGTTGGGGTTTAACCTAACAATAACAATGTACATCGATGTTATCTTTTAATGAATATTCATTCAGTAAATGATCTATTCTGGTAATGGTCATGTTGGTTCTGAAGCCTATCCCAGGAACACCAAGTACAAGGTGAGGATGGATTGGATTGTATAGCCAGTGCACCTACATACATGTTTTTGGGAGGTGGAAGGAAACCGGAGGAGATCCTGGAGGAAACCCACACAGACATGGGGAGAACATGCAAAGCTGGAAAGAGTCATCTGAGCTCAGGACCAAAGTGAAGCCATGGGGCAGCAATACCACCCACTGCACCACCAGGCTTTTTGTTATTTATCTAGTAATTTAATGCATTATTAAATTGCACACCCTACACATGCACACATTATTTAGGAACAAAGATCCCTGTGGTGCACGTGCACAAATAGCTACAGTACACAGGCTTTAGGACTAAATGAGATGGTTTATAGATTTAAATGGCATCAGCAGGCAGATTTGAGTGAAACAAAAAATGTCAATTATAATTGTATCTGAATGGAGACATAGAAAAGTGAGAGGGAGGTGTTGTTGTCTGAGCTGTAATTAGCCTGTTGTTATATGTGTGAAGAAAGTGTGAAACGTCCGTATTTTGTTGTGCAAATAGCCCAGAGTCCTATAAATTTCAGACTGAAGCCTCCATAAATAGTGTGGGGGTGGCAACATGTGTTCTGTAACCCTGCGCTCCTGCTCATCCTGTGCCTCCCTCCACCTGCTGACACAGGTTATTAATGCGCCTCATTTAGTCTAATCCTGCCTTCCTGCCCTCAGTAACTCTTACACCCACAAGCCCCGGCAACAAGATGGGACACTCATTACAAGAACATCCAAGCACACACACACACACACACACACACACACACACACACACAAACAAAAAATTTGTGTCAAGCAACCGAAATGACTTGAAATATTTTTTAAAAAGCACAAAAAGCTTTATTTGGAAATACTTAGGGATGTTACACAGTATCTGGTTAGTGCTCCAAATACCAGTAACTGTATTTGGACTTTTAAGTGGGCGTGGCCTAAACCCGAAGGTTGTTTTTTAACCACTGTGCTCTTGAAAACACTAGAAAACACTGCAAAAACTCCAGAGGTAAAATGTCACACTAGCAGCATGATCAGCATGATGTGCATCAATTGGTCTCAAGTAGAGATGTGAGGAGAACTGTTTTTTTTTTTTAATACCCACTCACACAGTCATTATATTTATTTGCACCTGCCCGTGATGATTTCTAGAAGATTTCGTTCCATTTCCAAGAAAATCTGACCGTTGCCTGCATCTGCATGAAAATAAACAACTCTTGCCGGCCTGAATCTTTTGTTGTATCCCACAGGATCTCAATTCTGAAGCACACCTACAGACTTAATGTACTAGATGTACTGTGAACCATACTGGTAATTTCTCCTATAAAATAAAAAGCTAACCTCCTATGTTGTGTACCTGTATTTGTACCCATTCAAGAACACACTCTCTTCATTCCGAATAATATAAAAATTCTGCTATGATTTCACAACACCTCTTGCTCCAGAATAGCTGTGAATATATCTCTCTCTTTCTGAAAGAGTACCCCATCACTTAGTGTGTATACTGGCATTTTTCTGTGTCTTTCCCATCTCTTCCCATCATCTGCTTTCACCTTCTCTCGCTCAGTCCTTCTGCCAGTAGCTACAGTCTATCCCCAAGCCTCTGTCTGCTCCTGCTCTTCGTCCTGCTCTAGCCTGTCCATCTGTTCTACTGTGAAACACACACACACACACACACACACACACACACACACACACACACAGATACTCACCAATGCACACAAGCTTAAGGCCAAATAAGGAAATTAGTCACCAACTGAAAACTGGTGAACTGGAAATTGTTCTGTTAAGACGTGCTCTGTTTCTTTGATTACAGAAATGATACAAAATCCCCCACCCCCTTCCATGCTGCAACATTCTCTCTTTGTCTCTCTAATTCTCTATGTTTATCCCTTCTCCCGTTCTCTCAGCGTGCAGTTTTGTTTGTTTACCGCAACCCAGGTCTCAAATCGTCAGCACGGCATGAGGAAAATCCTACTTTTATCCTCGCTAGATCACTTGAATCTCCTATCCGCCTTCAGCCCCATGTCCAGCTATACCCTGATACCCATGCTGCCCCACCACCATTGTTCGCCTGGCTTCTGCCTGTTCAGGTGTCCTCATGGTGGAAAATAGGAGATTTAAAGTGTGTTAGTGGTGTGGGTAGAGGATCCAGGGTCAGGCTGAGTCTAGTGCTGGATTCGGTGAGCAGAGGGGTGCTGCCATGTCCGTTGGCCAGAGCCGTGCTGCCATCTGTTGAATGGGTTCTCTAAGGGACTGACCCTGCAGGGTGTGATGCAGCCAAAACTATGTACCTGCAGAGCTCTTCACACACACTGAGAGAGCTGTGCAGGGCCACTCCTGAGCCTATTCCACTCTGTTGTGCTGCTAATGGGTGATTGCTGCTTTGAGACACTACCGGCTAGGCCAAAATGCAGCTGATGGAACACACAGATATTTTACCATGGTTGAATTAGCAGAAACTGACTGAATTAAAAGAGACTCCTTGGCAGACGTGTGGCAGCATTGGCATTTAAGTGCTGTTGATTCAAAACCTGCCACTTTAAAAAAATATAAATAAATAAACTATAAAAATGTCTATGCGAATTCACAAAAGACTTTACATCTATTAACATGTTAAGTTAATATGAACATTACTGAATTATTAGAGGTAGCATTTAGTGTTATTCGTTGCAATCTCTCAACAGAACATGCAAACAGCTAAGCCATACAAAGTACTTAATGGAAATGTCCACCCTGAAACACATGAAATATATTTATGTTTGTAATATATTTGTAAAGTGCTTAGAAATCCTGGTGCCTCTTTTTTGGATAATTTTCATTATTCCTGTGAGAAGTTATGATTGTTTGCCACTCTTACATCACAGTGTGACATTGCTAGTGCAGGTGCCATGACCTTTAACAGGGGAAATATATTCGAAAATCTCAAACACAAAGGATAACAGTCAGGTTTCGCTGATACAGTTGAGGCCAAATGTTTGCATGAACCTAGGATAAAGGCATTCAAACTTAATTTTTCACAACACATTTCAAATGACCATACAGTACATTTCCTGTGTTCGGTCAGGTAGTGTATCTATCTAGGGTAACTAACTTAGAATCAAACGCTTGGGGTAGCCTTCCACAAGCTTCTCTAGAACTAGTGTAATTCAGCCTGGTATTGTGAGCCTCCTTGCTCTTTCAATTTAGTCTACAATTTTTTATGGGATTTAGATCAGGCCACTCCAGTATTTTCACCATATTTTCTTTAAGCCATTTTGTTTTAAGCCAACTTTGGAGGTATGCTTAGTATCATAGTCTTACAGGAAGACCCAGTTGCAACCAGGTTTTATTTTTCCGGCTTATGTCGTATATGATCTTGTAGAGGCAGTGGTGGCTTTGCGGTTAAGACTCTGGGTTAGTGACTGGAAGGTCGAGCCAGGCCCTTACCTCTCTGCTCCAGGGGAGACGTATCATGGCTGACCCTGCACTCTGACCCCAGCTTCCTGACATGCTGGGGTATGCGAAAAAAAGAATTTCACTGCACCGTGACTAATAAAGACTCATTATTATCATGCTTCAGTATTCTAGATAATCCTCATGCCTCATGATGCCATCTAAACTATATGGCTAAATGTTTGTGGACACCTGAAACTTATGTGCTTTTTGAATGTCTGTTATAATAACTTCCACTCTTCTGGGAAGGCTTTCCATTAGATTTTGGAACATAGCATGAGTATTTGGCCATTCAGTCTTGGGTGAGAGAGGCCTTGGGCTCAGTCTGTGTTAAAATTCATCCCCAAAGTATTCAGTGGGGATGAGGTTAGCTCTATGCAGGCCACTCGAGTTCTTCCACTCCAACCTTGGGAAACCATGTCTCCATGGAGCTCGCTTTGTACACATGGGCATTGTCATGCTGGAACAGGTTTGGGCTTCTTAGTTTCAGTGAAGGGAAACTTTAATGCTACAGCACACAACAATATCCTTTAAAATTGTGTGCTTCCAATTTTGTGCCAACAGTTTGGGGACGGCCCAGAACAATCAGAATTTCATTACAAAATAAATCACAGACACCACTGAACATCACATTATAAAGATGATAATGATTAACATGCAAGTCCTTCAGGATGGATTCTTTAAAGTACACTATATGGCCAAACGTTTGTGGAAACCTGACCATCACACCCACATGTGGGCCTTCCCTAAACTGTTAGATACACACACATAATTGTATAGGAAGTCCTTGTATAATGTTACACACTGAACTAAGGATCCCAAACCTATTCCAGCATGACAATTCATGAGGTCCATGAAAACATGGTTTGCCAAGGTTGGAGTGGAAGAACTCGAGTGACCCACACAGAGCCCTGACCTCGACCCCACTGAACACCTTTTTGTTATGAATTTTAATGACAACCGCACCTCAGGCCTCCTCGCCCGACATTAGTGCCCGACCTCACTAAAGAGTAAAGAGTAAGAGGAATGTGAGATCAAATACAAAATCGGATGTTCAAAAAGCACATTAGTGTTCGGCTCAGGTGTCCAAAAAACTATTGTCCATATAGTGTATCAGTAGGCATTCATAACTTGAATGATTAGAAGTGATACCTGAATTAGCACTCGTTAAACCGATGCATTCTGTGAATGCCTGTGCACTCCACTTTCCTGACCACTGCACGCTAATCCTATTTGTATGACTGTTTCCCAGCGCATCCAATACTGTGTGGTTTCATGCACTCACATTGACTATTGCTCAGAGCTTTGCCAGTGGTATGTGTAATGTCATGTTGTCCATGGTAGAGTGATGCCAGTCTCTGACTAATACCCTGTTTTCTGTCAGTGTGCATTAGTGACATTTGTTAACGTCACACCCTGGTTCCATAGTTGTTGTATGCAGTGGTGTGTGTTTCACTGGAGACAAGCCTGCCTACCAAACAATAATCAACAGTAATGAGCAGCACCAGCCAGATCAGCCATGACAAATTGTAGTAGAATTACAGAGCCGCCAGCAAAAAAAAAAAAAAAAAAACATCAGCAAAAAAAATAAATAATAAAGACATTCAATTTCATTCACACTTCACTATCAAACTGCTGCAGAGCCAACAGTGAAAATTAGATATGAGCGCAATAAGTGTGGTAGTTAGGGCTCAGTCTGGAGGTTGGATATGCTAGTGTATTGTTATGAGCCAGCTGGATTAGATTACACCATAAAAAGACAGAGAGAAGCAGCTTCACTCAGTGTCTTGTGTCTCGGGTCGGCTTTCTCAAACACTTGCTAATGAAGCATAACATGTTTTCTTCCTTGTGTTTCTCCTTCTATCATAACCTATCCAGGTGTGTAGGTGTGTATATGTGTTCTCAGATAAGAGAGAGTGTTTCTGGCATAGCATTGAAGGATAGTCTCATTCCATTTAGCCTGAGCAGACCTCCTACATCATGGCAGGATGAGGAGCCATGCTCCTGGCCTCATTAAATAGAGCTTCAGCAACCCAGACCTGCAAAGAAACTGACTTCATGGCCTCACCATGACAAAGGTGCAAAAGCTCCATCTACTACATATGGAAGCCCTAAAGGGCCATGCATTATTTTTATTTTTATTTTCTCATGATCACTGCTAAATTTAATAAATGCCCACTGTAGAGATGGATTTTATCTCCGCATTAAGAGAGGAGGGTGTCCTTTTCTCAAGTGTCCAAGATGTAGTGTAGAAGTTGTCTATCACTTAAAGACATATAGCTATTTCAGCTTGAGTGAGAAGCTGATCTAAGTAAAAATTAATCCATTCATCCATGATGCTGCACCCAGAACAATAAAAACAAACGTTATTTTGAGTACACTGAAAAATGAAGTCGAGAAAACAACTGTTTTTTTTTTGTTATGTCGAGATCACGAGAGAAAATACATTCAAGATGACAAGAAAACAATAAAGAATACGAATGCATAAACAAACTGCGGGTTTCTTCTGCACACCAGTTTTCCAATCCGTTTTGCCCTCCCAAAAAAATATAAATAAATATATATATATTATTTATTTTATTATTATTATTATTATTATTATTATTATTATTATTATTATTATTATTATTATTATTATTATTATTTTAAATCCACTACTTTTCTGTTTGTAAAGCAAAAGACTTTAAAAGGGAGGGAAATCTGTGTTTTGTGTGTTGCAATACGAAAAGATTAATATAACTAGTGATTGAATCTCTACATAGGATCCAGAAACAAAAAAACAAGGCTTTGGGTGATGGAGTTGCTGACATTTATTTTACCATATTCTTCAGCAAACAGAGAGAAAGGGAGGAACAGGAGGAAGGAGAGAGAGTGAGGTGTGTATTATTCGAAGTCCATCCCAGTTGGCATGTGTTTCTGGAGCATATGTGCGAGAGGGGGTGAGGGGTATGGGACGTTTTAGCTAGGATAACAGCTTTTGTATCAAGAGAGCCTGGTCAGCACAAAAGGTTCTGGTACTGTCAGAGGTCATCGGACATGAACACACACACACTCACGCTCGCGCTTACACACAAGCACATATGCAAACCCTCTAATAAAAGTCAGCATCTGTTTTGTGAAGAGATATACAGGAACAGTCTGGGCTTCCTGCAGCTTGAATCTCTCCCAAGCCGTGCTGTGAACGCTGCGCTGTGAAACAAAACCCAGTCTCACACGTACAAACTCCCACACACAAACAAGTGCACTTACAAGAGCTTCAAGGTACAACCATTTCAAACTGTTTGCACATAGCAAAGTAAACACACCCCAATGTAATTGTATCCTCGCCATAATGACCGTTTAACATAAACTGAGGACATTTTCTTCAATGTTGTGCTTTTTAGTAGAACGTGGTCAGAGTATGATGGACACACACCTTTAGTTATAGCTCTGTATTTCTGCCAAGTTTGAAGGAGCACTCGTGTGGTTATCTTTATTAAATATTACATTACATTAAATTAGATCAATATTTAACTTTTGTGATGCTTGCGAGAGTTTGAATTGGACATAGAGACAGCAGAGACGTATTATAATTAGGCAAGACTATTGTGTTTTAGCTCCTGAGACAGCCACACTGGGGCCAGACTATTCTGTACTTGTTTAACGACATAACTTTTCTATTAGTTTTACTGTGTTCATTCATTCCTTCATTTTTGGTAACCACTTTATCCTGGTCAGGGTCAAAGTTGATCCAAAGCCTATCCCTGAAACACTGGGTGCAAGGTGGGAGAATTAACCCTGAATGGTACGCCAGTCCACACATAGATGCAGTTTGAACAGGGAGAACCCAGAGGAATCCCACACGGACACGGAGAGACCATGAGAAACAGTAAACAGGAGACAGTAACCCAAGCTTAGTATCGAACTGGGGCTCCGAGAGTTGCTACCATGCCCGCAATTTGACTGGAGTTACTGGAAAAAGATTGTTATTATTCAAATATGTCTTAAGATGGATAACTGAATAATAAGACTTTAAGGGGTTAAATGGTTGTACTTTTCTGATTGTTGTGGCCAAAAAGGTTTGATTTTGCGGCAGGTTTTTTCCAAAAAAAAGTTTTGTTGTTCTTTATTTTTTGTGGAAAACTACTTGAACTTGCAAAATTGTAATTGCACGGAATTGTTTTGCACAGTCTTTCGCAGGGTTGTTTGTTGGTAAATGGGATTTTCTTAGCTGTAATCATATACGAAGCACGTGAATCGAAATGGGTTTTGGCTGAATGCACGTTGTGAAAATTGCAAGCTCCTCTGAATTTTGCAGCGTTTGCTTGACTTTGCATTCATTTCTGCAATCGCAAAAACTTGTGCTTCAACAAAGCCACTTTTATATCATATCAAAATTATGCTTATAAATTTATTACAGCTTATGATATTACGATGAAATGTATTGTCTTTAATACATGTTTATTTGTGTCTAACAAGCCAAAGGTGCTGCATCTGCCATCTTTCAGAAACCTTCAGAAACCTTCATGGAGATGTCTTTTTTACAGTATCAAGGTATTCCCTGTGCTGGGAAGGGTCTCCATTTGCCAATGCATTAGCATAAACACTGTCTGTAAAGGTGTACACAATAACAACATTTTTTTCAATATTGCAACATATCTTACTATCAACTACTAGCACATGCTTATAATAATTATTCCATTCACAATCCCAATAGTACGAATATGATTATGAAACTGATCAGTTGAATTATCTGATGAGGAAGTATGAGAGATGCTCCCTCAGCAGAACCTTTATTCCCATGGTTACAATGAACATCTGGGCTGTCAAGCCAGATGTGTCTGATTGACAGGGTCATTCTGCTCGAACCTGTGCAGATGAAACCAGGCTTTTGATGTTTGTGCGCGTGTCTGTGTATGTGTGTGTGTGTACAAGTGTGTCTGTGTCTGAGTGAGAGAGGGAGACAGGGAGAGACAGCGAGAGAAAGAAAAGTATGTTATATGCGCCATGTCAACCAATGGTCTAACAATGATGGGAAGATATAAAAGCATGTTTCATTCACGTGAGAAAATTTTCTCATAATTGTCAAAATTATACCTTGCACGAGATGAAGGGATTGCTTAAGTTTACTGAGGAGAAGACAACGTTTAAATATAGTAGCCACTGAAATACCTATAGACAGCCACAGATAAAGTTTAATTCCATGTGTAGATCCAAATAGACTAATGATAGATCATAACATCAGTGTAGCGCATAAGCATCACACTAAATAATACATGAAAATAATGTACCAAAAATTCGTTTTAAAAAAATATTACTTGGTACTGTAAAAGAATACCCATTTCTCTTACTGTTTTATGTGTGTGTGTTTATGATATAGATAAGGGGTTGTCAACTGGTGGGCTGTAGTCCAGATGCAAAGCCAAAAAAGTATTTTTAGCAAAACAAAGCACTTGAGGAACATTCTTGAAGAAAACACGAGTTAACCAATCACATTCATTTAGTAAGGGATAATTCACAGCTAGGTGTGCATTACACAATTTTAATGCACGATGGGTTGCCTCCACGTAGTGCATTAAAATTGTGTAACACTCACATAGGCGTGGATTATCCAGCTTAAACCATGGTCGCTTCTCAACATTGACAAGTTAAAGCGGTCACTGATGTTTACAGTCCAAAATTTGACTGAATGGATAAAAATACCGGATCATTTTCATTAGTTATTTTATATACAGAATTCATCCTGCTCTAAATCATACACAGAGATAGTCGTGTGATAAGATTACATTTATTTGAATGAATTATAAGAAATAGTTATTAGAGAGTGAGTGAGAGAGAGAGATTATGTGTGTTAATTACCCGTGTCTGTGCCGTATCTCTACTAATAAATGGTATATGGGGTACTTATATAGCGCTTTTATCATTCACCCATTCACACACACACCAATGGTAGCAGTGCTGCCATGCAAGGCGCTAACTTGCCATCGGGAGCAACTTAGGGTTCAGTGTCTTGCCCAAGGACACTTCGGCATGTGGAGTCACCGGGGCCAGGAATCGAACCGCCAACCTGCTCTACCACCTGCGCCACAGCCGCCCACTAATAATGAAGAGCTATGAGTTTAACCACTGTATGCATCTGTAACTATATGTTACTATGGTTACAATTGTTTATAGGCAGTGCATTAATTTAGAACTGTGATTAAACTGACTGGAGCTACCTGTGCATTCAACAGTTTGAACGCACACCTTCCAGCCAATCAGAATCAAGTATTCAGACAGACCACGGTATAATGTAAATTATTTAACTGAAAGCAGTCCATTGAACTAGAGACTAGCTACAGTGTTAAATATATGACATCGGAAGAGGAGGGTTGATTTTTTTACAGATTTGCATAGATTTTTATTTTATATAGGGTCTCTGGTCTGATTAGAGAAAAGACATGTCATGACTTTTGTCGATGACAAAAGCATAGTATTTAACGCTGAATGGACAAAGTAGTTTATTCTGACTGTGAAATTCTAAACGGATATCCCATCTGTTCAGAGTCTAGGGCACTGATGTGAACTGAAGTACCACTTACAATCAAAACACATCAAATTGACTTCTTTAAAGGCTAACTAATTATTAATGGTTAAACATGAAAGGTAGCTGTTGTCACCATTCAGTCATGTTGAGCACTCATTAAGATGCTAATAAGCAAGGCTCTTTATGTTTTTGTTGAATACACCTGGTCACATCCTTGTACTTTTATCTTGAGACACATTTCTGCTTGTTCTCCCCCCCTCTCATTTTCAGTCTTCTCTCTCTCTCTCTCTCTCTCTCAGTTTTTTATTCATTCTTTCTGACACATATACACTCTTAGATGCAAAATATGAAACACCATCAACGTATGGCATCAGTCTGTATATGTCCACAGTACACACACACCTCAGATGAGTATAGCGGTGATGAGGAGCAGGGTGTGCTTGGGAGGGAGGTGGAGGGGATACTGATTGAGTTTGCTCAGCAGAGCTCAGGAGAGTGGAAGCGAAATATGTGGAAGGCAATATTACAGAACACTGGGACACCTGGACACCAGCCAACTCGCCCAACTAATGCCATCATCTGGGCAAGTTTATATGTGTGTGTGGAGGGAACGTATGTGTCTTTGTATGAACGAGAGGAGGAGGAGGTCGAGGCAAACAAAGTGACACTAGAAGGGGTTTGGGAGTTTTGTGATGGATGGCATTGGTATAGAAAAGGCCTGACAGGACTGGAAAACAGTGAAAGTGTGGGAATTTATATTTGTTTTGCCGATGTTATATACATGTGAAACATTATGAGTGTGCTTGACTATGCGAGTGTGTGTACGCTGATATTTATAGTGGAGTCATTCGGACTGAGCCAATTGCCACTCTCATGCTGTACCTCCTGCTCCTACTTCATCACCAGTACCTTTTTGATCATGAGCACAATTCCTCTCCCATCTCTCTGCCTCTACCTCCATATATATTTCTGCTCCAACACCCATTAAGCGGCTTCAGTAAGGATGGTTTATGAAGCCATTGCTAGAATTGTTGTTAAGATCTTGTTTTGACAGATGTGATGGGAATGGAAGCATATTTAGTAAAGCAAAGCTCTATTTTACTTTTGCTGCATGTCAATCACGTTGTAGGTGTGTGTGTGTATGTGTGTGTGTGTGTGTTGCCGTCATTGAGGGGCAGTGGAGAGACTCTCAACAGAGCAGCAGAGGAAATTACATCAGCAGGGAGGCCGGTTTGGGGCAACGTGCCAGGTTAATTTAATTGTGTGTGGGCTACATTGTCCCCAGACCCCTAGCCTGGGACCAGCACCTCTCAATGCGCAGAATCCTGTGGCAACCCCGACGACATACTGTTTGAGAGAGTGGTGTGCCACAGGTGTGTCTGCGGCTATTTGTCTTTGTGCATGGGTGGTTGGATATTCCGCTGTGCATTTATGCAGATGTTTTATCTAATTCAAGCAAAGAAGCTATTCAACACTTGAACTGATGCCACAAACGCAATAAGAGACCTCAAAAAAGAACATTTCTCCAGAGGTGAATCCAGAGGTGTGATTAGGGTGGCAATGGCTA
Source organism: Ameiurus melas (assembly GCA_012411365.1). Lineage (NCBI taxonomy): Eukaryota > Metazoa > Chordata > Actinopteri > Siluriformes > Ictaluridae > Ameiurus > Ameiurus melas. Next base: position 29,768,504 of record CM022754.1, on the reverse strand, counting down.
CTCCATCATTTGTCAGTTATAGTGTTTGTCTGCTTTCCTCAGTGCACCCTTTATCAAAACCAATATATGTTTCCCGTATAGCCCGACCTTTCTGTTTCACATGGCAAATTCTACATGTGTGAATGGCCAATGCATGGTCATGCAGCTGCACTGCTAACACCACACACAAGTACAATGCTTAAACATTACTTTAATTCATAACTGGTATCTCCTGGTTAAAACTCATTGTATGGTTTGGTTGAGAGTACGCATGTATAGTCGTGTCCATATGTATTTGGACAGTGACGCAATTTTTGTCAATTTGCCTCTGTACACCACCACAATGACTTTGAAATGTGTGATTGAAGTGTAGAATTTTAGCATTAATTCATGGGTTTTAAGAAAAAATATTGCAGTAGTTATTTAGGAATTACAGCCATTTGTTACAGAGTCCCTCCACTTTCACAGGCCCAAACGTAGCTGGTCAATTGGCTAATAAGCAGTTTCACGGCCAGGCGTGGCCTGTTTCTTCATTATTTCATGACAAATGAAAGAGATAAAAGGTCTGCAGTCGAATTTGAATTTAGTAGTTGTCCAAAAAGGTGTTGATGCGTTTTACAAACGCTTCAAGCACAGTTACTGTAATTATTTGACATGCTTTACGTGCATATAGACGACTGCTTGAAGTCGTGAGATGCGTCCGAAACCACGTTTTTACCTACTATATAGTAAGCAAGATACATGTATTTCAGCTACTATATAGTGGGTTTCGGACGCAGCCGTGCTCTCTTGTTTGCCATAAAATGGTTGGGCACTGCCGTGTGTGTACGTGTCCTGTCGCAATATGCGGTGAAAATTCCCACATGACATTAATAATGCTCTTCGATAATGCGACTAAAACAGGAGTATTCCACATGTCTTAATTTGATTCGTGTTTACTTCGACTATGACTTTATTCGGATTTAGGTAATGAAAAATTCCTGTTTACATGGTAGTTTCTTAATCAGACTTGTCTTAATCAGGCTAATATTGGATTATTGTTGTCCATGTAAAAGTACTGATTGTCAAAGTCTACAATCAAAAGACACCATCATGAATGTAAATACAGACGGTTTACCTCAAGATGCAAACCAATGGTAACACTCAAGAACAGAATGACCAGATTAGACTTAATTAAACCTCTTAAAAACCTCTTTAAAAAAGCTTGACCAGTTCTGATGCAAGATTTACTTGTACCAGAATGATTGGAAGAGAAGAGTATGGAGAAGGAAAGAAAGGGCTCATGATACCACATCATCTGTCAAATATGGTGGAGGAAGTGTTATGGCATGGGCATGTATGGCTGCCAGTAGAACTGGGTCACGGATTTTTTATTGATGAAGTAGCAGGATGAATTCTGAAGTGTATAGAGCTATATTTTCTGCTCAGATTCAGTCAAATGCTGCAAAACTGGTAGGACGGAGCTTCACATTACAGATAATGACCCAAAACATACCACGGAAGCAAATAAATTGAATGCAAAGGCGAAGAAATTTAATGTTCTTAAATGTCCGATGACCTCAACACAAATGAGCTTTTCACTTACTGAAGACCAAAACTGAAGCCAGAACAATCCACAAACAAGCTACAAGCAAAAGGCCTGGCAAAGCATATCAAATGAGGAAACTCAACATTTGGTGATGTCCACGGGCTCCAGTTTTTATGCAAATGATTTGCATCCAAATATTAAAAATAATCCTAATATTTATGATTATGTTAGTTTGTCTGATTGCTTTTGAGCCTGTGAAAATGGAGGTACAATATTTTTGTTAAAGCCCTTGAGTTCATTCTGAAACTCTACACTTCAATCACATATTGATTGCTTCATTTCAAATCCATTGTGGTGGTGTACAGAGGCAAATTGACAAAAATCCAAATACTTATGGACCTGAAAATAAGTTCATGCGAGTGAGAGAATGCATTTCATTTCATGTGCTTGTTGACTGTACACCAGTACAAAAATCTGCCAGGGAAATTGCTTTCAAATGGCCCCCTACATATGTCCATGATAATATTAATGAAACTGTATCAACTAGTATTAGGACACAGAGTGACATGACCATACCAGTCTCCACATAAACACCAGGAATCAAATAGGCAATATGCCAAAGGTGTAACAAATTATTCAGCTAATTTTTATATACTTCAATAATTTCTTTGATAAAGCACTGACTGACTTGTAAGTAATTTCCCTGCTGCTAAATAGAATTAGATTTTGCTCTTGTTTCAGAAAGCTAGGAGCCCCAACACTAACAAAAAAATGTATTTGTGTTTCCAATATACAGCAAGTCCCAGCTGTATGCAGTATGTGTCCAAGAGGTGTAATATGTATCCATAAATGGTCTGCACTTATATAGCACTTTTATCCAAAACACTTTTCACTGTGTCTCATTCACCCATTCACACACACCAATGTAGCAGTTCTACCATGCGCTAGCTTGCCATCAGGAGCAACTTGGGGTTTAATGTCTTGCCCAAAGACACTTCAGTATGTGGAGTCACGTGGGCTGGAAATCGAACCGCCAACCCTACAATTAGTGGACAACCCGCTCAACCACCTGAGCCACAGCCGCCCAACATACATACATAGTCTCCACATACACGAGAAATGAACACTTCTTAGCAAAATATTTCATGCTTAGTTTACATTTACATTTTACATTTATTCATTTAGCAGACACTTTTAACCAAAGCGACTCACAACTACAAGCAAAGCGATATATCAAGCAGAGAACAATTCAAGTAGTGCTACTATACAAGATCTTTAACTGAGTTCTAGAAAAACAAAATGCACAAACTAGAGGTGTAAGAGCTAGAGTAAGGTTGTTTTTTTATTGTTTTGTTTTTTTATGATAATGTGGGGTTGGTTAGATAGGTGTTCATGGAAGAGGTGGGTCTTTAGCTGTTTTTTGAAGATAATGACAGATTCAGTGGTCCGGATTGAGGTTGGAAGTTCATTCCACTACGGATGGACGGTTAGTGTGAAGGTTCTGGAAAGGGACCTTGAGCCACGCTGAGTAGACACTACTAAACGTTGGTCGCTAATCGATTGCAGCAGGTAATAGAGTATATATATATATATATATATAAAAAAAAAAAAAAAAAAAAAAAAAAAAAAAAAAAAAAAAAAAAAAAAAAAAAAAAAAAAAAAAAAAAAAAAAAAAAAAAAAAAAAAAAAAAAAAAAAAAAAAAAAAAAAAAAAAAAAAAAAAAAAAAAAAAAAAAAAAAAAAAAAAAAAAAAAAAAAAAAAAAAAAAAAAAAAAAAAAAAAAAAAAAAAAAAAAAAAAAAAAAAAAAAAAAAAAAAAAAAAAAAAAAAAAAAAAAAAAAAAAAAAAAAAAAAAAAAAAAAAAAAAAAAAAAAAAAAAAAAAAAAAAAAAAAAAAAAAAAAAAAAAAAAAAAAAAAAAAAAAAAAAAAAAAAAAAAAAAAAAAAAAAAAAAAAAAAAAAAAAAAAAAAAAAACACACTAATATATATATATATATATAATTTTTCAGACAGTCTTTAAGAATGCCTTTTACAAACAAAGAACATATTGAAATCATTCTCATGGCTGGATCAGGAAGCTGTCACAAGGTTGCGATGGACATGGCAAGCACATCACACAACACTGTTACCAAACTTAGTAACAAATTCAAAAAGACTTGTGTTTACTGTATCGTTTGTTTACTGTATTATTTATTGCATAGTTTACAGTTGATTGTACAGTATGTTGTCTATTTATTTACTATATACTTACTTTCGCAAGGTCTGTTACTGTTATTACTCTTCTTGTCTGCTGTTTTCCGATATTACATGTAACACTGTGATTTTGAGAGAACTAGATTTCATTCCTAACGTTACATCTGTCTGTGTTGAGGTGAATGAAAATAACTCCTACTTGACTTGACATGATTAATCTTAGTTGTTCAGTGTAGCATCAAAGGACTGTTGAACCAGAACTATATTCACCAGCTAGTCATCTTTTGCTAGCTATCATTTCCCTATAAGTAGATACATATATGTATATAGTACATTTCCAGAAAGACAAAAACAATGAGAAAAGGCAGATTTACAAAGAATACTTATCACTCCCCCTGCCTTGTGCCCCCCATCATCACAATCACCAGCAGCCGATTTGGAATTTAAATGCTTTAACTTTTTTTTTTTAATCTTGCCCTTTTTCTGCACTGCCTTTCCACATTCTTTCCATCTTCTCCACTTTCTACATACATCAAAAAACACAGGAAATTGATAGCTGAACCTATCTTAAGACTCCTAGTGGTGACCTGTTACATGGGATGTGTGTATGTGTGTGTGTGTCACCTGTTCGAGAGTGTGCCTGATAGACAAGGGAATAAAAAAATAAGAAGAAGAAGAATTGTGTTGTATTATAAACGATAAGAATTTGATATTTCCTCAACTTCCTGACGCCCCAACTGTATGTCGAGTGTGGGTACTATGTGTTGGGGTGTATTTATAAATTATGTGTGTGTGTGGGTGTGTATAAGTTGATTAAAGATGCCATGAGCTTCACTGCCCTCCAGTGTTGTTCTCATTTCTGTCTCTCTGTAATGTGTTCAAGAATACATTTCTGTTGAGTATCATTGTCACTGTTATAATGTTTGTCATCTTCATCTGGTTTTCTTTCTGCCATTTTTTTTATCATTACAGATGTTTTTTGTTCATTGACTATGGACCTTCTACACTGATTGTAAGTTCTAGAATCACAGCGTGATTTTTTCACAGAGTGAACTGCACTGTGAGTCAGAGCAAGGATTGTGCAAAGAACAAAATGCAAATGTCAACCATGAGAGAAATCCAAACGCAGGCGCAGAAGTTTGGGAATCTTCTTGTGAGGTCGGTCTTTTTTTTCCCAACCCTGGCATTATATAGCCTATATACAATATTAAAACACATATTAGCTTAACACAAACAATACAAATAAATAGATTGTGTTTGAGTTTTTTTTAATGAATGATATTTGGATCGAGAAACCTGTGTCAGGTCGAATTTGGTGTATCAAATTGGGACAGCAAATTCCCAGGCTGCGTTTTGTTGCCACTCTGCCCCTGTCCAAATGTGAAGGACAAAAGTAAAGGATTTGTAAGGGTTTTTTTTTTTTCAGTGTGAGACATCACACTCTTATGTAAGCCTGACAAACGACAGGTATTGGGTTTTTTTAGTGTCAGTAAATTGCAGTCGACAGACCTGTGAAGTTCAAAGAAGGGAAAAAAAACACTAAAACACAAGACACTCCACTCTCAGCATGGACAGTAATCCGGCAGTGCTCACACACAGAGATACTGAGGCTATAGACACACACACAAACACACACACACACACGCGCACACACATACACACACATACACACACACACACTTATTACACATATATTACAATTCTTGTGATGCCCTTCCATTGATATAATTATTAATACAGCTAATCAATAGTATGCTTGCACTTAAATCTAACAAATACACACACGCACAGACACACACGCGCACACACACACACACGCACACACACGCACACACACGTATTACAATTCTTGTGATGCCTTTCCATTGATATAATTATTAATACAGCTAATCAATAGTATGCTTGCACTTAAATCTAACACAGACACACGCGCACACACACACACGGACACACACACTTATCCAATGCCTTAACATGTGGATGGATCAGCATCAGTGGAGAGGAGTCCTTGGGAAATTCCACCAGGCATTGAGAACGAATGGTCCTGCATCCTAATGCTGTTTTAACACCTGTGGCCACTAGGAGCACAGTGAAGAAGGGAATAGCAGGAAGTAATGATTGCTTCAGCATGTGTATTTGGCAGCAAAGATATAATTCTAATATAATGTTTAAGGCAAGATACTATAGGTGAACAGGGTCATTTTTTAAATAATTGTTGAATCTTTAAAACAATATACAAAACAAGTTCGGCAGTTGATTGCTAATATTGTAATAATACATATTTTGGTATAAGAACTCAAATATATACATTTATTTATACAAATAAGGCTGTGTCTAATTAAATATGCATAAATGTCATAAATGACAATAGTTTGTTGGATAATCATTTCCATCCATCCATCCATCCATCCATTTTCTGTACCGCTTATCCTACACAGGATCGCGGGGGAACCTGGAGTCTATCTCAGGGAACTTGGGACACAAGGTGGGGGACACCATGGACTGGATGCCAATCCACTGCAGGGCACAATCACACACACACATTCACACACTATGGACAATTTGGAAATGCCAATCAGCCTACAATGCATGTCTTTGGACCGGTTGAGGAAACCGGAGTGCCATGAGGAAACCCCTGAAGTATTGACAAAACACGCAAACTCCGCACACACAACCCTGGAGGTGCGAGGCAACTATGCCACAGTGCGTCTCTCATGTATAGATGGGAGAGTTCAATAAAAGGCTGAAAAAACTTAGGGAATATTGATTTCTCATATATCTGCCTGAGCATGGCATTGCACGGTCAGAGCCACAGGAAGCTACCATGTTCATGGTGTATGCCCATCGCAAAAACCCTGGATGGAAAGAGCCATGAACTGCACCAGCTGTAAATGAACACACAATTAGTTCAGAACTGTTTTCCTCCCTGTCTCCACTCAGTCTTGCACATTGTCAAACCTGATCTCAGGAGAAATGTGTATGATTGCAAACAAGCATGGAGGGATTTTTTTGATTTCATAAAAAATTAAGGTGTAAGAAGTTGATCTAACGCCAACCCCTAATCTAACTCTAACCTTTACCCATCATATCATATCATACAACCTGAGTGAATTATATTGTATAGGTTAACAAGTAATCAGGCAGCATATGTACTGCATAGCAAATGATGGTTTAAGAAATAAGGAGCAGTTGGTTTAAATAAAATCTTGTGTGGTAGTTTGACAAATAGGCAAATAGGATGGTCCAGGGCTTTACTGAACACCAGTTAGATAAGTAAAAAAAAATTACGGAACAAAAATATAACTCAGTACCTTTTTTTCAACCTTCATGCAACAAATATGAAACTATCTACTGTTGAAATTCAGGTGCTACCTAAAAGCTCATGTTCAAAAAAAACCCAAAATAACTCAAAAGTGAACTGTTGTTTAGTCTTTTTTAAATCATTACTAAAGTAAAAACTATGAAATTGAAAGAACACTGATCAGTCCATACTTTGTAAAATTGCAAGCTCCTCAGAAAACTGCAGAGTTTGCTTGATTTTTAATTTCTACGATCGCAAAATCATGATATTCTGGAGGGACTGGTGGGGTGGTACGGATTCTGAGCTCAGGTTTTTGTCTGTGTGGAGTTTTACATGTGGGCATGTGAAATTCCTCTGGGTTCTCCAGTTCTCTCCCATCTCCCAAAAACATGCCACCAGCTGGATTGGCTATTCTACATTGCCACTAAATGTGAATATGTGTGTGCATGGTGGCCTGCGATGAACGCGCATCCCATACAGGTTGTATTCCTCAGTTCCCAGGATAGGCTCGGGACCCACTGTAACCCTGACCAAGATAAAGCAGTTACTGAAACTGAATTGTACCATGCATCAAATACAGATTAACCACACCCCAACCTCTTTTTTTCATAAACATTTCCTGAACCAAATTATTCTCACCCAGATTTTTTTCATGGTTAGCAGCCTCCTCTTGCATTTTTGCTAAAAAGAAAATTGTCTCAGACCACAATGGGTTTTTTATTAAGTTCTGCTCCTTGAACATGGCGACTAAAGCTGTTGTCACAACTTGGCTTAAGGGAGGGACAAAAACATCTATTTAGCAAACAGAATTAGAATAAAAATGTAATGATACACATAAATCAGTGGTGCATAGTTAGCATGTATGAGTGAAAACCAATGTACACAGTATAAAGAAATACTATACTCAAGACTAACTAAACCACAACACCTCAAACACCAAGAAAGAGCACTCAAGTGAGTCCACCAGCTTATATAGCTGATGAGATGAGCCCACCCAGGTGTTACACATTTGACTAATTAAGTTCTACCAAACCCCACAGGTTTGGATCAGACAGCCTGAAAACCAGAAATCAGAGACTGAAATGGCCTTTTCCCAAATTTCACTTGAGCTATTAAAGTATATGAGCTGCCCTTAAGATGGAGATGGAGATGGAGATGAGGAGGGATGGCCATGGATACATGTAAAATAATTGCGAAATGTTTTCTGTTGTTCTGGTAGATACTAAGAAACCCTAATGAATTTGATTTCACACGAAGAAGGCTGCGGCATCCTGCAACACTGCATTCCAAACGGCATTGCGAACAACCGTGCAGCAGCACTGCAGTAACAAAAATATGATCACATGATTGCAAAGTAGAGAAATTCAATCATATGAATACCAAGAGGAAAAAAGCTCATAAACACGTCGTGAAAATGATTATTATAAAACAAAACATAATAATCCTAAATGTATTAAGTTTGCACATCGAACACTTCCATGCTGACAAATCACGCACAAGTGTAGCTGATTTCAGCAGTTCTCTTGCAGTAAGATTCTCTCCTCCACCTCCTTTTACGTGAGTTTATGCTTGGGTGTAATTGATCTGGGTGACTTGAGCATGTAATTCAGTTTACTTCTGCATAATGCCGTTGCCTGATATTATATCAAGTATGACTGCTGACAAACATCATAAATCAGACGTTATGATTGTGTCCCCTGATATCATTTCTCAAAGACAAGAACGTGTGTCAGTTGTTCATGAGAACAGCAACATCTACACAGCCGTGCTTCAGTGAAAACATTTCTCCAAACAATAACTACAAGGTTGTGCGTAAAATGCAACGCACGGAAAGCCTAGCTAGACATTCGGTTCGTTTTCCACAATCTGGCTTTTCAACTATCTAATAGAAGAACATCACCAGATAAGTGTGATGTGTCAAAATAATATGTTTTTCTTAAGTCATAATTGCAAGATACTTTCTTGACATAAAAAGTCAGGGCTATTAAACTTTATTGGTGAATCTGATCTGCATCTATAGACACTCACTGGCCACTTTAATTGGAATGCCTGTATACTTATAATTCATGCAATTATCCAATCAGCATCCAATGAGTCAATCATATGGCAGCAGCACACCTTAAAATGGGGGAGAAATGTGATCTCAGTGGCTTTGACTGTGGCATGGTTTTTGGTGCCAGACAGTCTGGTTTGAGTATTTAGGAACATACTGCTCCAGTTAAAAACATCCAGTGATGTAAAGTGGAACGTGATTGTGTTACAAAATATACAATATATATATGTATATATATATATATATATATATATATATATATGAGCACATGCATGACATCTCTTGCAGGAGTGAAAACAGTGCTGTCTGCTTTTTAAACTTTAAACTAAAATTCCTTCATCTTCAGTAAGCACTTTATCCTAGTCAGGGTCCTGATGGATCTTGAAACTAATTGGGCATGAGACTGGAATACACCCTGGAAGCCAGTCCATCACAAGACACACATTCACACACTCATTCATGCCTAGTGGCAATTTAATGTAGTCACTCAGCCTGCCTGCAGGTATTTGGAGAACCCAGAGAAATCTCAAATGGACACGGAGGAGAACATACGCACAAACTCAGTAACCTGACCTCAGGATTGAAGCAGGTATCCTGGAGCTGTAAGCCAGCAACATTACTCGCTGCACCACTGTGCCACTCTGCCTCAAGCCATGCTTTTAAGTAAGGGATAATCCACGTCTAGGTGTGCATAACACGATTTTAATGCACGACGTGGACTCAAAGAACAACCTGACACAAAATGAAGTGCATTAAAAATTACAATGTAATGCACGCCTAGCCGTGGATTATCCCATGATATTATACCATGGTCACTTACCAGCACTGCAAAGTTAAATCTGTCATTGATGTTTGCAGTGGAAAATTTGACTGAAAGGATAAAAATAACATATCATTTTCATTGGATATTTTATATACAGGTCGTTAGAGCTAGGTGAATGGGTGAATGAGACACAGTGTAAAGCGCTTTGGATAAAAGTGCTATACAAGTGCACATTTACCATTTACCTTTCTGGATAAGATTGCCCACCCCTGCTCTAAATCATACACAGATGATATAGAGATAAAGTAGTTTGATAAGATTATTTTTATTTGAATGAATTATAATTAATAGTTATTAGAGAGAGAGAGAGAGAGAGAGAGAGAGATTGTGCATGTGCAAATTACCCGAATCTGTAAAGCGTCTCAACTAATTATGAAGCTATGTGTTTAATTACTTTAAAAATAACTGAATTCTCTCCATCCAACAGCTGTCTCAATCTGTACGCATTTGTAACTATATGTTTCTATGGTTACAATTGTTTATAGGCAGTGCATTAATTTAGAACGATGATTAAACTGACTGGAACTACCTGTTCATTCAACGGTTAGAACGCACACCTTCCAGCCAATCAGAATCAAGTATTCAGACAAACCACTGTATTCATAAATGTATATGATTTTTTTTTGCATCATCTATTTAAGATGAGACCATGGCAAAAACAGACAATAATAAAACGTGCCATATTCATATATCAAACCATTTAACTACCAAAGGTGGGTAGAGTAGCCTAGTACAAGTAAAACTACTTGTAAAAATAATTACTCAAGTACAGTAAAAGTAATGGTGTTAATCATTACTTGAGTAAGGGTAATAAGTTATCCAACGAGAAGACTACTCAAGTAGCAAGTTTCTAGTTACTTCGGATCTGGTTAAAATGAAGGGAAAACCCTGAACCTCAGACTGCATGGAAAACTGTAAGTCACACCTCTCTCGTGTAGCCATGTGAACGCACAAGGCCATCTCATTCTAGAGTTCAATGCTGAGGAAGAGTCTACACTAGAAGCCTCAGAAGGACTGTTATAGGAAGGATGCAGCCTTCCATTTGAGAAACAAACCTGGACTCAATCAGCACTGAACCTACTTAAGCAAACCCACACACATACCCTGCATCACAAATGGCATACTTATACTATGTATTTAAAGTATGTACTGTTTATGTGACGAACACGTACATACACTTGAGGGTGTATTAAAATAGTATGAAAAGTGCTGAGAAAACGCTTTCACCGTAAACAAAATCCTCATTGCATTTCAGCTTTTCTACATTTATTATTCCTTAAACAATTTATACTATATAATTTTATTTTATTTTTTTTTTACTGTTCCCTTGTTTTATTTTTCCACACTTCAAAAGTCTTCCTAATCTATACTCATTTCAACATACTTTTATTTGGGACATACTAATTCTAATCTCGGATACTATTTAGTACCAATAGTATGCCGCTTGGTACGCAGGTGTAAGTATCTGCTCAGCTTTGATACTACCGAGCTTTTTGATTCTGATCACTGACTACGTTTACATGGACAGCAGTAATCTAATTAATGACCTTATTCTGAATAAGACAATATTGTGTTTAAGGTGTTTACATGAGTCGCATTTTGGAAAACTCCTTTCATGGACCTGTTTTACATTATGTTATAGAACATAGATCGATTAACAGCACACGTCATTACGTCCCCACACCACGCCGTCCGACGTTCCCTCCAGAATTTCACATATCAAAATACAGTTGGTCTTCGTTATGGTGCCGTATACAGTTTTGGGTGTTTTTATTTGTAATTTTTTACGACCGCTTCAAGTGCGGTTAATTATTTGTCATGCTATACATGCAAATAGACATCTGCTTGAATCTGTGGCCTGCCTCCCAAACCGCGTACTTACCTACAATATAGTAGCCGAGATACAGTGTGTGTGAAAAGTGTTGTCCTATATTTCCTGTTCGCTTGCATGTTTGTCACACTTAAGTGTTTCAGACATCAAACCAATTTAAACAATAGTCAAGTGACTAATCACAAGTAAACACAAGTCTTAATGCAATTTGTAATTATGAAGGTGTTTATTATTAAAGGTGAAAATAATCCAAACCATCATGACTCAATGTGTTAAAAAGATTTTAAACCTAATATCTGGTTGTTCACCTCATAGCAGCAACAACTGCAACTCAAGCGTTTTGCGATAACTGTGCAATGAGGCTTTTACAGCGTCCTGGGAGAATTTTGGCCCACTCATCTTTGCAGAATGCTGTCATAATTCAGTTACATTAGAGGGTTTTCGAGCATGAACGGCCTTTTTAAGGTCATAGTCATATAAACATTTTTAACGTATAAAGGTATTTAAAAATAAAAAGTAAATGGTTTTTAACAGATGAAATTACATTTTGTGTTATATCATGGTTTAATGTATATCATGGTTTCATGTGAAAAATACTGATAAAATACCTAAAACTGTTAACTTCTATTACTAAAACTTGTTTTACTTATCTAAAACATTTTGCCAGAAAACATCATTCAGTCTCTAAAGGTTTGCTGGTCATATGCATGACTAATCCTACACCATTTGCTAATGAATTAATCAGAAATGGGAGCCCTGGTGGTTTAGTGGTTAGCACATTTGCCTTACACCTCCAGAGTTGTGGGTTTGAATCGCACTGTGTGTGCAGAGTTTGCATGTTCTCTCCAGTAAAAAGACATGTGATGTAGACAGATTGGCATTTGAGTAGGTTGTGAGTATGTATGTGATTGTGCCGTGCCGTCATAGGTTGGCACCCCATCCAGGGTGTCCCACACCTTGTGCCTAAAGTTCCTTGGGATAGAGGAAGAAAATAAAATAAAAAAATTGAAAAACATCATATCATGACATCAATTTCATGACCTTCAAGAATTTCACAGCAAGAATTATACACTGTATAACTCTCGGTATATGACAACTAAAGAGCTTGAACTTTGTTTTTTGTTTGTTTTTCGTACACTGATGGATGCTGAACTGAAATGATTGGATGCTAAACTGAGCCCATTCGATTGATATATAGTATATATATCTTCTTTTCATCGGCTGGATGAAGGAAGAACAGACCTTCGAGATTTATAATGTGTACTCTGAAGGTCTAAATAAAAAAGTAAGGATACATTTCATCACAATACACTTTCAGCACTGTTATTAATCAGACAAAGCAAATTGGCGCACAAACAGCCATTCATTCAATGCTGTCATCTATAAAATATGAGAAGTGTTTTTAGACCTAACAGTAATTGGCACATTACTGGTGCTAGTTCAAGGGCGCTCTAACGCAATAGTCAGGTAGTCAGAGTTCACTACTGAGGATTAGAGAGCTGTCTCTTGCTTCGCTGATGAAGATTTTGAGAAACATTTAGGTTTTTGTGATCATCAGGGCTTTCATTCAACCCATTGACCGACCTGTCCAGCTCTTCATTTATAATTAAAGGCCATTAACTCCTGCGGTTAAGTGCTTGCGGCTTAATTAGCCATCAGATGGCCTGAGCTCTTCACTAGCAACATCACAGATTTAATTGAGTCATCATTTGGCGGGCAGACAGAGGAACGATGATATAACACAGCATTAGATCACCTTCACAAAGAGAACTAGTGCAGGAGACTGGTTGAGGTAGTAAATATAGCACGTCCTGACTTAGCCCATCACTGTTGTGTCTTTTCTCTGTGTGAATGTCTGTGAGTCGGTGTGTGAGTGCATGTTATCTATTTTCTGATCAGATTTTCTCCTCACTCCTCACTCCTTTTAAGCCAGTAAGCATTCACATTACTTATAACTCCTCGTTCATTTATTTTCCTCTCTTGCAAGTGATCTTCTGGTCTCCAGCATCTCTCATCTCTATGCTTTCTCACTGTCATACTTTGTCCTTGATTAAAAGAATAATTAGGGCGGGTCAATGGTGGATGAGTGAATAAGTAAACATTCTCCTGCCATGTGTGTAAGCATGTGTGATCAACAGTATTGGGTAAGTTACTCAAAAAAAAATAACGCACTCCAGATTACCAGTTACTACTTGAAAATTGTAATCTGATTACATTACTGATTACTGCATATAAAAAGTAATCAGATTACTAATTACTTTCAAGTTACTTTCAAAAACCTATCAAACCTACAAAAATACACTACAAAGTGAAACTCGTAGTTCTTTCAGTAATTTTAGTGTGTCAATGTATGACATGAACAGAAAAAGTTGGATTTATAATAGAACTTGCCTCAGTTACACAGGTGTAACTGTTTGTCGGACTCCCAGACCAATAAAATATAAAACCTTTCTATCTAGTTTAGTGTTGTTGGCCAAGGGTAGGCACAACTAAACTATCATTGTCTGGGTTTAGCTCCTACAGTGCCATGCAAAGTTTCTTGCATTATCTTTACTTATGCTCTGCTCATATCATGTTCATGTAAACTGGAACTCATATAGACATTTACACACCTTGTTTTCCTGCTCAGCATCAGAGGATGTTACTGTTTCAGTTTCAACCCCTTTACTGGATTAAAGAAATCGCTGTATATCCATTTTCCCTCACACTGACCGTGTGAGCTAGAGTTTTGGCAGAATTGAGAGACTGTCAGCCAATAAGACACGAGTGTTTCCACACGAGTATTTTCCTATGAACCCTGTCTGATTGATTTTTCCTCCGGATCACTGAAGATATGAAATTACAGGCCGTCTTCTTTTACTGACGTTCAGTTATGTACTGACAAACTGGAAAATTATTCGGGGCTAAAGAAGAAATCTTCAGGGCAAAACATAATTTATTTTATTTTACTTAATATTGTTTTCTTAACAATAAATTTGTAACGCAAGTAACGTAATTTTTTTGACAGCAGTAACTGTAATCAAATTATATACACTTAAAATGTAATGCGTTACATTACTGCATTATCAGAAAAAGTCATTAGATTACAGTTTAACCAACTCTGTTAATCAAGATCTTACTTGACTGAGGCTTATTATCCTCTCATGCATACATCTCATTCCATGTATGTCATTTTTTGATTTCCTTACTGTTGGCATTAATCGTTTTAAATTGTGTAAAACACAGATCTCCATGTTTAGTGTTTTAAAAGTCTGCATGACACCTTATAGCAGCTTAAAATCACCCTGATGTGTTGACATGATGGGGGGAAAAAAACATCTTGTGGTTTACCTTGCCGATATTCTTCCTGTGAATGGTGATAACAGCGCCTCTTCTCAGTGAGTTAAGGTATTACCAGAGCACAGACATTTCAGAAACAGCCCAGAGGAATCTATTATTTTGGAAGCACTTTTAAGAATAGAGCAATGATCAGGACCACACTGGTGTAGCTCAGCTTTTGTATTATGGAAAGCAGGTGTGTAGCAACAATTGGGTTATTTTTGGCCTTGATGTATCTCCACATCTGTCACTGCCCAAGCAGAACCACCAGTGTGTGTATCTCACTAGCAGGTGTGTGTGTGTGTGTGTGTGTGTGCCTTCTTTTTTGAGAAATGTGGAGGTGGTGATGACAGCTCTTTTTCTCCTATCATCTCTGTATGTAAGATTTTAAATTGTCCTGCTTTTTCTGGTGTAGATCTGATAGTATTGCCCTGAAACATCAGATGAGTAAGATGGCAGCCTATGCCCGTTCTGTTTAGTGTGCCAAGTATTCATATCTGTAACTATATTCATATTTAAACCCAAAGTGGGAATGGCCTAAACCTGAAGGATTTTTAAAAATTAAATACTCACCCTACCACTATGCCCCTAAAATGAGCCATACCAATATGTAGAAATGCCAGCACCATTATGCATAGCCTGTAAATTCGATCACTGACAGTTTCTCAACCTCTGCAACGTTACCTGAGAGAAAAGCACGGGTTGTTTGTAATCCTGCTCACACGATTATTATTTTTGTTTGTGCTAGCTCAATGAATTTAGCTGGTTCTATTTCCCCAAATATAAATAAATTAACAGCCTAATGTAAACCACCATGACCCTGACCAGGCAGTTACTAAGCATGAATGAATGAACACTTAATGCATCATACAATGACTCACATTCAGGGGCATGAACGAATGTGGCTTTTCTTCTTTCTTAGTCACACTTACTTCATATCTGACCACTCACCTGCATGAAGGAAAAAACCTCCTGCTCGCTGGGATTCTAGACCTGACACTCACCTCTAGTCTCAGCCAGAAAAAGCCTCCTATTCAGATCTGTATTTGTTTCAGTTAAGAACACATTACCTGTTAGTTCCCATTATACCACAGCGTGGCTCAATTCTCAGATCAGAAGGTTTGCACTAGTAATAACAGCTCTGATAGCAGTTATTACTGACTACAGCATAACTGATAGTTCCATAGTAACAGCTCATAAAGACATTTATGGAAGGAGTCTCAGGTGTCAGTGCTTTGCAACACTCAGTAGGTATCTTGACATGGGATAGTCTTTAGTTTGTGCTTTCTGGTTTCATAGTCACAAGTGATTTTTGTTTGGGGGGGTATTCACGGGAGAGTATACAGGCAAATGTGGTGACATTTCAGTACAGAGCCTAAGCCCCATTTGTTAGTTTATTTCATCCTATCATATTTTGCTTTCCTAGCTTTGCCCTCAGCATGCTATTCTTGACCCCAAATGACTCACTTTCGCCCCTTCCAACCTTGCCCGTTTCTGACATCAGGCCAATGTGAGAAGATGAGACGAGATCTGACAGGCAGAGCACAGACGGAGCAGCCAAAACTACAAATGCTGACATTCTCAGATTGATTGATTGTGTCTATCTTAGCTCAAACACGAGGTGGCACTCACCGGAATAAACTTGCACGCTGCTCGTCCTAATGTATGGCTCTGTCTCGCTGCACTTCACACACACAGTGATTATTGCATTACTGCCAGACTCCTCACCCTCTGTCAGAACTGGAATGACAGCAGTGAGGAGCTTCACAAGGTCAGTGCAGAGCTCACAGGCTAACCAGATTAAAGAGAAATTACGAAGCAATGCATTTCACCATCACTGCCTAGGAAATGAGCTACGGAGAGTGCTTGTTAAACCTTGGGGCAATGAGATAGTGTGTGTGTGTGTGTGTGTGTGTGTGTGTGTCAGAACATTTTCTGAACATTGCAGCTCTTACTTTAGGTTCATATAGTATACATTATATATATATATATATATATATATATATATATATATATATATATATATATATATATATATATATATATATATATCCATTCATTGATTTTCTGTGCCGCTTATCCTACACAGAGTCCTGGGTAGCCTGGAGCATAAGGCAGGGGACACCCTGGACGGAGTGCCACCCCATCACAGCACACAATCACACACACACACTCATGCACACACTATAGACAATTTGGAAAATGCCAGACAGCCTACAACTCATACCTTTTAACTGGGGGAGGAAACCAGAGTACCCGGAGAAAATCCCTGAAGCATGGGGAAAACACATAAAGTTCATGGGTGCAGGGTGGATCCCAGAGCTGAGAGGCAAATGTGCGAACCTCTAAACCACATATATATAATAATCTTCCTCCAGTTTTGCAGTTATTCTGTAATGTTTTTGTCTACTTGTGTGAGCAGCGTTCAAAGAATTGTGCCACGCATTTTCAGAAAACTCTGGGAAGAACCGAAATTGCTTTCAGAACATTGCTTGTCAGATAATGTTTACATGTCAGGTCCTTGTCAGGGTTTTTCTTTGTTTATTGGTTTTATTTTTAAGCCAAAACCTGTGACAAAAATAAGCTATTTGTCACTCCCTCTCCACAGACCAGATGTGCTGCTGCATCCGAGCTGATACACTGTTTCGTGGATATATAGGAAAAAGTGAAACATATGTGTCTACAATAATCAGCCACATAAATGGGATCTCAGCAGGCAGCATCTATGAAAACATTCAACTCAGACATGCCATGATGCCTTCCTGTCTCTGAATACAGCCCGCGAAGTCAGTAATAGGATACGTCTCAGATACATCCCCTTTTATGTATTGTTGCATCCTAGCCTTCTTAGAACCTGTCAACTACATTACTGAATATTCTTATTATGTTCTCTGTTAGCTGGGACAATAACACATTTATCCCTCTGAGTTGGTGATTTAATGGAATGAATATAAAGTGCTCATGTAAGTAGCCTTCTGTGCTTTGCTGTGTAAGGAAGAATATAGTCTAACTCTTGTCCCTTAACTTGGTGCCTTGCTTTGCCGGGTCGGATGCTTGCTCTGTCTCCATTCTCTTCCTCTGTTTTGTTATGTCTTACTCATCAAAGCAAAAAGCAGCACACAACCATAGACACATGCATACCTTATCTTTTTCAATGTTTTACATTCACTGTTTTGTTTTTGTTTTTTCACGCAACCACAAAGTGAATGTGGAGTATGGTGAAGTCACGTCTCTGTGAAGACTAGAAAATTTGGTCCTACATGTGACCTTGTGGAGAATTTTAAAATGGATATTTCATCATGAGCTCAAAGTGTGGACGTCTATTTAGTAAGCTGGTTGGTAAGAGAGGTGATCATACACCTGGCTGATGGGTGAAAGGAGATAAGGCCACAATCTCCACTTTGTCTCCGCTATCCTAGGTGCTGATGGAGGGAACAGGTATCATGTTGACCCCTGGTTCTCTAGCCCTGAAGGAGCAAACATCAATTTATGCACAATCAAGGTAGCTTTGCATATTCAGCAGCCCTCCCTCTATCCATATCCTTTCACGTGCTCATCAAATGAGAGCGAGGAACAGTCACGTTCAAACACATATTACTGCATGGAAATAAACAAGTCATACATGCAGTGTATGATTATTATTATTTTTTAAATGAATCCAATATTTTGTCAGGTCAGTTAATTAATAATGCATTATTTAAAGCTCCGTACCTTGGTCTTTGGACAGCTTTTTCTGAATCTTTATGTGGTTGATTATAGCCACCACAGTCTTCACCGTTACCAACATAAATATGCTAAATATATTTTAATCACAGGCACAAGAGAATGAATTAAATCACAAGCACTAATTTAATCAACTTAATCATCTTTTGTTTTTGGTATCAAATGAAGGCTTCCCGTGTTTCTATATCTGTATAAATCATTGAAACCATTTGGTGTTCACAGTTTCATATTTATAATAAATATTATATATTTATATTAAAACTGCACCACATCCATCCATTTTTTGCATTGCTTATCCTACACAGGGTCACAGGGAGCCTGGAGCCTATTTCATGTGGCTTGTGACATGAGGCAAAAGTCACCCTGGACAGGATACCTCCCATCACAATGCACACCCTACAATATACACCACTACAATGCACACCCTACAATATACACCACTACAATGCACACACTACAATATACACCCCTATAATGCACACCCTACAATATACACCCTACAATGCACACCCTACAATATACACCACTACAATGCACACACCCTACAATATACACCCCTATAATGCACACCCTACAATATACACCACTACAATGCACACCCTACAATATACACCCCTATAATGCACACCCTACAATATACACCACTACAATGCACCTACAATAACCACCCTAATACCTACAATATACACCCTACAATACCCACATACACATCCTACAATATACACCACTACAATGCACATCCTACAATATACATCCCTACAATGCACACCCTACAATATACACCACTACAATGCACACCCTACAATATACATCCCTACAATATACACCACTACAATGCACACCTACAATATACACCCCTACAATGCACACCCTACAATATACATCCCTACAATATACACCACTACAATGCACACCCTACAATATACATCCTACTACACCCTACAATATACACCACTACAATGCACACCCCTACAATATACACCCCTACAATGCACACCCTACAATATACATCCCTACAATATACACCCCTACAATGCACACCCTACAATATACATCCCTACAATATACACCACTACAATATACACCACTACAATGCACCCTACAATATACATCCCTAAAATGCACACCCTACAATATACACCACTACAATGCACCCCTACAATATACACCCCAACAATACACACCCTACAATACCACCCTATAATACACCCTACAATTCTACAATCACCCTACAATACACCCCACTACAATCCCTACTATACACCACTACAATGCACCCCTACAATGCACCCTACAATATACACCACTACAATGCACCCCTACAATATACACCCTATAATCACAACCTACAATATACACCACTACAATGCACCCCCTACAATATACACCCCTACAATGCACACCCTACAATATACACCCTACAATGCACACCCTACAATATACACCCCTACAATGCACACCCTACAATATACACCCCTACAATGCACACCACTACAATGCACACCTACAATATACACCCCTATAATGCACACCCTACAATATACACCCCTACAATGCACACCCTACAATATACACCACTACAATGCACACCCTACAATATACACCACTACAATGCACACCCCTACAATATACACCCTACAATATACATCCCTACAATATACACCACTACAATGCACACCCCTACAATATACATCCCTACAATATACACCACTACAATGCACACCCCTACAATATACACCACTACAATGCACACCCCTATAATGCACACCCTACAATATACACCCCTAAAATATACACCACTACAATGCACACTCCTACAAAGTACACCTCTACAATATACACCACTACAATGCACACCCCTACAATATACACCCCTATAATACACCTACAATATACACCCTACAATGCACATCCTACAATATACACCACTACATGCACACCTAATATACACCACTACAATGCACCCCTACAATGTACACCCTACTACAATATACACCACTACAATGTAACACCCTACAATGATACACCATTTATATAATGCACACCCTACAATATACACCCCTACAATGCACACCCTACAATATACACCACTACAATGCACACCCTACAATATACATCCCTACAATATACACCACTACAATGCACACACTACAATATACACCCCTACAATGCACACCCTACAATATACACCCCTACAATGCACACCCTACAATATACACCACTACAATGCACACCCCACAATATACACCCCTACAATGCACACCCCTACAATATACACCCCTACAATACACACCCCTACAATATACACCACTACAATGCATACCCTACAATATACATCCCTACAATATACACCACTACAATGCACACCCCTACAATATACACCACTACAATGCACACCCCTACAATATACACCACTACAATGCACACCCCTATAATGCACACCCTACAATATACACCCCTACAATATACACCACTACAATGCACCCCCTACAATAATACACCCCTACAATATACACCCCTACAATATACACCACTACAATGCACACTCCTACAAAGTACACCTCTACAATGTACACCCCTACAATATACACCCCTACAAAGTACACCCCTCCAATCTGAGAGAACTCATAAATGTTCCTACCTAGAAACTACAAATCCCTACAAATGAGTAGACATATTTTAGGGAATCTATCCCAAGAAACATTAAAAAACCACATCAAGCAAATCATGGTGAGTTTATCCATATGTAAAAATAAATAAATAAATAAATAAATAAATAAAATAAATACTATCAGATATCTCTGAATTTCATGCTGACACAGGTCAATGCTAGGTCATGATGCAATATATTTTAGACAAATTGCAGTCCTCTCTTAATAACCATCATCTAATAGCACTGTTCTCTGCACATATCATTGCTTCTACTTGCTTACTTTTTAATAATAAGATTGTACAAGTTTGTATCAGTTTCATAAAACAATATGCATCTCGGACCCTAGTCTTTGTGTTAGTCTGCACTTTCATATGAATACATCCATTTTTTTATGGATGCATTTACTTGCTTACAACCACTTGCAGATCATAAAAGCATAAATTACATAGAATCAAGCATACACTGTAACAGCATGTATTCTGAAGGGATTATTTGATGCAATATGAGCAGCTCTGCTGTCATATCTATAGCCTCACCTCATGCGGTTTTAATAAAACAAGTAATCTGAAGTTGTGTGACGTACCATAAATCACTCATTTTCTCAGTACCAATGACTCTGTGGGCTTTTTTCTGAGCTTTAGGTGCCTTTGCTTGGAGTGTGTGTGTGTGTATGTGTGTGTGTGTGTGTGTGCGCGCGAATGTTCATTCAGAGCACACTGGAGCAGCTGGCTTTGCCTTAGCTCTTATGAAAGCTTTATTGGATTCCACCGTCCCCGGAGGGAAAACGCTTTAAATGTCTCCACAATTATACCTCTAATAACAGCAGCATGCTCTCGGGCCAAGCCCGGGCTCGACAGAGATAAGGAACTGCAAGTTACTCATTCAATATGGGGGCTATTAATCTCTGTCACCTGCCTGTCAGGACGACTGGAGGAAAAACAGCGGCGTCTCTTGACCCACACACAGGGACCTGCAATCGTCAGTACTCTCAGTGAGAGTGCCAGTCTCCGTCAGAGCAGCAGGAAGTGTGTCTACAGACTGGAAAAGAGAGTTCTCCAGACCCCACTGGAGACCCACTTTAGACAGGCATAGTCAGAAAGAGACGAGACTTTAAATGGAGGAGATTATTAGTTGTTACAGTTTGTGTCTCTGGGCAATTTAGTTGTGTCTCACACTCGCAATTCAAACGTCACCTGTCTCCTGTCGCCTACGAGCAGTTCCTTAGACATGCTCTCCCAGCCAGGGTTAGAGGCTCTTAAAATGTAAATGGAGATAGCTCTATTAGTTTGATAATTTCCAACTTATCAAAAAGGAGTATCTTCTCTCACTCTTTTCGCTGTGCTTCCTCAGGCTACTCTTTCCTGTGGTAGGCCCTTACTTCCCTCTTTGTGTTATTTTTCTTTGAGGATCAAATACTCATCAGTACCCACTTTTTTTCTCTCTGACCTTCTTCCTCTTCTCCTGCTGCTCCCTTCTTTGTTTGATGAGAGGAGTCTGATTTGAAATGGCTCCATGCTGGGATAGCTCGCTCGAATGTCCAGGTCACGTAGACACCGAAAGGCATCTACAGAATGGCATGGGGAAAAAGAGCTAACACATATAGAGAGATGGACAGAGAGAAGGAGGGAGGTAGAGAGTGGGCATGTAGCAGCATACTACCTACACTGGCACAAGCGTTAATAACCATGTAAATATCTGTATGCTGGTAAAGCATAGGAGAGACTGATTTCAGGTGTACAAAAGAGTCAACCCAATTAAATCTCAGCTTATTATTCAATTCATCTCAAAGCATGTTATTCAGTGACTGTGATCAAATATTTAGTAGCTACAGAAAAAATAACAGGTAAGGTATGTAGTTATAAGAATGTGTAATGTAAGTATGGATTTACTGATGACTTCTGAGAATTTGAAGAATTGGAAAAAAAAACAAAAAACACTTTTAGCTTCACTGAAAATTGATGCCTGGTTTTTTCCCCCAAATTTTCAACTGTTTGGTTTTGGTGAATCCCACAGGTGCCCACAGGAGCACCAACAGTCACAGTCACTGAAATAATTTTTCTTCATATTCTGATGTTTGATGTCAACATTTATGCATCGTGCTACTGCTGCATGATTGGCTGATTGGCTGACTGGGGGGGAGGCGGGGGGGTTAACTGCATAACAGACACTGATTCTTCGTTTGAACGCATGAAGTCCACTGGAGTGGACACTTTTTGAAAACTTTTGGGAAAATGTATGTAAAAGTAAAATGAAGGTAATATTAATTTTTATGCCTAAAGAAGAGTAAAACCACACAGAGAAACAAAAAACATTTTTTCCTCAGGATTTCATAATTCATGCATCAAAGGGTAAAAGGCCAAATGTATAATAGATACTCACAAATTACCCCCCCACACACACACACACACACACACACACACACCTCTGCAGTAAAATTTAAAGTCCTGCCTTCGAGCGCTTCGATTTAAGTGCTGCTGTAAAAACAAGTGCCATACTCATTCTTCCACTTATCCCTCCAACACTCCCATTCCCCTGTCTACACCTTGTAAATCTACCTGCTTCACACTTTCACTATCTCTCCCTCCCTGTTCCTGACAAGCCCTCCTGTTCATTATTTTATCACATATTCACTCACTCTTGCATGTCATCGCCCTCCCCTCCCTTCCATTGCCCAGCTTTATCTTTATCACTTCCCCAACTCTAAACACACATCTCCTTCTATATTTTTCATGTCTGTTCCACGCTATTCCTCACCTTGAATTTACTTTGTATTGTTTCTAGTTTTCCTCACAGCAAATTATCCCCCCTTCCCCCCTCCCCGCCCCAATCCCTAACCACCACCCTATGGTACACTGCAAAGGGTGTTCTTTATCACTTTTGGCAGGACATGCTTAAATATATGGGAATTTATGCAAATTTATGGCTGAAAAATGAGCACTCACTTCCTTGCAAGGTATGGAAAAAAAATCTGCGACTCATTACAATATTTTCCATTGGTTGTGAATCTGCAGAATAATAAAGAATGATTTGTGATCTGAACAAAACTGTCCCTTTTTCCCAGCGATTATATAAAACAGACGATTTCAACTTGAGCCAGACTGTTGTGCAGCACTTGCACTGATTGAACTTTTATATTATATTTCACAGTCCATATTTTTCCTCATATCTCTTCTATCACTCGCTCAGTCTGCAAATCTTGAATGTGGGTTTTTCCTTCATGTTTATCAAATGAAATACATATTGTATTTCTGAATAACACGCAGTAAACAGAAACAGATAGATACAATGTACTACATATTTGATGGTTTAGTGAGTGCTATGTCAGCCCCTGAGGATCCCTGCTCAACCTCCACCCTGCCAGGGATGACTGATACAGCACTCCCTGATCCAGGCGGGGTCAGATGTCACAAAGTAGAAGTCACTTCAGAGCCTGTCCCCTGACATATAGATTGGCAGATGGTCTAGCATGGGTCACAGTAGGCAGTGCTGGCCAACAGTGAGCAGACTGACGCACCACTGGGCTGCAGATCATGTAGTCTTGCACAGTTTCTCTTATTTACATGCTCAGAATGCACTTAGTCTATACATCTAGTGAGGCTGAGCAAAAAAAAAAAAAGAGCTCTCTCTTCGATTTGTCTTCTTCAGTCTGTTAGACTCATTCCAAGACTAACCGCATGTTGTTCATTCAGATATTCACACCATGAGGCAATGTTCAACAGGGGAATGAAACAGTTTGTCGTAACTTTGACCTTACTAAAGCAGAGCAAACATACTTCTAATCCATCCCTGCAGCGTCTCTCCATATGATTTCATATTTCCATGATTAAACTGGCTCTTTAATGTACTACTGAACATGGAAATTTCATTCAGTCAAGTTCAGCAACTGCTTTATCCTAGTCAGTGCAGAGGTGGAACTAGAACCTCTCAGGAACACTGGGTGTGAGGTAGGAATACACCCAGGGCCCATACACTAGAACCGTAACACTAGAACCGTTGCAGGGCACTATAGAGACACACACACACACACACACACACACACATACACTCATTCACACCTAGGAGGAATTTAGAGGTCTTACAGCTCCATGGTCCTCAGTTTGATCCTGAGCACAAGTTACTGTCTGTGCAGAGTTTTGCATGTACTCCACATGCCCATGTGCATTTCCTCCAAGACTTCTGGTTTCCTCCCACCTTCCCAAAACATACTAGTGGGTGTGCTACATGGTACTTAACCATTAAAAAAAAAAAAAACCTATGTGCAATAATAAATTGCTTGATATGTTGTTATTCCCTCAAAGAAGAAAGGCCCAAAACTACTAAAATGCCCTAACACAATCAAACAAGTTTTGATAAAAATGCCCCAAGCTATGAATATACTATAATGTATGTGAACTGCAAACACTCTAATAAATGGTATAATGCTTTAAAACTAGCTGGAATTTGTCACAAATGTCAGCACAATGTGTCACAGCTTAGTACAAGTAGCTATTATTTCAGTAGCTACACCTGCCAAAATATGGCATAACAATCAAAACTATTTCAGTACCGTCGTTAGCTTTGTTAGCTAGCTAGTAAAACCAATAAAATGACAAATAAAATATCTGACATGGGTGGGAATAGTTGTACCACCTTTGAAAACAGTGTGACGACTTGCTCCAACTGATGAAGACATTTCTAGCGTCTTTATCTTTCTGCATGCCAATAAACATGCTCTACACAGTATACACAGTGGAAAAGGAACAAAAACAGAGGTGTGCCTGCTGACATTTTGATAAAAGGTCAGACAGGGTTAGTCAAGGTTACTGGCAGTGGAGTATAACCTCAAACACGCCCAATCTTTAAATGAAAAATCGATAGCAGGTCCTGATTGATTCTCTGCCTTTATGAAATTGTCCATGAGAAGTACGGAAGCAACTAGACTGGCGTGAACTTCAAGCTTTAACTGTTCAAATCTGAAGAAAATTTTCAAGAGCCTTGAGGAGGTATTTGAGAGGCATAGCTTTGACAGTAGTGATATATGGAAAATGAAAAGACTTACACACGAGTAATAAACCGTTATCTACTGATAAATATCATAAGGAAAATATTATGACCCTATGCATATACATGAAGAACGTTGTTTGTACTTTGTTCATTCATTCACCTTTTGTGTCCGCCCTTTAAAGCACAAGGTTTATTCACTAAGCCAGTAAATGTATTTGTCTATCGTATCGGAGAGATGAAGCAAATTGGCTTTCATTGATAACAAAAGGATTACCAAATGCGTCAATATAGGGAAGCCAAGGGAGCAATTCAGCATGCGCTAAACACTTTTCAACATGGTTTAATATTTGATGCATTGGGAGAGAAATGGGTTGTGATATTTAATAGTCACACACACGCGCACACACAGCACACACACACACACACACACACAGCACACACTAGCAGTCACACTGTTCTTTCATTTCAGTTTTTCTAATGCACATTGCATAGTGTGGACTCAATTTCTGATTCTTTCCTCTTATTGTTACAACTTACCCCAGTATTGGGATTTAACAGTGGAACACCTTGCATTTTATGTCAGTTCTTGAAGATGGTTAAATGACTGCTAATTGTAGTAAATGTGGGACCTTTGTCTACGAATTTAAGAGATCAAACACAAACAATTTTAGAGTTACAGGTGCTGAGACAAAAATCATCTTCGGTCTCCCCTACAATAATCCATCCATCCATTCATCCATCTTCTACCGCTTACTCACTGTTCAGGGTCGCGGGGAACCTGGAGCCAATCCCAGGGAGCATCGGGCACAAGGCGGGGCACACCCTGGACAGGGTGCCAGTCCATCGCAGGGCACAATCACATACACACACACATCCATTCATATACTACGGACACTTTAGACACGCCAATCAGCCTACCATGCGTGTCATTGGACTGGGGGAGGAAACCGGAGTAATAATAGGAACGGTAATTCACTGCAACCATTACTATAACTACTATACATTCTGTACTGTTTTTGAAAAGAAACAGTAGTTTAGAGGCAACTGCTCTCAAAAACGCAATGTAATTTACGGTACATTACATTTTACATTATGTTAATGTAAAATTTACAGTTAAAAATCCTTTTTTTTAGAAACAACAGTTACTGTATTTTTTATTTAATTTACATTGATGTACATACATCTTATCTTCCTAGAAGAAACATTTCTTAATGGGAATTCTCACTTGTGTTTTATTTAGGTGTCAACTTTTCAAAGTTTTTTCTCCTAAAATCCCTTGGGATAAATACATTGAGAAAAAGAAGTGACTAGAGGAGTCAAAAGAGAGAGCGAGAAAGAGAGAAAGGTCACACTTGGCATCAACAGGAATTGAGCAGGCAGTCTTCTCATTACAAGGAAATGTTTTACCTTTGCACCTGAGAACTTGTTAATTGATGTAAAAAAAAAATTATAAAATTTGAAAACAACAACAACAACTTTTTCTGTTTTTCACAGGTTAGTTTATTGAGTGAAGTTACTTTTTAAATTTGAGTAAATATTTGAGGTATTTATACACACAGTGCCCTTCACTAATATTGCCACCATTGGTAAATATGAGCAAAGAAGGCTGTGAAAATTTGCCTTTATTGTTTAATCTTTTGATATTTTGTTAAGAAAATTCACAAAAATACTCTGTTCTCATGAATATCAAACAATTGCAAACAAAACACAAGTTTATATAAAAAAAAATCTTTTTCAAATATGTGTGCAACAGTTACTGGCATCCCTATGAATTCATATGAGGAAAAATATATTGGAAGTATATTCCCATTGATATTTAAATATTTTCAGTACACCTATGTGACAAGGAACAGGAAATTGTTCAACCATGACTTCCTGTTTCCTAGGGGTATAAATATGAGGTAACACAGGCAAAAATCCCTTAGTCATTCATAGCAATAGGTAAGACCAAGGAATTATGTGCGGCATTTCACTATGATGTGCAGCAAAAAAAGGGGGGAAGTGGCTATAAGAAAATAGCACTATCATTGAAAATGCCCTTTTCCACCATCAGGGCAATAATTAAGAAGTTCCAGTCAACTGCAAATGGTTCAAGTAGCCAAATTAGTAGCCAGTTAGTTGCATCTTGGGGTCAGAAAGTCTCCAAAACTACAAGTCGTAGTCACCTCCATCACCACAAGTTGCTTGGAAGAGTTTCAAGAAAAAACCTCTACTCTCATCCAAAAACAAAATCAAGCGTCTTCAGTTTGCCAGACACTACTGGAACTTCAGATGGGACTTCTACGGTCAGATGAAACCAAAATAGAGCTTTTTGGCAATAAACACCAGAGGTGGTTTTGGCGCACACAGAGAGGTAGCCATATGGAAAAGTACCTCATACCCACGGTTAAATATGGTGGTGACTCAGTGACTAAAGGCTCTGCGTTACTGATCAGAAGGTCAGGAGTTCAAGCCCCAGAACTGCCGCTACCACTGTTGTGCCCTTGGGCAAGGCCTTAACTGCTCAGTTGTATAAATGAGATAAATATAAGTCACTCTGGATAAAGGCATTTGCCAAATGCCATAAATCTAAATATACAGTACATTTGTATGCCTGTAATAAAATAAGTACTTTAAGTTAGTATATGTACTTGTCATATTATTAACTTGTTAGATATAAGAACAGTCCAAATGTCAAACTCAAGAGGAGACAGAGGTTACTGTTGGTTTTTTTTGGTTTTGTATAATAAGAAAATCTCCTTTTTCCATATGGGCTTTGACTTTCATATCAGCTTATATTTGTTATATTGGCTTGTCCCAATCTTTTTCTTAATGTTAAATTTTAAACAGAGAAAACAACAGACGCTGAAAAAAACAACGTCGTGTTTTACCTCAATTAATCATAATGATCATTTCACCATAATCATTTCTTACACTTGAATCTGAAAACAGGACCCAGTTAACACACACACACACACACACACACCGAACCCTACTGTACATCAGAACAACGTGCACAAATTAAGTCTCCATGACAGCACATGCAGCTTGTAATGTACTTGGGAAGACCTCAGCACAAAGTCATTTTTGATTATTGTTAATGCATGTTCTTAATATCTCACTCTTTCAATCAGCTGCTGATTATATTCAGTCTTGTGTTACACTGCTGATGCCACAAAAATGTAGGTTATGTCGACCAATCACAGAAGGAAAAGTTATGTGAAGGGAACTTCAGCTGAATGTATTTATAACATGGTGAGAGTGTGGAGAATAAATAAATCATGAGGACGGGGTGCTGTCTTACAACACTGACAGCTTTAAGTCAAACATTACACTCAAGAATGGTTGATAGTAACAGAAATTTCTTTTTTAGAACTAGAAGCTGAAACTCAGTAGTGAGCAGACACACTGATAACAATGCACCTATTAGCTAACTAGCTAAGTCAAGTCAGATTACAATGAAGATCCTTTAACGATAGACTGCAAAAAAACAAGTATGTTCTGCTTACATCATCAATCAGTATGATATGGGCTCATGAAAACAATGAGATAGAATACACATATACATTTTTCAAAGGAAGTTTGAGGATATTTTGCCATTGCCACCACACAAATTCTTTTTTTTTTTTTTTGCATGATTATATGCTCTTGTCTATGGGTGGCTTTAAAGTTGCTTTTTTCCCCCTTGGTATTAATACAAATATGCTGGAAAATGTGTAGAATGTGATTGAAAAAAAAATAAATAAATAATGGTTTAAGACATGCCCTCAGGAGAAAAGTATTACATGTCTGAGAAAACTCTGTTGGAAAACGTCTTTATGGTCCAGATTGCATGTTTGTATTTACATGGCCATCTTGCCAGTGATTTTATAGACACTCCCTCACACCCCTTCGCACCTCTGCAAACATGCTAATTCCACAGCCTAGCGCTCATAGGAGCTTATTACCAAGACTTATGACCATTCGCATGAATCACTATGGGCTGGATTTTGCATGTTTACAGTGTTATATAATGCGCTTGAAAGTGATGTCATGACAGTACTTGCTAAAACTACTTGAATTGACTTAAGCCGGGCTCACACTGTACGATTTTGTCCACGATTTGGTCGTCTGAGACAAATTTCGAGAATCTTAAAAGATTCCTATAATCCTAGGCCAAAATCTGTAATCGACACGTTCCCTGACAGCCAACAAATGGCCGTTGCGATCCAAACTTTCCTATGATTATATTCTGTCAGTGTCAGGAGATTTGAGGCACAGTCCTGTAGTGTGTCTTCTCCTACTCTTTACGAGTCTTTTTGCGTGCGTCCGTTTTTCGCATCTTGACTGTCGTAATGTCTAACATTAATGACAGCTGAGATCCTTCAATGTGACATGGCTTACAGCGGGGATCATGTCCGTACTAACAAGTCTAACAAGCAAAGGACTATTCAAAATCGCACAGTGTGCATCTGGCTGTAATTGTAGTTACACTAATTTATTTTGCACAATCTTTTGCACTGATCTTGTGTCATGTTGTTTGCAGTCATGCTGGCCAATGAGGGCACCTGATGGGACAGGACTGGACACTGGGGAGCTGGTTCTGCTGGGTCCATGATGGCCAGATTGTTCTGTTATGAACACACGGACAAGGGGACCCAAACACAGAGCAGAGAGGAGTGTGGTAATTTTTAGTCGAGGTCAGGATTCGAACTTGGGTTGGATGCGGGAGAGCTCAGTGCAGAACTGCTGATTTACAAGTAAGGAGTGAGCAGACAGGAAGCGTGAGCAGTGAACCTGGAACATGAGGAGAAACATAAAGGAGAAAAAGACACTAAACAACAACATGGAAATGAAACGTGTGGAAAGCAGTAAGTTTAACCTGCTGAAGCCAGAACTGATGAGTTGATGAGGAACAGGTGTGTTTATTGATTCAATCAATCGAGGCATGAGTGGAGTGCTATCCCCCCCCCCATCAAAAACAAGTTGTCTTGCTTTGCTAATTTGCCAATGAAGCTAGCATGAAGCCTAGCAAAAAAAAAAAAAAAAACACATCTCAACAAAAGGCTGGAAAAGTAAGTGTTACTAAAAAGAAACAGCTGGGGAACATTTAGCAACTAATTAGGTTAATTGGCAACAAGTCAGTAAGATGATTGGGTATTAAAAAGATTATCTTAGAGAGGCAGAGTCTTTCAGAAGTAAAGATGGGATGGAATCTGGATGGAAGCATATGTTGCTCTAAAACCTGTATATACTGTACCTTGCAGCATTGATGGTGCCTTTCCAGATGTGTAAACTGCCCACTCCATAGGCACTAGTGCACCCCATACCATCCGAGATGCAGGCTTTTGAACTCAGCGCTGATAAAAGCTGAATGGTCCCTCTCCTTGTTACACCACGGCCAGCAGATGGTACTATGGCACAGCATCTGTCTGGTCACGTGACTTTGTTTTGGTTCGCTTGCTTCCTGCTTGAGGTTAGTTTAGGTTAGTTTAAGTGTCTTTAATGTGCCCCAGGTGTCCATGGTTTTGGTTTCATTTTGTTCACTATTTAAACCCCTCGGTTACTGAGCACTTCACTCAGTTTTATACGTTATATAGGTGATATAGTTTGTGTCATTTGTTTTCATGCCTTGATTCATGCTCTCGTTTCATGCCACGATTCCAGTGTCTCGTTTTCCTGTGAAGACCGCGTTTTCTTATTTGAGTTACGTGTATAATAAAGACTCGCTCCTGCACTTACCTCCTGACTCCCAAGTCCTGTGTGGTTACACTCCTCTTTAGTCCTCTTTAGTTTAGAGGACATTAAGTTTAGTCCTCTTTAGTTTACCGGCGTCTATGGTTTCCAAAAAGAATTTCAAAACAACTAAAGTTTCTTATCAGAACTAAATAAAATGCTGAACAAGAGGCTTCCAGAAGCGTAAACTCTAGCGGTCATTACATCTATGTCTACATTAATCCGGATAGATCAGAAAACTGCATTTTTATTTTAAAACGCTCTCCTACACTGGAGTCTACATATCTTTTCCAAAAATTACGCGTCAACAATGCATGCATAAAAAAACGTAAGACACTTTAGCATGTGTCATTTCCGTCAGGCATTTATTAAAAAATGCAATCTGAAGGTTGTATAAAGTGACATTAATCTTGAACAACACTATGCATAGCGGGCACAGCGACTGCAGTTCAACATTTTTCACTGTCTTGTTTGTTTTGAGTTGAATGGGTCATATGGCTAAAAATATGTCTTTTTTTATTTATTTTTTTAAATATCTCCGCTTTCTCAGTCCACACTAATACGTGAAAATGGCCTTTTGAAATGTTTCCACTTGGGAGAGCGTTTCAAAAAATCTTCATCTTTGCTGGACAACAACGCCGTCTCAGTGTGGATGGATGACCAAAATGTAAATAAAAAGATGTGTTTTCAAACTTGCTAGTCTAAATGTAGGGTCATTGTTCATCAGAACACCTTTATTTACCCACATATGACTACATTTCCAGCATGTATTGTAGAATGTATTGTCCTCTAGGGGACTTAAAATGGAGACAGAACAGGCATTTCTTGTGAGAAAGCCGTAAGAGAAAATTTAGCTTTGGCGGCACGCCACATGATGGAATGGTGAGTAACTTCACAGGCATGGTTGTTTGGATATAAGCAGTCTCAGTGCTTAATGAGCATGTGCATTCCAACCTTCTCCACACCTGTCATTAAAGTACACACAGAGTAGGGATGCTGCATAGAAATGGAAAAATAACAGGCAATTTAGTGATGTGCAAAGAGGAAGAGGGAATGTGAAGGAGGCCGGGGTCATCCCACCTTGTGTTTTTAAGGGGATCCTTCCCCACCGTCCCTTCTGAGCTTCAGGCAGATAATGAGGCAGTGGCAGTATAATGGGTCTAAAATAGTGAGACGTAACTTTTTTTTTTTTTTTAAGGGACAGTGGAGGGCTACGTGTCTTACCTGTTTTTTTTTTTGTCTGTCCTTTTATGCACATCATGATGCTCACACACTGCTGACGTTCCCAATAAAAAAAAAATGATGCACATTGGAATCTGAAACATCCTAATATCCAAATTAAATAACACTGAGACCTTGGTGGAGGATTATAAAATATATGTCGCCCAAAAAGTAATAACTGACTAATCCAAATAAGCCAACTAATCCGTCTAAGATCTACAATCTCTTGTCCAGAGCATCAGAAAGTTTTTGAAATATGTTCATCACAGAAATACCTGAAAACCAACAGTTATTTTTTCTCCAGACTATAAAAACGCCGCAAAAAATTTTTTTTCCACTGTGGCATTTGTTCACACGTTGCAAAGTGATGAAACTGAACAATGAACATGTTGCGCAGGTGGGAACAGTGTGATTTCATGGCTCTGAAAAAGTCAAAACCTTTCCTAATTACTGGGCATTCACAACCAGTGTTGGGTAAGATTTATAATTACTACTTTAAAATGGTAATTTATTACATTACTGATTACTGCATGTAAAAAGGAATCAGAATGCTAATTACTTTACTTTTAAGTTACTTTCAAAACCTACAAAAATACACTACAAAGTGAAACTCGTAGTTCTTTCAGTAATTTTAGTGTGTCAGTGTATGACTTGAACAGAAAATTTGGATTTATAATAAAACATGCCTCAGGTGGTGTAACTGTTTGTCGGACTACTAGACCAATAAAATATAAAAACCTTTCTATCTAGGCGAGTTTAATGTCGTTGGCCAAGTAAACTGTCAGTGTCTGGGTTTAGCTCCTACAGTGCCATGCAAATTATATTGCATTATCTTTCCTTATGCTCTGCTCATATCATGTTCATGTAATCTGGAACTCCTATAGACATTTACACCTTTAATGGTTTAAAAAAATCGCTGTATATCCATTTTCCAGAATCGCTGTATATCCATTTTCCAGCGTTTGGCAGAATTGAGAGACTGCCAGCCAATAAGACATGAGTGTTTCCACACATTTTCCTGTAAACCCCGTCTGATTGCTCTGTTCACTGAAGATATAAAATTACAACACCGCTGTCTTCTTTTATTGACGGTCAGTTATATAGTGACAAACCGCTCCAAGTGGAGAATTATTTGGGGCTACAGCACCCAATGCCCAGGCCAAGGTACACCTCTGGCAGCCATGCAAAATGTGATTTATTTTAAAAATGCTTTTTACTTAATATTGTTTTTTTTAACAATAAATATGTTATGCAAGTAACGAAATTTTACTGACATCAGTAATGAATCAAATTACATACATTTAAAATGTAATGCGTTGCATTACTGCATTATCAGAAAAGGTCATTAGATTACACTAACGAGTTACTTTGTAAGCCAACTATGTTCCGAACTCAGATTGTACATTTTGGCATTTTTGTAATTATCCTCATCAGTTTTTGCTTCTTATAAGCAGGTTACCTACAAAAATGACAGAAAGAGACAATAAACAGGCTTTTTGTGTGTATGTGTGTGTTTGTGTGTGTGTGTACATGTGTTTATGCATTAACAGCCGAAGCAAGGAGCAAGGAGAAGGAGGAGGAGGAGGAGAAGGAGGAGGAGGAGGGATGGCTGGGTATTGTTTTGAGTTGGATGACTTGGTGGTTGACAGGGGCAACAGATAGAAAGGGAAACACTGTAATTACTCTCAATGTGGATGGGAGCCAGCTGGGGACCCCTTCAACAGCACAGGCTAATTTATGGCAGTGCATGTCTCTCTCAGGCTCCTCACTGCTCCTCTTATCCCTGTTTGTCTACTAGTTTCCAAGATTCTCACTGTACCCAACACATACTCATTTCCTGCTGTAATGCTTTCAGACAAAGTCATTTGAATGTTCTGGAATATGTTAATAGAACAGATGATAAAGGAAGACTTACTACCTGGGTTCACACTTCACAGGCTTTCTGTACACGGAGGTGACATGTGAAGCTACACACACTTTTAGATCAGAGAACAGCTGGTTTTTCACATTTCCTGTCACCATCGACTCCTCTTCCAGCTTAAACCGTAATGTGATCACTCCTAAACCTAAACATGCAATGTATCACATTTATGTATCACATAATCTCTAACAGACAGGTCTCAAAGGACCGCTAGATGCATCACTGGATCTGTCTCCTTGTTACCTCACTAAACCAAGCCAAACAGCAGCTTTTACATGAAGGTTTGGTGTCACTGTCTTTCTCACATGTGTGTCCCAAGGGGATGAGGATGAGAGGTGAGCCCTCCTCTTTTATCGTCTACCGCTTCTTGTCTTTCCTTCCTTCTCTTCATCTCTGACATACAGCTGCTAAATTGGTCAGCATCAGACATTTGACGCCCCTGATGGAAAATCACACCCAATAATAGCTTGACCCCCACAGCTTCTTCAAACCAGAGTTGCTATTTCTATTTGGCTTCTTTTGAACACTTGGAGGGAGAAAATATACTGAGTGCTAAGAATAAAATGGATTTTTTTCTAAATCTAATATACAGATACATAAATTAGAATATTGTGAAAAAGTAATTTTTTTTCTGTAATTTAATTCAAAAAGATTCATTACACATAAAGTGAAAATTGTCAAGCCTTTTTTTTTGTTTTGTTTCAATCTTGATGATTATGGCTTACAGTTCATGGAAATCAAAAATCCAGTATCTCGAAATATTAGAATAAAGAATTTATAATACAGAAATGTCAACCTTCTGAAAAGTATGTTAATTTATGCACTCAATACTTGGTCAGGGCTCCACAAGTTACTGCGTCAATGAGGCGTGGCATGGAGGCAATCAGCCTGTGGCACTGATGAGGTGTTATGGAAGCCCAGGTTGCTTTGATAACGGCTTTCAGCTCATCTGTATTATTGGGTCTGGTGTCTCTTAGAGATTCTCTATGGGGTTCAGGTCAGGCGAGTTGTCTGGCCAATCAAGCACAGTAATACCATGGAAAAGGAAATCAGCATCTCCATAAAGCTCGTCAGCAGATGGAAGCAAGAAGTGATCTAAAAACTCCTGGTAGACGCTACATTGACTCTCGACATGAGAAAACTTGGTGAACCTGCAGATGACATGGCCCCCCAAACCATCAGTGACTGTGGAAACTTCACACATAATTCTGTGCCTCTCCACTCTTCCTCCAGACTCTGGAACCTTGATTTCCACATGAAATGCAGAATTTACTTTCATCTAAAAAGAGGACTTTGGACCACTGAGCAACAGTGTTTTTAGTAAAATGGTTTTTGAGTTAATTAGCTGATTAGAGCTCTTCTCAGGTCGAAATTGCTGTATTATAAATTGTTTATTCTGATATTTTTGAGAAACTTGATTTTTCCAGTATTTCGAGTGAAGTTTCAGCTCAAAATACCCCGGATCATTAATTATACCATTCTGTAAATTCCCCTTTTTGGGAGGAAGCAAAAACACACTGTTTTCATGTCTGTCTCTTTAAATGCAAATGAGCTGCTACTCCCCACACCTTTTCCAGAACAGAACAGCTCGTGCTGAACAATCTCATTTGGAAAGGCGATTTGCAAACATTCACAAAATATGAAGTGCGATACTTACGTCTTCTAGATACGAAGCTGGATCACAAACAGTATGTACTGATCCATGCTTGAGAATCAAGTATTTAGCAAATCCTTCTTTATATTGACCCTCATTCAGAAAACAGTCTGGTATAAAATTATTTAAAGTATTTTTGGGGAACATTTGGTTCAAAAATAAACTTTCTCCACTGCGTCTTCAGTGGCTCTGATGTCGGTAGTACATGAAGACTTTTCTGTTCATTCTTACAGCCAACAACAGAACACTTATGAAGCTGAGGCATTCTTTTTATCACTGTAGCTTCTCCAGCACAGTAAACATGGCGAACTGTGAGCAGCTCACTCGGGGGAGGAGCTATGCTAATAGGGCAGAGTCCCTGGGTGGTGCTTGTTCTAACATGATATCACGTTAGGGCAAAAATCAAAACGGCTCATTTTGAGACACTGTTTATGATTTATTGGGACTATAAAAGATGAGCGGGTGGATTTTTACCATTGTATGGTGGTTTGTTATGTTCAAACACCATTTAAAAGTGAATTTTGCATAATAGGTCCCCTTTAAAACAAAAAAAAAGGATCAAAATATTTCATTATATGTTTAATGAATCCAGAATATATGAAAGTTCCACTTTTTTAATTAAATTACGGGAAATAAAACAAACTTGTCCACAATATTCTCAGTGTTTGAGATGCACTTGTATCTAAATATATATTTTCATTACATTCCTAAGGGATCAGCATAATATGAATAAAAACAATGTGAATGTTATATTCTACATAGCATAAATTAGCATGTACAAAATGCTCCTCTGGTTACCTAATTACTGCTAATTTAGTGAAAGTAATCCGGTGAAAATTAAGAAGCTAGTGTTAAGACATGGCAATGATTTAAGTGTGGAGAAAGTGAGATATCTTGCGACACATATGTATGAGCTGTGATTGTTCATTTCAATTACTTCTGAAGACTTGGTCATTTCTGTTTGGAATATACAGAGTAAAAATAATAAGTATGTAATCTGTTCTTTAAAAAAAAAGATGTGTTGCAACCCTGGCTTCCACCTTCTGTTGTGTGTATACCAGTTATTATGGTCATCTTTCTTCTGCTGTTTAAAGAAGTGGCTAATTAGAGTACTTCCAGTACCTTTGAGGAAAGGTCATCTACTCCCACCGCACAGAGCCATTAACAAGCCCCATAATAGCACACTCAGGTCAGCTCCTCTTGCATCAGCTAAGTTCCCAGGTCTCTTTCCTTAGTTACTCATTCATTTCACAGCATTCAGCTCTTTTGACTTCTAAAATGGTGAGTGAGTATAACGGTAATTAGTCTCACTACACTATTTCACTATGTGGAATTGTTGTTTATGTTATCCGTTTTCATAACTTGAGCTTCAAAGGTGTGACACGGGGTTTTATAAGATCATGATTAATGTTTGGACCACTGAATCGAGGAATTATGAGAAAACGTGTAGATATCGGGAGCACAGCTCACAAAACATTTGGATAGTAACATTTACACCTTCAGATATCTTAGATTACCACTTTTACAAAGATTATAGTATAACTCACGACAGTGCCTGTTACTGTGGCAGGTGTGCTCAGTGAGAGGAGGTTACAGACCCTTACCGACTATCCACCAACCACTGACAGCTCAATAACAGTCCAGAGTGACTGAGAGATCGCTTTGCTACACTTCAGCTGACTGAACACAAATACACACAAACCCTTACACACACACACACACACACACACACACACACACACACAACACACACACAGTGCAGTCTCAAGTTGTTGTTTTTCTCCTGTGCTACCTCATGCTGTTTTTCTCTTCCTCGCAGAATCGATTTGTCCTAAGCGCATCTCTTCCAAGCACCTATTCTTGTCAAGGGACACGTAGTGAACATCCTTTAATTACTCGCCATTCATTTTGTAAAGACTGCACCGGGCTCCCATCTCTTACTCTCCTTCATCATGTGGAGTAAAAAAAGAACATTTTGATATCAAGGAGAAAAGAGAAACATTGCTTTTGCTGAACTTTCGTTATACCGACAAAAATACATGTTATGCTTTAAGGTATCTGAGGAAAGAAAAGGAAATTGTCAATTCTATAATCGTGCTATTAGCGTGATAAAACAATAAATGTGTAATAAAGTAATTACAGCGACAGGGTAAAGACATCCTTCAGAAATAAAGGTTCTCAGATTTCATAGGATGATAGTTAATGTCCAGCATTGTCTCTTTTAAAATAAGGTCAGTCAAATAAATGAACATTGCTGCCTCAGTCTCTGTCATTCAGCGATATAGCGTAGTTACTGACCTTGCCCTTTAGCATCCTAATACACACCATTACAGCATGGGGGGAAGATGAGTGAATGGAGAGGTAACTCTGGACAAATCATGAGAATGATTGATCAAAACTGTAATGAATTCCAGTCAGCCTGTCCTCTCTCATGCCAAATGCGTGAGGGAAGAGTTTGGCAATGTGGATGCATCATCAGCCGTCCTTGCAGCTTCTCAACTTTATCTGTGTGAATTTTGGAGGTAATGAATGCGATGGAACAAAAGCCAGTGGGAGTGAAATTCGAGGCTGTGGAGAGAGAGAAAAATGAGAAAATCTTTAACAAACAAGGAGACTGATACCAAAGTGAACGAACACGGAAGGGAGGGAGGGAGGGATGGAAGGAGAAAGAGAGAAAAAAAATATGAAAAGAGCAGGAGAGTGGGAACAGATCAAAGAGAGGGATGGGGAAGGAATGGAAAGATTAGATGAAAAGAAATGCTCTGAGAGGTAACAAATGGCATATGGGCCGGAGGAGTAGGGTGAAACTGAGAGGGCAGTGATGTTCATTAGGAAGTCACAGGTCACTTCTGGGAGTTTTGATATATATACACTATACAGTCTACTCTTTCTCTGGAAGTATGTGTTCGATAAATATGTACTCCATTCTGACCGATTGCAGCGTGTTAGCATAATATATCTAATGTATACCTAACGTACACATGTTTTTACAATAGGTGGGCACACACAAACAAACCATTACAGCCACTTATTAACGCAGATGACTAATCTATCAGATATACAGATTTCCAGAAGGGTTTTAATACCTATGTGTTAATAGCAACACAGAATCAGTGCTTCCTCCACAGGTAACATCCTTAATAAAGGAGGCACCAGAGGAGGAACGTGAGGTCCATGTCTTCCATTTCCACACACATTCGGAAGCATATTTCACAAAAGCACTGCAACCACAACTACCATCTTATTATTCAGTTATTCACCGTAACATATTATTTAGTAATTACTATACATATAACTATAGTAAAAATTCTAATAAAATGCATATAAGTGAGAGTGGAGAATGTAAATAAGGACCCAGAAGCAAGTCCTACAAGGCGTAAGGAGATAAATTAAGCCCACTCATCCACACGTTCACATACCAAACCTAACACCCCCCTCCCCCTCCAAACACACGCGCACACAAATACCTTTGTCTTTCTATCCTTGCGAGGACCTTCTATTGACATATTGTAAAAAGCACTCACGCAGGCATGCATGCACCACACGCACAATCATTACAGATACACCGTACTTTAAGTAAATGGAATCGTGTGTGCTGTACACCTACAGTGAAAGCTATGAGGATCGTTCCTCTAATCTACTATCCACAGAGTTTCAGCTTTTCACTTTCCCTTAAGTCAATAAAGGTTCACTTGTTGCATTTTCAAAAGTGCTGATTAATAGTTAACGACTAGTCAATAAACAGTCAACTGAGTTA
This sequence comes from Ameiurus melas, assembly GCA_012411365.1. Classification (NCBI taxonomy): domain Eukaryota; kingdom Metazoa; phylum Chordata; class Actinopteri; order Siluriformes; family Ictaluridae; genus Ameiurus; species Ameiurus melas. The sequence continues at coordinate 29,727,875 of CM022754.1, read as the reverse complement.
ATTGTGCGCATCATGTGCACAAGTGTTTTGCCTCAGTTGCTGTCATGGATTATCACCACCGATGAGAACAAGCACACCTGTGTATAATGGAGATCATACTCTTTTCCTGTTCACATGTTCTTTTAGTGCAGAGAGAGTGGTTTTATTTGCTGATTACTAGGGGGAACTGCCTCCTCCCCATTCCCCATTCCCCATTCCCAATTGTTTCCACATTCAGTGCTTCTTGGCCACCATGTTGAGGAGTTAAATGTCATGAATTCTTAATGCTTAATGAGCCCATCAGCCCCTGAGTAAAAGTGCTCTGTAATGCTGCTGCTAATTGGCTTCAGTGGCTGTTCTTCCCTGCTGAGGTGGACTAGTAAAAAAAAAAAGGGTGGCAAGAGGGATCTGTAAGGCTTTGGCCAGGGGGGGGAGCAAGTGTACTTGTGTGTATTATTTTTGGGGTGAGGGCAAGAGGGTCAATGTCAGAGGATTGGAATGGTCTGCAGTGGCCTTGTCCAGCAAGGCAGAGTGCTTTCCCAAGCAAACATTTTTTGTTTCATCACTCCACCAGAGCATGCAGACAGCGCTGCTATTGTGTTTTCTTGCCTTGTTTTTACACTTTCTCATCTGATATGGAATGATTGAAATTAGAAAGTGTCACAGTTTTTCCATGAAATATGAACCAGCATGAGCTTTAATGTCAGCCACTGTGTGACTGATGGTGTGATATTAGACAAGACACGTATTGAGCTGTAGTCACTTTTGACATTAATTTGCACAATTGTCTGTTTCACTGTCACCTGCAGCTCTTCAAGATGTGTCACCCCAGAAAAGCCTTGCCTTGGTGTCTAAAATAGGATACCAAGGCAAGACGTTAAACCACTGAGGTGGCAAGAGAGAACAATAGAGAGAGTGAGAGGTGAGGTGAGAGGAAGCGTGACACATTGGACGTGTTGACGGTGGACCATATCGGTACATTATCTTCAGTTTCCCTGCTTGATCGCCTGCCTCCCATAAGCGGTCATTGACTTGAGGACCACTACTGCCTCTTCCCTCCCTTTGTCATCTGCTTCCTTCTAACCACTGCAATTGGCAGAGAAGGCACACAGGCACAATCCACCTTCCTCCTTCTCCTCTATCTCTCCACCTCCTGAGGTTGTGTGCCAGTCCACACACTGCCACCAATTAGGGAGCGGTGCTGCAGTCAGGCCTAAATCTGCTCCTGCACCCGAAAAGCATGTCTGCTGATTCAGCCCCTGCAGAGCGGTGCAATTCTGGGGAAATGGGTGGATGCCTAGTTCCTTAAAGATAGAAACTGCTGCTGCTTTCCGTATGTTCTAACCTGATGTCCATGTCATAGACCCACTGCAGTTTGTCTTAATATCAATACATCTCTAACATAAATCAGAGAATTTCAGGGTGTTGTATGATGACCCTATAAGAAAAGATTCTTCCAATGGTATTTTTCTTGAAGTCAATGTGCAGTACTGATTCAGTTGGAGATTGTAAGGCAACCTAAAGATGATTTTATATATATATATATATATATATTATTTTATATATAAAAATTGATATAGATATATATATAATTGATAGAAAATGATTATGAAGTGGAGTCTTGCTGTGACTAAGTGTCTGTTCCTGTTCTTGTCTTTTGTCCTGTGATACAGCGCGTCTTCTTTTTTTGTATAGCAGGTGGCGTCATTGCTAAATGATTGTTTTATTAGATTGCTTGGCCTTAAGCAATGGGCTGCAATTTTAGCAGCAAACTAGAGGATAGATGACGTCTAACACATGCATGTAATGTTTCTGGAACGATAGTGGTGGCTCATTACTGAGCTCTTTGTCTAAATGTCACAGCAAGATGCAGCAGAAGCTCATCAGGCTATATTGATTTCTCAGCTCCCACCTTTGCACATACTGGAGTTTAGGACTGTGTGTGTGTGTGTGTGTGTGTTATAACGGAAAAGTACAGACAAACAGGGAAGACGGAGGGTGGAGGTGGAGTATAACAGAATTAATTTGTTCGAAATTTCGGTTTCAGAAAAAAAGAAAAAATCCTGAGTTTTAGGTTATGAGAGGACGTAAGAAGAGAGAGAAGCGGCTTACAAATCATCCTGCCGTCACTTTGACCTCTGTGCCAAGTGTCCTGAATTGTTTACATGTTACTGTTGTAAAGCATGATTCACACTCTGTTGATTTTGATTCATTCCCAAGAATTCTTTTGCATACACATTTCATTTTCACACTGTTTCTTTGTATCTACTGTACAAATGGATGGAATTATGAAATTCCTGTGCATACAATTGCTCCATCACTAATTCAAATATTCCATTTACGTATCAAATATCTCCTTCACATGCAATACTTCCATTACGTTTATTTCCTTTACATATGTATGTAACTGGTATGCATTCCATTTTTTTCTTGCCTAACCCATCACTTTTCACAGCTAATACTGTAGATCACAAAAAAATGGTTATTTCCTAGAGAATCTTGTCAAAGAGGCTGAGTCATCCTAAAAGAACTGAACATGTCAAGGCACATAATAGACATGAGGCCAAAAAAATTGCAAATTGGCCATAGTTAATAATCTGACGACTATAGAAAGGTCTTAGGAAATATGGACGACGTGCAAGATGACATCGACATAAGCCACAAGTTAATGGAAAGGTTTGAGGAAAGACATATAAAGTACATTAGGACATAAAAGGTGCTATATTTTAAGCCTTTTTTCTGAGAAGTTACATAAGCATCAACTAGAAGCCGTCTTCCCAGACACACATGTTCACGGTGTTACATTATCTCTTAGATGAGAGAGAAAAGTACTGGGCTTTGTTTGTCAAAAGTTTTTGAATTTACGTCGGCTTTTCACTGTAAGCAACCTGGTCAAATAGTTCACCAGATGTGACAGGGACACTCATCTCCTATCCAATATTGAGCATTTTATCAATGACTTCATCGTGATTCTTCATCTGTATTCACAGGCAGTGTGGACGACGCTCTGATGGACCTTCCAAGCCGGCACATTCTGGCTGGGATGCATGCTGAGATCCTGTGTCTGTCCTATGAGCCAGAAGCCAGCGGAAAGGCCCAATTTGTCTCCCTAATCTTACATGGAATAACATTTGCATTCAGCCAGCTGCCTGTAATAAAAGCTGGCAGTTATGAGGCCTGCTCCGATGCATTACCATTAATCACAATTAAATAGAGCTTAGTGCTTGTCACATGAATATTTACAGTGTGGCCAGAGCCATATCACACTATAAATTCATAAATCATCCAGCCAGATTATGGAATTTATGGCTGTTTTATTATTCATGATCTGCCTTTTATGTGGTGTTATATTTATTCCCCTCTCCACGGGATGGTGTGCCAAGTTGGGACTTGGTGGGCTGTCCATCACTTGAGTCTCTCTCTCACACACACACACACACACACACACACACAGGCGAAGACACATATGGGACACACAGGGGACATACACACACCGTCCTGCAACAATTCTTTGTCTTCTCATCTGTGTAGTGCATGCTCCATCTGTGCAGAAGAGATCTGTCTCCCATTAAAGAGATGTGTGTTTGTCTGTGAGTGTGTGTGGTCTCTTTCTGAGGCACTGCATACCGTTAATCCTGTGGATCATTCTCATCTTCTTGGGTCTTGGGAATTATTTTTGTTTTATTTTCCCTCAGTTTTACTTTATTTCATTTTTTATAAATGTAGTCATTTAATTAGTGACAGTTAATTGCTGTCATTGTTATTAGTAGTAATAAAAAATGTAATAAAAAGGGGGGGATTCGTCTCTGTGCCTTTTACTGTATGATCACAATATGTACCAATGAACACAGTCCTCTTTCTTGTACTGTTCATCACAACATCTACTCTCAGCAAACTTTAATAAAGACTGTATTCCCCTGTTCTGTAGGTCTGGACTTCTAATAATGAAACATATTGATCTGAGAATTACATTTTGCTCAATACCCAGTGCAACTGGGAGCGAGGGAAGGCAGAGAACAAAGAGTGATGCTGTGTCTGAATTCATACCCTATTCACCGTGTAGCGCACTATTTGGGGTGTAGCCATTCTGTAGTGTTGTCTGAATTCTCATTGGATAATTATTTCCTGAAGAGTGCACTATATTATAATCCATAGTGCAGCACGAATCTTATACATATTACTTCGGAAGTGGCCAAATTTGGATATAAATGGAAATAAAGACTGCTGTTTAATGAGCAGCAAAGCTAGAAGGTATTGGTCAATGATACAGTAATATATATATATAATAATAATAATATTCTGTATTTTTATGGTTTTGGTTACTAGGTAATTTCTCTCAGTGCTCACTAGTCAGGGTTGTCTGAATTCAGTCTGGTGTCTCCTATCACATGTATCGTGTTAAATATAACCATGTATACAGTAAACCGTGAACAAGTGAGGGAGAAATTTCAGACACAACAAGAGCACCATCTAGTGATCCCATAAAGAAAAACAGTAAAGGAGAACATAAATATTCCCAATTGGAGTCATAACATTCATGAGGTAAAGTTTGAAGTTAATAAAGTGTCCATGTGGGTGTCAAGAGACATTTGGCATATTGATGTCTCCTATAGATTTTTCTTTCACCCTTGGTTAAGAGTGACACGATTGCTGCAGGGTTACAAGATCAGAAAAGCTGTGCCTCTACATGGGCTGGTCTGAGACTCCAACATGTTCATACACTAGCATATATGTGTAAGTTTGTACCAGTTTTTGTGAACAAAATACACCTTGGATGCTTTTTGCTTTTCCTTGTGGCAGCCTGTGCTCTGAAATAACCTTCAGTAGATAAGTGAATAAATTGTCTGCTGATTTGTTTTGAGAATTGAACTATGCCAAGGCCTCAAAGCCTTTACAAATGTCAAGTCCTTTATTCACAGTTCCCACTCATGAACACACACACACACACACACACACACACACACACAAAGACACATATTGCCTCTGAGTCTCCAAGCAGAAAAAGCATTAGGTAAAAAAGAAGAAGAAGAGGAGAAAGGAAAAAGAATAATCAGACAACATGGGTTTGACGCCTTAAATGAGTAATGGAATAATACACACAGTTTGCTAAAGACCCATCCCTCCCTTCCCACCACTATCAACTGATTGAGTCATTTCAAACAATTAATGCCTTTCAGCTTTTACTGAATCTGGCAAACTCTATTTTTGGCCCATTTGTTAAAATTGATCGCATGGGTGTGTACAAGCTAGAAAAGGTTTGTTTTGTGGGGGTTGTTTCCTGATGAAACGTACATACTCATGTTATGCATCATTCTCAAAATGTGGAGACTTTCTGACCAGCAAATTGTTCAAATCTATTTGGAAACCAATGAATAACCAACACTACTTTACGTCACTGGAGTTTACGTCACTGGAGTCATAAGCACAGGCTGTTACACTAGTGACAGTAACGCCAGTGACAATATTCATTATAGATGTAGTTTCCCAGATTGGGTCAACAGCATCTCAAACCACGTATCATTAATTACACTTCCATTAATAAGTTGTACTATTAAAAGAATCCTTTTGGTAAATACTATTTTAAAGGATGATTGAATGGTACCTCCATACCTCCAATAACGCATAATTGCGAGTGTGATATTATGTTTATACAACAAGAAATGAATACAGAATAAAGCCCTATTTGTACAGGATTCGTTTTCAGGATATATTGCTGTAAAGTAATTGTTACTACGGATGTCTGGGACTGTTTCTAAAATGATCTATTGTAATTTTGCACAGGATAAGCGGTTTCTAGAGAAATTGCAGAGATGGGCACGTCTTCATCGTATACGCGCTGATTGTCCATCACAGCAGCCCCGTGCATCATACATAACATGGTGCAGCACCTCACTGTGCACTGACAAAGCAAAAGAAAAGCCACAACTGGACGAGAGCTGAAACTTTCTGTTTAGTTTTAGCCTGGGGAGAAAGATGTAATAAAACGCTGATTGAACAAATGGTACATAATCATTCTGTTTGGGAGATTTTTCAGGAACTTGTGATAAATGTCCTTCTGTCAAAGTGGCGCTTGGCGACTGGACTAAAAGTCAAGAACTTATAGACTACCAACAGAGAGTGCATTTCGCATGGGATTAGTTTTTTAGGGTCATTTAGGGTTAGGGTTTATTAGCAATATTAGGGTTATTTTTACAGGACATTTTATAGAATGTAAAAGACACTGTAATCTTCACTGGCACGGGAACACGGAGTCCAGAAAAATTCCGAAAAATAACTGACATGACCAGTTCGCATGGGATTAAAATCACAGTGAAGCTCTGGTAATTATTATATTACCCCACCTCCCCATATAAAACTAGTCTCATACGAATAGCTCTTCAGTGATATTTCAGACACAATATGGCTAAATGTTCAGTTTATGTTTGCTCTGCTAGTAGAAATAGAACCGGAAGAAACCACAGTCATTTTTCTAGCTCATTAGCTAGCTCACATTTATGTACCGTATACCGTAACATTAAAGGTGCTCCCAGTAAAATTGGTGTCCCTAGTTTGCCATGTCGGCTGATGATGTCGCTAACTCTAGTATCGATTGTCACTGTAGGAACTGTCTGTTTTGCTAAACATTTATCCAGCAAGCCTTATTTACTTTATTTGAAGAATGTCATTTGAGGAATGTTCCTATAATCTATTCAGAATACAGAATATGTGCATATGTCACGGAAATATTGAAACGTTAGCGATACACACAATTATTAAGCACCCTTGTTCGCCAAACCCTGGTACACTTTTATAGGAGATTCCCTTTAAGAGAAATGCCCCCCAGATCCCCCCCTCTCTGAACTGGAAGTTTTGGTTGTTTTTTCAACCGAGTCAGACCTGTCTGTTATTGCCTGAAGTGCTGGGTCATCGCCCCAGTAGTTTGAAAAGTGCCGGGTCAGACGCCAGCTGTCCCTTGTTGCTCCAGGGCCCTGTTCCTTACCCATGGACAACTTTCAAGTCCTAACTGAAAATGACCAAATCTGCATGAGGTGAAACTATTATTCTATGCTGAACTCACTTCTTTCAAAGCACAAGAAAAACTGTGTAGTGTATTTGTTACTCTGTCATACAGCACAATCCACCCTTTTGGTACATGAAGACAGGGTGAAAACAAGACAAAAAAATGTCAGATTATATGCAGAAGTGCTCACCATTCAGAGATATGCACCAAACACCTAATCTGTGACTAACTAACGTAATCTATGCTTAATGATTCTGTAGGCACTGGAATGTAAGCAATAAGAAATTACTTTAATCTGTGAAACCATTCCACACAGATAAGATATCACGTCAACTGTACATAAAGTATTTGTAATGTGCAGCAGTAATTCATTCTGATGATAGGGATGGACCCATATTTAATCAATACATTTTTTCAGAAGTACAAGGGTGTAACAAACTCTGCAGTAAGTATAGAAAATATTTATGAAGTGTATTCAATATGTATAACCAACATTTAGAATTATTACTTAAGCATAATTAAATAATCAATATTAGTTAACAAGCATAATCTATGTATAATCAATATTTAGAAGCATAATCTAAATAAATAGAACAATGTTTGATGAAGTTATATTTTAAGTGTGTATTGAGTTAGATGAATTCTGTGTCTTACTGTACAATAATTGTTTTTTTCGGTACCAACCTGTATCTTATTCCACAGAAACAAATAACTTTGAGTCCAGATACAAATTAACGAGGAAGGTTTCAGCTAGGACAGCAGGTAGAAACAGACCGAAACTCATTGAGGCCTAAGAAGGGAGCTTGGTCAAGGCCAGGGAGAAACAAAAAACAACGACTCTGACTGAGTGAAACCTTTTTCTTTTTTTTTCTTTTTTTTTCTTTTTTAAAGAGAGAAAAAGAAAGAAACCTTATCCTCATAAAACTGTTTCAAGAAAAACAACTAACTGCGTATGCTCCACAAACTTAAGATAACATATAGACATGAATAATTAATTAATTGTGGCAAAGAAGATTGGTCTGTTTTTAATGAGGAAAGGCAAAACCCTGCCTAAGATGAGTATACTGTGGAGAAAGTTATAAAAAGGGATGTGTGTGTCTGCATAATTTAGACTTTCTGCAGACTATCTCACTTTATTGTTTCAATAAAGTTTATTTACTTTTTGACATCTACTAACCCTCTGTCTCTGAAGTTTTTTGACTTAGGCTGGAAAGATTGTTTGCCACGATATAAGTCACTCAGAAAATACACCAAGCCCAGGTTAAGATGTCATGTGAACTTTTTGATTTGTTGTCAGACAATAATCTAAAATATTTGCTAAACAAATAATCTTGCAGCTTTGCGGCTTGATCGCTGCTTTCTACTTGGCTATGCTCCACTCATCACAGGTGGCAACACAGCTCAGCTCACTGCTCAAGGGCTCAGGTGTGCCACTTTAGTCATTACCCCTCTAGCTTGCCCCCAAACACTTACTTCCCAATGCAGATTCATGCTAAATCACACCCCCACATGCCACATACAGGTCCAAATAATTAGGAACAAGCTTATGATCATATCCCACCAGCCCCAGGAACTTTCTCACTCCCTTTTTGATCTTGGTTTGTCATCAGATTGTAATCACAGCAATCTTATTAATTTGGGGACACATCTGTCTGACAAGTGAGATCCCAGATACCATAACCTGGCCCATCCAATCACAGACTTTGCCAGGTTTGTTGTGAGGCTGGCTCATGTCAAAGACTTTTAGAACTGCCCTCAGATGCTGCAGATGCCACTGGCAATCATAATGTGAATTAATATGTCATCTGAAATCCATAGTGGCATATGCACAGTGGGGCCGTAGCCCACAGTCATTTGGACATTGAGATGTAGCTGCGGCTCTGAAAAACCCAAATGGAAGATTGGCACATTGGTGTAAACGATTGGGTCCTGTCTTCTCTCGCCACCTGTCCTCAGCTGAAAGCAACTACGAAGTGGGGAACCATTCATCGTGTGGACTAACCACAAGAATTTGACCTATATCCAAACAACCAAGTGGTTGAACTCACATCAGGCCTGCTGGGCTCTATTCTTTGATGACTTCGACTTCATCATCACATACCACCCCAGCTCCAAGAATGTCAAGCCCTATGCCCTCTCCCACTAATTTGTCTCTGACGAGGCCCCACGAGCCCTGATATCTTCCCTTCTTCCTGCATGGTAGGATCAGTTATATGAGACATTGAGGCAGTGGTCTAGGAGATCCAACACACCCAACCCACCCCAGACAGGGCACGGACCGGAGGTGTAGACTTGGTTGCCCCTTTCCTTCATCCTGGACCCCTTTCTCATCCAGGATTTCCATCAGTCCCATCCTGACAAGCCTGGCAGGTCATCGGCAGGCTCCCGTTCAAAGGGGCAACGTCATGGTTTCAGCCAAGGCTCCTGTTTTTTTCCATTTCCTTGTGTTTTTCTATTTTCCCCACTTCCTTGTGTTACCTGTGTTTGTCTCTCCCTCTCCTCCTGTTTGAGTGTGTTTGTGTGTCTCCCTGGGCATGGTACTCCACTCTGCTCCCCTTCCAGTTTGAATCAGCAAAAGCATCTGCTCCTCATCATCTCATTAGCCTGCAAAAATGAACACCAAATCTTTAGGTAAGAAAAAGTTAATTTAAAAAAAAAAAAAATGTAAAATATATATATATATATATATAATATATATATATATATAATATTGAATGAATTCATTGTGCTGCTACCATCATGAGTTACATTAATAAAGATTAGTGAGCCTGTTCCAGAAGCAGCCATGAAAGCCCAAGCAATGGCACTACCTCCACCATACTTGACTGATGAGCTCGTATGTTTTGGATCATGTGCAGATCCTTTTTTTCTCCGCACTTTGGTAGAGGTTAATCTTGGTTGCAGAATATGCCACTGATAGTTCTTTTGTTGTTTTTCTTCACAATGTTTCTGTCATCAACTGCTGTTGTTTTCCTTGGCCGACCTGTTCAATGTCTGGTTGTTAGTATACCAGTGGTTTCTTTCTGTTTCAGGACATACCAAATTTTTGCATTGCCCATTGCAATGCCACTGCTCGATTGTCCTTTTTTCAGCTTCAAAAATGGCTTGCTTTTGTCCCATAGACAGCTCTCTGGTCTTCATGTTGGTTTATCCATTTTAACAACAAATGCAGTCTACACAAGTGAAACTCAAGGCTCAAACCAAGAGTAGACATTCAGAGCTATTAACTGTTTAAACAATCAGTGTAGCAGAACACACCTGGGTAACAAGAAACACCTGTCAATCACATATTCCAATATTTTTATCACATGAAAAATGAGTGGGTTCAAACAATGGTCTAAGTCAGGGGTGCACAATACATCGATCGCGATCGACCGGTCGATCGCAAAGGAAGTGCGGGTAGATCGCCATTAAAAAAAAAAAAATGATGTTAGTTGATGTACAGGGCAGCCAGTCTGAGATCTCGCCTTTTCTCTCACCACGCGTGTGCGATCAAGTGCGCCAGTGCTAAAGGCTAGCGAGCGAAATCGCGGGACATTTTTCAGTCTATTAAAGACTTCATTGACAAAACCCAGCTCCCAGTGTGCACATTGATATCAGACACCACGGACTGCTGTCACTCAGAGTTTCACAGACTCTTTCAAGACTACATTCATGTGCTACCCATTTAGGGACAATGTTAAGGTTTGATTCACTCACATCTAAAATTGCAACGCTGTTTCCCCTGAACTCGTCTGAAGTGGAGGATGAGATTTTGAAACTACAGACAGACCTTCAGCTGAAGTCCAGGGCTCATGGACAGTTTTGGAACTTTCTCACAGGGGAAAAGTACCAAACATGAGGAAATGTACAACCTCCTTGACCGAATTATTTGGTACCTATGTATGTGAGTCAGCCTTTTCCCACATGAAGATTATTAAGTCCAAATCCACAATGACTGATAATCATTTGGAGGCCTGCTTGAGGCTGACTACCAGCAGCTACTGTCCGGGCTATACAACTCTGGCTGATTCTATTCAGTACAAGTCATCAGAGTAAGGTACTGACCAAAAATGTACTGAATTGTAGTGTGACATAAGGGTTCATGCAGTTATACAAGGTACATGAACATATATTGTGTGTGTATATATATATTTGAATTATATATATATATATGTAGTATATATATATAAATAAATATATGTTTCGCATTTTTAGTGTAGGTAGATCTCTTTGACTGGTCATGTTAAAAGTAGCTCGCAAGTCAAAAAAGTGTGAGCACCCCTGTTCTAAGTTGTTTAACACATCCAGCTGTAAAGGTGAAATTCTTATCCATCATCTCATATTCATCTTCTAATATCAAACCCAAATGTCTTCAGTACTTTCAGATGTCAAGTATGCCATCCCCATACTTTTAGAGTGGATTATAATATTCACTCACAATTAGCCATTTATATGGTGGGCTATGGAGAGGATTCTGACCAAAAGCAAAAAGCAATCACACTGGTAAAAGCATGAAATTCAACACACAACTTTTAGCTTTCCATTTGTGAACACAATGAATGTACTGCAACCATACTGAAAAACAAAACCTTCACTGCACTGCTTTTATGTCAAGTCAAGTGGGTTTTATTGTCATTCCTCTATATAGCTTGTATACATTGGAACGAAATGACGTTTCTTCAGGTCCAAGGTGCAACACGGAACAGTATGTAAGACTACATAAAGTGCAAATACACAACAGTGTGAGACGAGGCAAAACAATAAAAACACAGCACAAAACAATAAATACACAGGACAGTAAATGCATAAGACAATAGATACACAGAACAAGGACTGTAAACTGTAAACACAGACTTTAAACTGTAAACTCACTGTAAACTGTAAACATGGACTATAAACTGTAAACTTACTGTAAACTGTAAACATGGACTGTAAACTGTAAACTTACTGTAAACTGTAAACATGGACTGTAAACTGTAAACTTACTGTAAACTGTAAACATGGACTGTAAACTGTAGGCTATTGTGTAATGTAGCAGCAGAAGTATAGCAGCAATAACAGCAAAAATGAGTTCCATAGTATAAAGTGACTGATGCAGCTGTGTAAAGTGCAGTGTGTACGACTGAGTCTTACTGGTTTAATGCATGTGCAGTGGTACTGAGACTAACTGGGTTTGGTGTTCGGCTAGCCCAGATATACACAGAGCGCTGATATACACAGATTGCTGATATAGACAGATTGCTGATATACACAGAGCGCTGATATAGACAGATTGCTGATATACACAGAGCGCTGATATACACAGAGCGCTGATATACACAGATTGCTGATATACACAGAGCGCTGATATAGACAGATTGCTGATATACACAGAGCGCTGATATAGACAGATTGCTGATATACACAGATTGCTGATATACACAGAGCGCTGATATACACAGAGCGCTGATATAGACAGATTGCTGATATACACAGAGCGCTGATATAGACAGAGCGCTGATATAGAGAGATTGCTGATATAGAGAGATTGCTGATATACACAGAGCACTGATATACACAGATTGCTGATATACACAGATTGCTGATATACACAGAGCGCTGATATACACAGAGCACTGATATACACAGAGCGCTGATATACACAGAGCGCTGATATAGACAGATTGCTGATATACACAGAGCGCTGATATAGACAGATTGCTGATATAGACAGATTGCTGATATAGACAGATTGCTGATATAGACAGATTGCTGATATACACAGAGCGCTGATATAGACAGATTGCTGATATACACAGAGCGCTGATATAGAGAGATTGCTGATATAGACAGAGTGCTGATATACACAGAGCGCTGATATACACAGAGTGCTGATATACACAGATTGCTGATATAGACAGAGTGCTGATATACACAGAGCGCTGATATAGACAGATTGCTGATATAGAGAGATTGCTGATATACACAGAGCGCTGATATACACAGATTGCTGATATACACAGAGCGCTGATATAGACAGATTGCAGATATACACAGAGCGCTGATATAGAGAGATTGCTGATATAGAGAGATTGCTGATATACACAGAGCACTGATATACACAGATTGCTGATATACACAGAGCGCTGATATAGACAGATTGCTGATATACACAGAGCGCTGATATACACAGATTGCTGATATAGACAGATTGCTGATATACACAGAGCGCTGATATACACAGATTGCTGATATACACAGAGCGCTGATATAGAGAGATTGCTGATATAGACAGATTGCTGATATACACAGAGCACTGATATACACAGAGCGCTGATATACACAGATTGCTGATATAGACAGATTGCTGATATACACAGAGCGCTGATATACACAGATTGCTGATATAGACAGATTGCTGATATAGACAGAGTGCTGATATAGACAGAGTGCTGATATACACAGAGCGCTGATATAGACAGATTGCTGATATAGACAGATTGCTGATATAGACAGAGTGCTGATATAGACAGATTGCTGATATACACAGAGCGCTGATATACACAGAGCGCTGATATACACAGAGCGCTGATATACACAGATTGCTGATATACACAGAGCTGATATACACAGATTGCTGATATACACAGAGTGCTGATATACACAGATTGCTGATATAGACAGATTGCTGATATAGACAGATTGCTGATATAGACAGAGTGCTGATATAGACAGATTGCTGATATAGACAGATTGCTGATATACACAGAGTGCTGATATACACAGATGCTGATATAGACAGATTGCTGATATAGACAGATTGCTGATATAGACAGATTGCTGATATAGACAGAGTGCTGATATAGACAGATTGCTGATATAGACAGATTGCTGATATACACAGGCGCTGATATAGACAGATTGCTGATATAAACAGACTGCTGATATACACAGCAGAATAGACTTCATGGTGAGACTGTGGTGAATCTCCTGATTACACAGCTACACATTTTGATTTATCACGTAGCACACAGTTATAGAAGGAATTTATTTATAATTACCAAGATGTTGTTACACAGATGAGGCTGGGGTCGCATTTGAGTCTGGTTCCTCTCAAGGTTTCTCAGGGAGTTGTTTTTTTTTTCTTGCCACCGTCACCTACATTTTAAATTTAAGGACAAATTTAAAATTGAATTTACAATTTAGATTGGAAGTTTATATATTTCTGTAAAGCTGCTTTGTGACAATGTCACTTGGTAAAATAAAATAAAATGTAAAAATTATTTAAATAAATAAATGAATAAAAAGCGCTATACAACTTAAAGCGAACTGAATTGAACTGAACTTCTCTCTTTAAAAAAACAATCATGTTGGACTTTTATTTCTTTACCGCGGTTTGAATAGTAAGGAACCAGTGTCGCGGGTTGATGACGTCAGCGGGGTTTTCCGGGTTCTATAGACTGTCGGACGCAGCCAGTTACGCTAACTAAAAGTTAACCACCGCATTAGTTAGTGTGCCACTTACCGAGCTCGAGGACAGAGACGATACAACTGAAATCATGAAGGGGGGAAGCGAGTCCTATCACCGCGTGTGTGTTATATAAATAAACGGCAAGTGAAAAGGGAAAATGTCAACAACGCGGCCCCTCCCAGGCATGAAGCGAATCACCGAGCTAACCTACGCAGTGCTGCCGGGGAACAGCCGCGCTCCTGCCGCTAGTAAACTCTTACCAGAGGCGTGGACCGTCGATGAATTTACAGTGCACGAAGGCAAAGAACCTGAATTAAAATGCGCAAAGTCTCGAGTCGAACAAGTGTTCCAGGTAGCATTTACGATTATTGGCCTGTTGGACCACACTGTCGGAGCCCACGGAAGTAAAGCGTCCAGGCAAATCTGGCTTCAGCTGAAGGGGAAAAAAGAGGACGTATCGAAAGCAAAGGTAATGCAACTCTAGTGTGTTTATCTACATATTTCTCTAACGTTTGCGGTCACATCACACACACATTTATATATACGTAAACAAAGTCTCCGAGGACGGTTTAGGGTTCAAGTTAGCTCCCACATTAGTTTAATATGATCGAAAATGTGACCGTGGATTGGTTTCAAGCATGGTGTATTGTTTTCTGTGTTTATTTCTAGGTTGGTCTCTTGGCTGTTGCTTGTTAACAGTTCGGTATGAATCAGTGTCTTCAGCACTGTCATAGTGTCTTAAGAAAATGACAATAGGGAGCTTTTTACTTAATGCTTCACGTAAACCCTCATGGTTCTGTTTCGTCACTGACGTTTACCGTAATATTACCACAGCGAAAAAACAACCTCTAGACGCTATGAAGTCGACATGACACAGTCTTTCACTATTGAGTGGATTTCGTTACTCAGTTCTCCTGACGTGGCATTGTTTACGTTGAATTGCGAAGCGGAAGTCAGAAGTGCTGCTGCCGGGAAATGTGGAATATCCACACAATGATGAGTGCTGGACTGGAAAACCCAGGAGCAGCTACACCCAAAACTGAACCCCTCGGCCTTCTAAACATGTTCAACCTCACACGAAGAGTCATTATATGTGTGTTTCGTTCACTTTTAACGCCATCACAGAAATCACTTTTTATTACCACCACATTATTGTCCAGCTTCTACCCTTACGTAGCTTTCGGCTGAAACCCCGGTTCACACCGGTCTATCGTCAGAGGATCTTCATTGTGTAATCTAACATGGAGAAGACATTGTCTCACCGTCTGTAATGGAATTTTGTTGAGATCATCTTGACGCGCACGTCATCATCTTAAAAGTACTGAAATGGTCAAAGCAGCTTTCAGAATCCGAGCTGCTCCCATGCACCATAAAGGAAAAAGTAGAGATGCAGCGCTACTAAATTTCTCAGCTTATACCGATAACCCGATTATTCCGAGTGATATTGACCTATACGGATAGCTCTGCCTTTTGTGCCTTCTTTTGAATGAGTAATAATTCATTCCACAATTCTGAATGAAATGCAAGTAAAATCTTTGATTCTCTCCATTTCAACAGGTTATAAGGAAAATAGCCTTTATCAGCTGATACATTGGTGCGTCTCTAGGAAAAAGCTACACATTTCTGGTTTGAGCTATTGTCATAGATTGTCATTCTTGCACTAGGACCTGATTGATGCAAGAATAATGTGATGTGATTTGCTGACTTGTTCATTAATAACGTGTCCACGTTTAATGAATCTCGTTTGCGGCCTTGTGTTATACCCGTCTAGTGGCGAGACATGTCATGTATTCTGTGATGACATCAGCTCTGTCACACGTTTGTTTCTGCTTAGTCAGAGTGGGGACCCCCGCTTTAAAATTCATGTTCCACTGTCCTTCAGAGCTGTGAGTTTCAGTCCAATGTCATTACTGGCAATCTGTGCCTGTAATGTTTGGTAAATGGAATATTCATTCAGACTAAACAGAAAAAATCTCAGCTTTCTTTTGTTGGTGTAATGGTCTACTCTTGGGGGGGTTCCTGTGTCACGATGACACTTGCAGAGAAGGCGTGGAAAACCAGTCATTCTATCACAGACCCACATAGTTACATTTTGAGTAAGCTGTTAAGAAAATTCACATATCGTAGTTCTTTCATGTTATTTTTAGTCTCTTTCTGGCCACCCAAACCCCAAGGCATTCAGTAATGTTTGCTGATCACATGCCTTGTGTGTCACATAGAGGGACCGCCAGGTGGTCCACATTTCCCATTAGTCACATAGAAAACCCCACTGGTTTTGGATTTGGAACCTGTCGTGTTAGTGTTCTGTTAATGTGCAGTATGATATGTGCTTGATGATTATTATGATAATAGTAGTAATAATAATTATAATAATAGTAATAACTATCCCAGTGGTTAATAAAAACCAGTCCAGTTCCAGACCTCAAATGTTGACATTTCCAAACCTGATACCAAATCATGACAGTTATAGCCAAATGTATTATAAGAGTATTATATAAAATTAATTGGGGTTTTTTATTATTTATTAGGCTGTATCAAACCCATACGGTTTATAAAAAATAAACACAGGATACAGATGTGTGGATTAATCCTAATTGAGTAAGCCGGTGGTGATGGTGGCAAGGAAAAACTCCTTATGATGATAAGAGGAAGAAACCTTGAGAGGAACCAGACTCGGAAGGGAACCCATCCTCATCTGGCTAACAATGGATAGTGTAAACGCAAAGGGAAGTTCATTATGGTTTACTATGAAGTCTGTTTGTTGAACTAGTCCATTGTTCAAAGGAGAGCCGAGTGCAAAACTGTCTTGGTCTTGTATAAATAGATGTATATTGTCATAAATTAAGAAAAGTTGTCCTGGTTGCACCTTACCATCTGCAACTTTGAACTAGAACAGGTTCAGTGCGATAGGACAGCATTGAAATAAATTGCTGTATAAATGCATGCTTAAATCTACTCCTTGACTTGGGTTTGTTAGGTATTGCCTTGAAGTTATTTCTATTATAATTTTATTCTAATTCTACAAACTCAATCCAAAATTATTGTCTTGCACAATCATGCGTCACATTATTATCAGCTACCTTTGTAACGTTTCGCTTGTTGATTTTATAAGATACATCCATGCTCAACAACCATTTGACTACCACAATATTTGGATTGTAGCACCCATATATGGAAACCTTTTATTGTGTGAAAACTAATGCAGACGTACTATTGTTTTTCTTCAGGAGTACGTTAAGGGCCTTTGTGACCCAGAGCTGCAGAAAGAAGAGCGATATCCAGTGGACATGCATTGCATCTTTGCTGGTGCTCGTGGCCTCTTTCTGGACCATCTGCTGCGAGACACAAGCGCTGAAGTGCAGGTGCTAGAGCCGGGCCGTCTGAGGCTGCTGGGTTGTGCCGAAGCCGTGGTAATGGCACAGAGCCGCGTGCAGCAGTTTGTTGCCCTCTTCCAAGAGAAACGTAGCTTGCCAGCTGACCGGGAGCCCTTGGTCAAGCGAACCTTTAAGAACTTTGTGGAGGAGCGGGCAGACAAATACACCATGGAACTGTTGCTTTTGCCTAGCGCTTTAAAGGAGGAGCTTCTGGGCCTGGCACAGAGCCCCACGCAGCTTATTATAGATGTGGAGCAAGACCGCTCTCAGACCAGCACTCCTGTCACTGAGCTCTCCGACCGAATACTGGTTGCAACCTTTGAGGAAAAGTCCTCCACAAAGGACAAGGCTTCCTTTGAGGACAAGGCATCCAGCCCTGTGCCTATTCCTGACGTGCTGGTACTGAATGGGCGGCCAACTCAGAAGCGGCGCTCATCCGAGAGTGAGCAAAGGGACACCAAAAGGCAGTTCTCACTGGAGAGGAGGGACGAGGACCAGGACAGAGAGAAAGCCCGTGATGACAGCCAGACACGGACAAGGCCATCTGGCAGGGTGGCCACACTGGTGTTGGACTCTGGTGATACATCTGATGAGGGCGAAGCCGTGAGCCCTGAGACCAACCTGCGGTGTCTGGTGAACTTCTTCAGAACCATGGGCTACCAGCAGGATGTGGTAGAACGGGTAGTGCGTGAAACAGGCCAAACTGAAGACACCTTCCTGTTGTTGGAGCGCATAGTGGAGGAGAGCCAAAAGAGCCAAGAGACCTCCACTATAGCTAATCTGTGTCCCTCCACCAACTCCACTTGCGCTCGGCTCAAGGAGAAGGAACGGGTGCAGGGTCGAGCTCTAACAGAGATCAAGCTAAAAGAGAATATCAAGGTGCCCAGCAGTAATGGCTGGAACCAGAAGAGCCAAACAATCGGTGCAGCATCACTTGTCAATGACGACGATGTCATCGAGATTGGTAGAAAATGCAGGACAGTTGGGCCTCTGGATCTTAAATCAGACTCCAAGTTTGATTACCTGTCACGGGGTGGCTCACAAACTGTCGGGCCCATGCGGATGGAGACCGTGACGGCACTGCGCAGTTCTGCTATTGAAACACGGCCAAGCTGCTCCTACCAGACCTGTCCACGAGTGCCTCTGCCGCACACTGAGCCACCAGCACCGCCAAAGGCCATTCCATTAACAGGGATGTCCCGCTTTCATCAGTCACTGCGCACCCCCTATCGGTTGGTCCTGCAGGACGTACCCGGGCACCCAAACCTCCGGCACATCATCATAGACGGCAGCAATGTGGCCATGGCGTAAGTGTTTGTGTAGTTGATTGGTGTGTATTTATAGTTAACTAGCTGAGAAACTAAGTGAAAAGTCACTACTGTTTCCCCACTGTAGTTGTGGATGTATGGGGATGTTGTGTGTGTATCTGAATGTGAGAGAATGTTTAAAGGTTAAGAAGTCACTTCCAGTAAGTTGTGTGAATGTGCATGTTTTTGAACTCAGGTTTGTATGTGCATGTGTGTGTGAAAGAGAGTGGGTGTCATAAACCAAGATAAGGTACAAAATGAGTGGGTGACCTGTATAGGTTCAGGTTTGTGGGCTTGCTGCCCACGCATCTTCATGCTTCCTCTTCTGTCATCTCTTTCAAATGTTACTTTTCAGCGTTTCTTTTCTATTCTCTAGGTGGTTTCAAAAGTGAAACCCTTTTTTTTTTGAAAAAATTAAAAGTGCACAATGTTTAATGGTTTAAGGACATGTTGTGTAGTAGAGATCACTTGATAGGGACATATTTGAATAACAGTGAAATTTTATGTGTGGTAATGAAGTGGTGGGAGGTCAAAAAAAAAAAAAAAAAAAAAAAAAAAAAAAAAAAAAAAACACAACACAAAATTAATTTTTTTTTTTTTTTTTTTTTTAATATTTAATTTTTTTTTTCTTTTCTTTTTTTTTTTTAAGGTTTTTTTTTTTTTTTTTTTTTTTAAATATTTTTTTTTTTTGGGGGTTGTTTTTTTTTTTTTTTGTGTCCTCCAAAAACACAAAAAAAAAAAAAAAAAAAACCCGCCTTTCCTTTAGGAACCAGTATGCAACAAGTTGTGTGTATGCTAATTATTCAGATAAATGACCTACATGTGACAGGAGGATGCAAATTTTTTGCCCTGGCAGCTGTGAAATGATCTACAGCGTTCATCTCACCAACAGCAGCATTGCATTTCTCCCAGATGCTTCAAACATTATTAGAAATGTTCTCATTTAAGTAGAGATTTTGATGATGATGATTATCATTATTATTATTATTATTATTATTATGAAATTATTTTATTCTGTATTAGTAACAACCGTCATTATAATAAACGATTCATTCACTATTCAGCTACTAATAAATACCATTATAATATGTTAGATGGTAGAGATACACAATAAGAATACATCAGCATGGAGAAAATACAGTACGATTAATTCATCCAGTTTTCACTGAAGTCAGCGCACAATTGATTGCATTGTAAAATACCCATTTTTACCCAGTTTAATGGAAGTGATCGCAATTGCTCAAGTTCGATCATTAAGCTGATTCCGATGTCCTACATTAACAGTATTGTTAATTTGTTGCATAGCGTTGTTGCTTTGTTCCGATGGAATTACGTGTTTGTGGAGGAGGAAGTGATCTTTGGAAAATGGACGTTTATTTTGAAAATAGATTCTTGAAACACTGGGCCACGTTGATTAAACTTTGCCAAGTCAAACAAAAAATTCCCACCACGTTTTCACATGGTTCTGTAATGTTGGTTTTCTTCATGCTAACCTGTGTACGTTGATAAATGCCAATCAGCTCAACATGTGCAGCGTGGTCACCTTGCTGAAGACTTCAGCTCCAACCGTAATTGTGCCCACCTGACCATGTGGTCATTACCTTAAGAACTTCTTGATGCTCTAAATGATCTCGTAAAGCCAGCTTAGACTTTTCAGTGGGGCAGTTATCCCATGTAACAATCTTACATTTCCACCATATATAGGCCATTGGTGTTGGCCTTATAGAATGGCAAGTCGTATGTTTTATTTTATGGATTTGTTTTTGGATTGCCTTCTTTCAGGTGATTTAATATTAAACAACAAGGATTCACAAAAGCTTTGTTACCGTTTGTGAGCAATTGAAATGAGTAAGCTATCTGAACTTCACATTATAATCCAGTATATAAAAATGTAAGTTTCAGTTGAGGTTTACCTTCGTGAGTGTCCTCATTAGGGGGCTCTTGTAGAACACAAATGTTTAGTGAAATAGCCGGGTTTTCATGAACATCACGTTTCATGTGTAAATGCTCCTTCGGACGATTTATGAATAAATCTGTTTGATCAGTGAGGCCCAATGTTCATATTGTCCAGGTTTTATTTCTTTCCTTGTTTGTTAAACTGCTGGAGAAAAACAGCAGTAGTCTACTCGAGGTGTTCCAGTACCTGATTATTTAACACCGCTATTAGATTCAACAGTGACCATGTTCAGTTGTTGTGCTTGCTTCCACTGTGGTGATGTAGTAAGTGACTGTGTGATGAAATACGTATTCTGCTTGTTGTTGCTGTACATAATGTAATGTAACTATGCTTCCTTCATTGCTTCATTTGCAGTTCTTTTAAGATAACAGGTTAGCAGAGCAAGTGATACAGGTGGTGATAATATGAATCTCACTTGGTTAAAATTACAAGGGTTTTTTAGTGGTTATTTCTTGGTAGAATGGGTTTTTTGCATATTTGTCAATTTACATTTCCAGATGGTAAGGTTATTTTATTATATACGTCAACTGTGGTGGATTTAGTAACACTTCCTGCTCACTTCACTTTCTCTCTTAGAGGGAAGTTCCCTCTCTGTGTATGAGTGTGTGTGAGCGTTTCTTGCGTCTTAACTTTGTTCCTTCATTAGATCCAGATGTTTATTGAACTTGTACTGCTAATGTGTTTCTTTGGAGATGGAATATCATCGAGACACTGTCTTATGCTACAGAAATCAAACACATATTGTTTGCTTCTGTCCGCTTTATTTCATAAAACCCATGTTCTATTACCATTTCAGAGTCAGCTTAAGAGCCAGTTTAAGATGTTCCTTATGTATTAACCCCCTGTGTCAATAACATTTAATATCACAACTGCTTATTTCCAGACATGGGCTCCATCGAATCTTTTCTTGTCGCGGGATTGCCATCGCTGTGGAAGCCTTCTGGCGAAGGGGACATCGAGAGATCACCGTCTTTGTGCCCCAGTGGAGGCAGAAAAAAGACCCTAACATCACTGGTAAGAGCCCAGAAGATTCCTTCACGTCATTGGTGGTCAAGAATCTAGAAACCAATTAGTAAATTAACCTTTCTTTAAATAACTAGGATTTTGTGTGCCATGATATGACCATGGGAGCAGCTGTAGCTCAGTGGCCAAGAGGTTGAGGTGCCTGCGTAAGACCCTTAACCACAAACAGTTCATTTAACCCCAAGTAAATCACCAACCTCAAAATGAAAACAACAAAACTTTCCGTGATAAGTTTCCATAACATTTTTGCCAATCCACATCCTTCTTCCAAGTCCTTATACTTGCATCTCTACAGATCATGTCTGCTTGTGTTAATGTGTAACATGTATGGTACTGAATTTTGTGTTAACAGATTAAATTATATTAAAAGTTTAATACATTTCCATATAACAACATGGTAAACAGTGGTAAACAGTTCAAACCTGTACTCTCTATGTACGTAGGCAAACACTAAGCTGACATTGTATTCTGATATATATATATATATACACACACACACACCACGTATGTGTGTATATGTTATATTAAATTGCACATTGTAATATGACTCAGACTCACAAGACCTGGTAGGCGGAATGTCTTTCGGTGGAATTTAAACGAAATCTTTAAATGCAAATTTCTCCATTTTCACTTTTGCCAGTCATCAGTTTTAAAATGCTAGAACTTTAATTGTAGTTGAGAGACCTGTGAAAGCAAAAATTATTTCAGTACAAGAAAATTTGTAGTTTAAAGGTGTAGAAAAATTCATTCCAGATTTAGTCCCCCCTTTGCTGTTATAATAACCTCCACTGTTCAGTGGCTTTCCACAAATTTTGTAGTGTGGCTGTGGGGTTTTGCTCATTTAGCCACAAGAGCATTAGTTGGGGTCAGGCACTGATGTCGGGTGAGGTGGCCTGGGGTGCAATCAGTGTTTCCAATTCATCCCAAAGGTGTTCAGTGAGGTTGAGGGCAGGGCTCTGTGCAGGCCACTCGAGTTCCTCCACTACAGCCTTGGTAAACCATCTCTTCATGGATCTTGCTTTGTGCATGGGGCATTGTCATACTGGAACAGGTTTGGGCCTCAGTTCCACTGAAGGGATTCAATAATCTAGTTGTATAAGTGTGCAGACCCCTAAACTAATACTTTGTTGAAGCATCTTGATTTTATTACACTTCTAAGAGTCTGTCAGCATAGCACAGCTTGACCTGGCAATATTTTCCCACTCTTTCATGCAAAAACATTCTAGATCTGTGAAATTGTGAGGGCGTTTATAGCTATTCATTATTCCCTCCACCTTGATAAAATACAGTTCTGGCTGAAGAAAAGCAGCCCTAAAAGCAAAACTTTTTGGAATGATTATACCTTTTGTGATTGTTCTAATCAGACCATAACACATTTTGCCACGTGGTTTAGGTTGATTTGCTTGTGCTTGGATGTTTTTTTTTTCTGAGAAAGGGCTTCTGTCTAGTCACTCTCTCACAGCCCAGACATGAAGATCACGAGAGATTGGTGTCACATGCAAAGAGTAATCAATGTGGCAGATATTCCTCCAGCTCCTTTAGTGTTGGCAGCCTCCCTTTTGTTTTGTCCTTTTGTAAATTTCGGAGGGACGTCCTGTTCTTGGTAACGTCACTGTGTACGACAGTGATGCACGAGCACAAACTTATGTTCATATCCAAAATGCTCTACTGTGTGCAAGGGGTTGGGGAAACTTTTCTTTAAAGGTTTAATTCAAGTTTGTCAGTAGATGTTCTGTTTGCGTTCTTGCAGTGTAAATTCTGTCCTTTGTTATAACGAGAACGATCTGTAAGTGATCTACAATTCCTGGCAAAAATGATGGAATCCCCACACTTCGAGGTTGCTCACCCAGCTTTTTTTACTTCGTAGCGAATAAACTAATCACAGGTTTGACACACAACTATTTGTTTAATAGCTAAACATTCTGACTTCATGAATATACCTTAGACAAATTAAATTAAGTTGTTTTAATTAATGGCATATTTTTTTCCCCAGATCAAGTAGAGGAGAAAAGTTATGGAATCATTAATAGCAAAAATCACAATTAGTACTTTGTTGCTCCTCCTTGAACGTTCAGCTATTAAACAAATGCTCAGGACGTTCAGCTATTAAACAAAATTGTTGCTGTGTCTGTGCTTTGTTTATTTGTTAAAAAGCATTGTAATTTCACATTGAGATTTCTGACAAGATTTATCATGATTTTTATTATTTTCATCACAAAAACGTGCCATTTTAACAGGGGTGTGTAGACTAAAGAACAGTAATCCAATCATTTATGTGTGTTAACACCTTGGGTGTTAAATGTGAATGTCTGTTGTAGTGTACTGTCTGGTCCTGAGCAGAGCTGGTAAAACTGTGTGTATATTCTGTTCAAACTGATAATGTCAAAATTAAAATGTCAATTAAAAGGTCTCATGCTAATACTCAGATTTTCCAGGACATTAGGGACTGGCAGACATTCCGTGTTGTACTATAGTAGTCATACCTTATCTATTAATCCATTATCATAATTGTTTTGCTTATCTGTTCTGGTTATAACAAGTTTCTAATTGGTTTACCAGTGCGTCATGGATATTAAAAATTGGTGTTTTTCCGACTTTCAATACATCCAATGTGATGGGGTGTGGATAATTATATTTAGGTCTGTGAAGTCAGTATTTGATTCTCCTCACATTAGCTTCAATAATATATCCCCTTTTACTAGCGATCAGGTGTTTAGCCTAGGCTAGCACAAGTACATGTGGGCCAGCAACACTGGAGACATTTGTTTCTGCTTTTTTTTTTTTTTCCTGCTTGATTCAGTTGTTCACAATATTAAATTTCCACCAAAATCTCGGTCTATACTTTGAAATTATGATAGATATTCATAGGGAAACAGTAGCCTAAGCTAGAACTATGACTAGTGAGTGATGTTGATAAGAATTGTGATTTAATTGTCCTGACCACCTGATGCTAAATCAGTGTGGATACTGATTTCTCTCCTTAAATAGCTAGAATAAATACATTTAAACGACATTAAATGTAATGTAACTTTTAAACAGTAAAAACATCAGGATATAACGGCAACTAGTAACAAAGGATAGATGATAATTAGGTGGTGATATTATGGCAATAGAAAGAAAATACGAAACATTTATCTACAGAGAATCAAAAATACTGAAAAGGCTAGACCAGTTTCTTGTTTGTCTTTTTTTCCCCCTCCCTTTATCTTTTGATACACATGAAACATGCTCTTATATATATATATATAATATATATATATATATATATATAGACATAGATATAATCACAAAATATAGTTCAGTGGTAATTTGTCAGTATTTTGTCTGCTCCTTTATTTTGTTTGAGCAGTAAAGCCACTTATCACCAGTAGGTGGCAGTAAGGTGCCTATCAGCGTGCATTATTGAGCCAAAGAAGATGAGTGTCTCCAGTGTGGGCTTCCTTTCTTGAGATTACATTTTTTTCCCTTACTTCTCATAGAGCAACACTTCCTTAATCAGCTGGAAGACTTGCGGTTGCTGTCCTTCACCCCCTCTAGAGAGGTCTGTGGACAAAGGATAACTTCACATGATGACAGGTATACACGTCTAATATGAGTCTGTCCCAATGCTATTTAAATCATTTTTTCCCACTCATTTTTTTTTTCAAGTGCTCCTCATAGATCATCCTATTAGATGCATCTTGAATCGCTGAAAGCTGAACTTAAATCATTGGAGCATCTGTTGATAGTGTTTTGTTCCCTGCTGTCTACAGGTTCTTGCTTCATTTGGCAGAGAAGACAGGAGGCATCATCGTCACTAATGACAACCTGAGAGACTTTGTTACACAGTCTGAGACTTGGAGGAAGATCATACAAGAGAGGTAAAATTTTCCTTTAGTTTGGAAATCTGTCTAAGTCTTGAGTTCTTTTCACACTGAGTGCGACGCGATAAAGGAAACTGGAGCGCCGACAGACGGTGCTTCCACACCGAATGCGAAACGATTGATCACTCTCGGTTAATTCAGGCTTGCGCACTAGGTGGCGCAACCCACTATTCAGCAGACCGGCCTGTCGTCTTTGACCACCGAGAAGAAGAATCACTTAAACTGTTAAGAAGCACAGAAACTAACTTTTCTTCTTATGTGTATTCTACCCATAAAAGGAGGCAGAAAGGTTTTTGTGTCAAGCTGTTAGTATGAATGAAATAATGTGAAATAGATAGATAGATAGATAGATAGATAGATAGATAGATAGATGGATGAAAGGGGCGGCTGTGGTGCAGGTGGTAGAGCGGGTTGTCCACTAATCGTAGGGTTGGCGGTCCGATTCCCGGCCCGGGTGACTCCGCATGCCGAAGTGTACTTGGGCAAGACACTGAACCCCAAGCTAGCACCTTGCATGGCAGCTCTGCTACCATTGGTGTGTGAGTGTGTGTGTGTGAATGGATGAATGAGACAACGTGTAAAGCGCTTTGGATAAAAGCACTATATAAGTGCACATTTACCATTTATGAAAGAATAATAAGAATTATAATAAAGGGGATTGCAATTATACACTTTTTTTTTTTTTTTTTTTTTTATATATATAAATGTTTTTCTCAAAAAGTTCTCTGTTCTCAGACACCAATGATCACAAGAACTCAACATCCGTTCTCTTCTCTCTTCCGGAATACTTTTCTTCTGTGTTTACACCGGTTTTCAAAACCGCTTTGTGTGCTACCAAACTCGCCCTATTGTGCAACAGCAGCAGCTCTGGGTGTGATCTAAAAAGTGACACAAAAAAAATGTCACCGTTGCACCACAACTGATCATGCCCGTTGTGGGATCTGCTGTTTCGATTCGAGAGCATCATCGCGTCACACGTTGGGACCGCTTAATCGCGCTCAGTGTGAAAGGCCCTTTAAGTGAGTCTTTGACATAACTGATAAAGCTGGACATGAACTGTTTTCTTCTGTCTCTGCATTCAGTCTCTTGCAGTTCACCTTTGTGGAGGATCATTTCATGATCCCAGATGATCCTTTAGGAAAACATGGGCCTCTCTTGGAGCAGTTCCTGCGCAAAGACAGCTGCCCCAGGTGAGTTGTCCCAAAAATATCTACAGAATCTCAAGTAGTGTTGGTTTAAAATGACACGGTACTAAACATTTTGTGTACTTGTTGCTCCTCTGTCCAGATCCACTGCAAGTCCTCTAATGCCTCCACTGAGGACAGATCTGCAGGCCACGCCATCAGTTTATGGCCAGACACATCCCCCGTTGCCCACTCAGTCCAGATCAGCATCACACTGGCCCCATTCCGGCCCACCTGACTGGCATCCTCCTCGGCCGTCCCCTTCTCCACCTCCACAGCGCTCACCCACAGAAACTACAGAACTGAAGAAGCAGCTGTATGACATTTTCCCTGACCAAAAGCAGCGCATTGACCGCATCCTCAATGACAACCCTTACATGAGGGACCTGAATGCTCTGTCAGGCCTCCTGTTGGGCTGAACACATGACTGCTGAGCCCACTTGCACAAACACACAAAGCAGTGTTTCATGTCGTTGTGACTACAGAACAATAGCGAACATGACTTTAACTTTTCTTTTTTTTTATAAAGACTCTGTGATCTAAAGACTGCTGCAAGTGGGTTGTTTGTTTTAGGGAATCTTGTTCTCTCTGCTACTTTGCTTTCAAGATTACAGAACCTCCCATGTAGCTACAAGCACAATTAATACACTTCAGTTTGGATTTGCTTTAAACAAAGGTTGAAAGATGTAAAGTCTAAGTGGAATATATTTGATGTACATATTTATTACAAATATTCCTCTCATAATTTATAACAGAAACAAAAAATCTTTGTTCTAAAAGGTGTTTTAGCCACACAGTTGTGTTTAAACTGGCTTTGCGGCAATGGCTGCTGAGTCTTGTTTTTGCTGTCAGTTTCGTTAACAGTGATTTTGAGCATTGGCCCATTTGAGTCAAACTGATGATGCAATAAAGTGCCCAAGTTTCCAACTAGTCATTTGGTTATTGGGGTTAAAAAAAAAAAAAAAAGTCCTAATTTTTTTTATGCAATTATGGCAAGGGATTTCATTTTATTACTATGAATGTAATAAATGTACATTTTTGAAGCATGAATTTGAATATTTTAGAGGAGGATTTTAAATTCTCTTGAATACAATCGCTTCCTCCACCTATATTACAATATTCAACCTATTCTAATTACGTTCCAGACTTAAATGACTGTCTTTTATGGAGTCTGTATGAATTCGTAGCAAAATTCACATCACTGAGCCTCTGGCAGTGCCTTGCCATTTCTTGATTGTGTAATGCACCAATTCTACAGGTGGTGGATTAAAACATGAAACTATGTGGCTGACCAGTGAAGGACTGTATGAAGCTAAGAAGTTTAGACCAGCTTTTCTACACTCGCTGAGAGCAAATTCCTGTACAGATTTTGGGGAAAAAATAAAACTTTTAGACATTTAGATAAATTGGAACAACAATGGACATGTTGCACAACATCAGTGATTTTGCTTCCATTCTGTGTTGATTATGTGCGACTGGGTTATAATCTGTGGATTTGTTTATGATCTTGGGACTTCTGACATTCATGTGAAATCGCAAAGGAGAAGACCTGTGAAAAAATTAACCAGCCCATTATCCAGGTGAACTGTGGGTATCTCACAGTGCAGCTGTTCATACTGCTGTTTTCTTCAGTGGAAGGCGGTGTTAATAAATGCCATTCATGTGTTCGTCACATAAAAAAAATGAATTTGTGTGGTCTTTTTCCCTTTTGCTTTTGTCCATGAAGAAAAGCAGGCCTGTGGAGGGCAGTGATCATTAATCCCTGACCCGGGAGCACTGTGCACTCTGTCTTTGCTCAGAATCTGATTGTTTGATGAGATGAAACAATTGTCTCAGAAAAACGGGTTCGATTTTAATCTGTGAAATCATGTTAATGGATGTTACAGCATATAATCAGAAAGTCCGCTTCTCATCAGTAGGGGGCGATATTGCTGTTTTCTGATGGCTGGTCTTAGCTGACCTTGGCATGGTCTAGTGAATGACTTGCATAAGTCCTTCTTAGAACAGCATGTTCAGAACTATTTAGCAGTCACCCTTATATAGAGCAGAGTTTTAGAACAAATAGATGAGGGTTGAAGAATACTATTAAATTAGCACCCTGTCAGAAAGGAGTCAATCCTTGAGACTCGAAAGGGAGCATGGTGCATAGCCACATGTAATACATGCCTTCATCTAGGTGGGTCCTGGTCCATTTTTTGCCTTCAGACGCAAGCGTTACTGTCAGGGTTGTCAGGTCCAAGAAAAATGTACCACCAACTCAAAACCTCCCAAAAGGAATGAAAAGTAGCCCATGTTTGTTCCATCCATTCCTATAAAAAAAAGCATTAAAACAAATGTTTATCATTGCTAGTAGGCTCTGTAGAAATTAATTATGTAATAATTTGTTCATATATGTTTCACAAAATCGGATTTTGAACTCAGTACAAAGCATTTGCTATGGTCAGTGAATCCCGAGCTACCACATGTAGCACTCCTGCAAAAGGTGCTAGTGATTTTTGAGAGCTTTTTGCTGTAATATCTGATGTCTACGCAGAGTTGTTTTCTGGTCGCGACAGTAGTCATCAACAATAGGAGAACATTGTCCACTTCCTATATCTGCCAGAAGGTCTTCATGCACTGCTGGTCCTATCACTGAATTAATTAGAGCTGCGTATTTCATTCTGTATAAACTGACACCTTGATCAACAGTTAAAGTGCTTGAGTCTCGAGCAACATGAGCAGTCAGCTTCAATCTGCTTCATTTACTGTTACTGTTAACGTTAGTTCTTAGAAAGGACCTGCCTTTGTCAAATAAAATTCTGGTATTTGAGAATAGAGCTGAATTATTTTTATGCTTTTCCTTTCCAGCATAAGCGAACAGATCACTGTGCTGAGCTCTGATTTCACCTCTGCAATATTTGCAGAACACTTTTTTTTAATCATCACTTGGAACACCTCGAGTCCAGTCCATGAATCCTTTTTCTGTCTCCCATTGTTTGTGACATTTCTTTCCATATTTGCCCAATTTACCCGCCATTTTATAATGCTGCTTGACTGTTTATCTGCAGATCAACCGACACTTAAACACTGTCACTGACTGCTATCACGGTACCGCTGCCTTTCACAGATGTCTTTCTCAATTCGAAGGCTAATGGAGGCCTAGAGGTACTAAGTTATGATTCACTGAATAACGTATTCAAAATGTATGTGTGTATGTGTGTATATATATATATATATATATATATATATATATATATATATACACACACACACACACACACACACACACACACATAAATATACACACACTGGAAAGTATTCACAGTGCCTTATTCCAAAATAGATTAAATTCATTATTTTCCTCAAGATTCTACAAACAATACCCCATAATTACAACATGAAAGAAGTTTGTTTGAAATCTTTGCAAATTTATTAAAAATAAAAGACAAAAAATGCACAAGTACATAAGTATTCACAGTCTTTGCTCAATACTTTGTTGAAGCACCTTTGGCACCAATTACAGCCTCGAGTCTTTTTGAGTATGATGCTACAAGCTTGGCACACCTATTTTGGGGCAGTTTCTCCAATTCTTCTTTGCAGGACCTCTCAAGCTCCATCAGGTTGGATGGGGAGCGTCAGTGCACAGCCATTTTCAGATCCCTCCAGAGATGTTTAATCGGGTTCAAGTCTGGCTGGGCCACTCAAGGACATTCACAGAGTTGTCCTGTAGCCACTCCTTCATTATCTTGGCTGTGTGCTTAGGGTCGT
Source organism: Ameiurus melas (assembly GCA_012411365.1). Classification (NCBI taxonomy): domain Eukaryota; kingdom Metazoa; phylum Chordata; class Actinopteri; order Siluriformes; family Ictaluridae; genus Ameiurus; species Ameiurus melas. The sequence continues at coordinate 29,697,009 of CM022754.1, read as the reverse complement.
TGCACTGTTGGAAGATAAACCTTCACCCCAGTCTGAGGTCCAGAGTGTGCTGGAGCAGGTTTTCATTTTGGTTGCTCATTGGGACCTTTAATGCTGCAGAAATGTTTCTGTACCCTTCCCCAGATCTGTGCCTCGATACAATCCTGTCTTGGAGGTCTACAGACAATTCCTTGTACTTCGTGGCTTGGTTTGTGCTCTGACATGCATTGTTAACTGTGGGACCTTATATAGACAGGCGTGTGCCTTTCCAAATCATGTCCAATCATCTGAATTTACCACAGGTGGACTCCAATCAAGTTGTAGAAACATCTCAAGGATGATCAGTGGAAACAGGATGCACCTGAGCTCAATTTTGAGTGTCATGGCAAAGGCTGTGAATACTTATACTCTTTTTTTTAATTTGCAAAGATTTCAAAGAAACTTCTTTCACGTTGTCATTATGGGGTATTGTTTGTAGAATTTTGAGAAAAATAATTACTTTAATCCATACAGGAATAAGGTTGCAATATAACAAAATGTGGAAAAAGTGAAGCGCTGTGAATACTTATTTGTGAATGCACTGTATGTATATATATGTGTGTGTGTGTGTGTGTGTGTATGTATGTGTGTGTGTGTGTGTGTGTGTGTGTATATATATATATATATATATATATATATATATATATATATATATATATATATATATATATATATATATATATATATATGGGGGTGATAATAACATTGTATTAGTTAGTCAGGGATGGAAGTTTATAATACACAGAATTTGGGTCTCACCCAAAGAATATGCAATTGTATACCTAGAAATGTATTGTTTCTTCTTAACATTGACTGTAGTGAAAACCCTCTAGATTTTGTTTAGATTTTTTCTCCAAATATTGAAATATTTGGAGATTTAAATTGGCTTAGGGTTAGGGCTGATAAATTCTGTTAATAACAAAATAAAGGAAGTTTTCATATAAAATAATGCATAGAATTTATCCTGTGAGACATGTATTGGAACATTTCAAATTGAATATTGATTACTCTTTAATTATTATTCTGTAATAATGAAAAAGAAACCATTTGTCATTTATTCTTTCATTGCATTTACACAAAGATGTTTTGGGTTGATGTTGAAAATTTTATTAAAAGGAAACTTAACATACCCGCGAGCCTGATTAGGTGTAAGCGGTAGAAGATGGATGGGTGGATGGATGGAAACTTAACATAGTTGTAAAACTGGGTGGGGCTGATATAATGATATATGTTAATGACTGTGGGACAGAAACGATAAAGCATATACCATTCAACGGCTAGTTTTAATGGGGAAATCTCATGTACACAAAATGAAATGTGCTAAGTCAAATTATTTTCGTTTTATAAATTAATTTAAACAGTACTGCAATCCTTTGTATAAATGTAAAAAATAAAAATAAAAAGCTTCCAGGGCTTATCTGCAAATTCAAAGTTAATAGATAAACGGCACCATATCCTTTTTGTTTTGTTATTAAAATTTTGTCAATTTTATTTGATTTAATTACTTTTTCTGTATCTATTATTTGAATAACTGAACCGTTTGTACTTGATAGAAGTTATGCAATGTTGTTTGTGTAATATTAATGGTATGTTTGTTAAAGTGCACCTATTATGGTGTTGAATTGTGCCTAATTTTGTTTTAAAATGTCTCATACAATAGATTTACATGCATCCAATGTCAAAAAACACTTTAATGTGCTCATGATTTAAACTGCAGCATTACCTTTTTTCCCCTTAATGTCAAAAACGACTCTTTATATGATCAGTTCTAAAGAATTCATTCTAAATCCTGAAGTCATAAACTCCTCCTTTCAGAGGGCATACTCTTCTCTGATTGGTCAGATGTCCCAGTCTGTTGTGATTGGATTTGTGAAATACATGTGGGTTTACTAGATTTGCAAATCATTGCATTCTGTTTTTATTTACATTCATTTACATTGTACACAGCATCCCAACTTTTTTTTGTAATTAGGTTGTATAATTCTTGCACTACAATCAGGGAGAAACATAAAACATATCCCTTCAGTATCTTATTTACTGCTAGACTGACCTAAGGGATATGTTAGTGTTATTCTCATATAATGGAAACACCATGTTGAAAACACCACCAAGGGCTGCAACTCTGGTGGTATGTGGTAGCTAATCATCAGTTACTCATCACATTAAAGGTACGTGCTTGAAATTTGTCTAATGGTTCCACTGTTCCAGCTATTAACAATGGAACATTTCATTGTGTTGACATATCAAATCTTACATACATACACGGTGTGTCCAGTTTGTCACCTAGGACACATTCCTATCAGTCATTGTTGTGGAAAAATTCCTCCAATCAAAGTCAAAAAACTTCCATAGACAAGGGGTCATGGATGGCCAAAGCAATTAAACTTTATTTAAAACAAATAAAGTGAGCCTTCTGCAGATAATCTAAATGATGCAAACACACACATGCCCTTTTTATATGAGGTTTTTACCTCATACCGATACTGGTCTGCAACCTTTGGTTTTTACCTCAGACTGATAGTGGTCTGCAAGCTTCAGGTCTTACCTCATTACGATACTGGTCTGCAAGCTTCAAAGTGGTCTTTATTGGAAAGCAGTTTCAGCAAATGTCTCAATGCAAATTATTTGCTGTGCAGAAAAGTACACGAAAAAACACTGCACTACACTGTGCAGTAAGACACGGACTTCCTTTAACTCGATACACACTTAAAATATAACTTGAGAAGGAAGTCGTCTTCTTTTGCATTATGCTTCTAAATATTGATTATACATACAGATTATGCATGTTCATTCCTATGGATTATTAGATTATGCTTCCAAGTATTGATTCTAAATATTAATGATACAAATTGATTATACTTTATTAACATATCCAAATGCTAGTTGCACATATTGACTACACATTATCAATATATCGTGTATCATTCCTCTCACAATCAAAATGCATGAAAGTGTAGTATTGTCATTGGTACTCAACTAGCATCTATATGAAATGAAATAATAGGTTTTCTTCATACATGGAGCAAACATCATTACAATATGCTCTCAGAAATAAACGGAGATGTGCCTTTAAACCTGTAATTAAAAGGTACACCACATGCACATTCCAGATAAAAGATACATAGTAAAGGTGCAAAAGATGTACTCTTGATGGTACCGTCTTGAAGACAAGTAAAAGTGCATTTTGGTACCTTTATTTCTGCGTGTTTAAGGGCAAAACTGATAGGGATAAGATGATAACTGCACTGGTGCTATAATGCACTTTTGTAAATCTGCCTTTGTGTATATAGAGTCAGAGAGCTTATAACTCAATTTCATTATACAATTCAATATAGGACAATGGAAATAAACTTGACTTTATTCTAGTGGACTCTGCAGTAAAAAATATTCTAAAAGACCAGGTGTTGCCTTGATCAAAGAGAGGGCAATATCCAGATATCCAGAAGAAATCATCATCATCATCTTTTCCTTTCTCGTCTCTATCCGACATGGCAAGGGAAAAAAACGGCGTATTGTTCTGGGAGGAAGGTTCAAATACTTTGAACATTCCAAAACAGCTCAACATTCTCAGGAGTGTCCCAAGACCTCCTCCCTCTGCTTTTCTGCTCCAGATCTCTTACCTTCTCTTTCTCTTTCTCTCTCATATATTAATCAAATACCAGGGTCTCTTTTGGATTTAAAACTCACCGAGCCATAATGGAAAACTCATATCTACTGACATTAACAAGTGTAGATGAAACAGCCGCCTTTATTCTTTAATCAAGAACATTCCTGTGGATATGCGTTTCTTTTGCAGCATGCACAGAAGTCACAGACTGAACCACAAGTGGTTTAAAGTCTACACAGAGAGCACTGTGACTAATCAGACACATGGCTTCACATCCAAGCAGGTTATTGTGTAGAATTTAGTGAATAGACTCAGTGTTTCCAGGGCATGCAGGATGTGCGAATGAAATGAGTATAAAATGATGGATATTACATGTTACGGTGTGTACTTGGCCAATTCACCCCACATTTAGGAAGGAATAAAAAGAGAAGAATCTTCTCCTTCACTGCAAAACAGCATAGCTTTGTACATACGATCATCCCCCCACTCCACACCCTCACACATACACACTAACGCTGAGGCATTATTTTGGATAATTTAGAGGAGTGAATGGGTGCATTCATGAGCTTGCTGATCATGCAGTTGCTACATTAGAGACAGCCGTCATGGAGGGTAGGGAGCTCCTGTGACTATTTTGCATGCTATGCAAGGAGAACGCAGACTAGACCGCGTGTTAAATTAACTCACTGTTTTAACTCCATCATGTGGCACACTGGCTTGGCTCAGGGAGGGGCCACTCCTTCCCTCCATCTGCTGTAGAGCCGCAAACAATGATGTCATTTCCTCACCAGGGCTGAGCTGGCAACTTTGGAAGCTGGAAAGAAGGCAGGGTTGATTTGCCATGAAAGGCTGCTCTTTTTTTTTTTTGGCTGTATAATCCAGACACTCACCTCATTCGCTCATGCATAGATTTGCTAGAACAAACCTACACAAAGTGCTACACCCTGACAACATTTGCATAGTGTTCACCTAGAAGCAGAGAATGATACTATGACAAAATAGAAAGGGAGTTTCTATTTGTGAACTCGTGACTCATTGTGGTATTAAACGTCTCATCCTATTATGACGGTTTTTTTTTTTGTAGTTGCCTGATTTTAAAATGCTAGGATGCATGTGCTGCTTCTGCACATAAAGTTCAAGTGCGCCTATTCATTTAACAGAGAGTCGGACTGGTTAAACACTATTTGCATGCATCGCAGTCTGACAGCAGGGGCAGAGGTGGAAAAATGTGAGTTTTAAAACTGCAGGGGAACCACGCCTGGCAGAAAGCTATGTTCGTAATTGGTCCTGTGAGAGACTCTACAAGACTTGTGTAGTTTTCTACAGAACAAAAATCTTTATTCATCACTTTCTGGGATACAGTCGCCTTTTTGTGCAGCTTGAAACATTATAGCAGAATATAAACATCTAAACATCACTTAGAATAAAATGTTTATATTGTAGAATTAAAACTTTTATGTGTGCAGACATAAAGAAAAGGCCTAGTGCTAATAAATATCTTTCTTCTCTTGTTTCTGTATACTGGAACCTTTTCTTATAATCTCAGCAAGTTCTTTCTTTCTTCTCATCTCTCCATCTTCTCTTTCCTCTCCCATTACTCTCTCATTGTCACCTTATTTTCCATAACCCAGACATCTTCAGTAATTGCTTTATCTTGGTTGGGTTGGCGATGGATCCAGGGCCTATCCTGAGAACACAGTCCGAGAAGCTACTCCTGAAGTTTGTTTCAACATAGAGTTTAATTCATAATGTAGTTACAGGGGGCAGAGTGGCTTAGTGGTTAGCATGTTTGCCTCACACTTCCAGGGTTGGGGGTTTGATTCCCTCCTCCTCCCTTTATGCACAGGGTTTGCATGTTCTCCTCGTGCTTCAAGGGTTTCCTCTCGAACTCCAGTTTCCACCCCCGGTCCAAAGACTTGCGTTGTAGGCTGACTGAAATTTCTACATAGTGTGTGTGTGAATGTGCTCTAGGATGGGTTGGCACTCCATCAAAGCTGGACTTGTGTCCAGAGTTCTTTGGGACAGGCTCTAGGCTCCTGCTCCATCAGGTGTTGGAAGTCCAAGGACTTTTTGGTATTCAACAACAAAAAAAAAACACATTCATATACATTAGTAGTATATCGTAGGTGTGTTTGTGGGCAGAGAGCAGCAATTGATAAAATATATGTATTTTGTTCTCTGTTTACTCACATTAGCCATGTGCAGAGCCACAGCTAGCCTTATAGCTGCACCTACAGATTTTAGCACTGGATTCTACAACTTTCAATGCGGTCTGAAAACAGCATTAAGTTTTTGCTACATCTTCGTCTCTCATTTTACGATTCAGTCTCGGCTTAAACCTGTAAAAGAGTTTCATTGTTATAGATTTGGTTTTGAAGATCCTCCTTGTAGCTTATGTCGTTTCCATTGCAAAACATTTATTTTTTTATGTAAATAGCCCTTGTAAAACCCTTTTGAACAGACATACCTACCTGAGTTTCAATTTGGAGACATACTATTGTTTTCTTTCAGAAAGTTCTTTCATTCACAAATGTAAATAGAGTAAAAAATGTCCTGCTTTTTCTCTCCTTTCATGCAGATTTTCAATAGTATTTATCTGCTTTAGGGTTGTCGTTGTTGTTGTGGGTTTTTTTTTTTTATAACAAATGGTGTATAATGCCTTTACTTGAATGTATGTATTCACATTTACATTCATTTACATTCTTTCCTTTTTACAATATAAAAAACTAAAAAAGATCAATAATAAACAAGATTTAAAAAAAAAAACATCCTCTTTCCCTTTTTCCTTAACCTACAGCTACGCATCTGTTTGTACCCACAATTCATTGCACACTGAGCATGCGCATATATCTCCTTTCAGTGAAAGGATAAGCTTTATAGAAGATGGATGGATATATCTCCTTTCAGTGAATTTCCTGAATACATTGCAATTTTACATGCAACACATTTCCGTTTCACGCACACACACACACACACACATACACAAATAATATAATAATAATAATACAATTAATAGCATTTAGTATCATACAGATATTGCAATATTATATTGTTATATTATTACAGTAAAATACAACTATTACATTATTTAAAAATTCTATATTATTATTCCATATTATAAAATGAATAGTTTGGCAAATGGTTGTCCCTTCGAGTAAATAAATTTATGTTGTGAACATCAGCAATATCTACTAGTATATTTTATTCACTGTAGAGATTCAGATGTAATACTTATTACATTCTGGCCAACACTGGCTGATACACACACCAGCATGTGAATAAGGGGAGTACTGGCACTTCTTTTTTTTTCCCCACTTCAAACACTGGATTTAGGTATGTGTTGTTAACAACTGTTGTTGCAAACATCTTAACCTTATCTTTAGTTTAAATCATTATCTTATCATAAAGCAAATCATAACCTATTTAAATTGATAGTGGGAATATTGCCAAATACCAGTGCATCACTGTGTGACCTCCATTACCCCAGTAATACTATAGGTTGGCATGAAGTGAAAGGTATCTGAGTGTTACTCCTAGATACTCTTGTCCCAGTTTGGCTGGGAAAGTAAATTATTGATAAACATAAGGAATGGACTGGTGTTGGAAGTGCAACTGGATATGGAAGGTTAATCACACCACATAATAGACTGTTAACTAATAGTACATGTTCAGTTACACAGGCTATCAGACAGGTTCATGCAGCTTCTATAGTGCCTTCAGTGTTCTACACACTTACACACAGTGTTACCAGGTTAGTGACTTTAAACCTCTTTAGTGACTTACTGAGAACACATTAGCAACTGTCCTGCACTTGCTACAAGTTCTCCTGCTCACATCACAGCTGATGATTACACGAGTTAAGTGAGCTGGTTCGGTCGACTCACCACCAGTGGGTAAAACTGGACCAAGTTACACTTTCATGAACCTATGTTCCCAACGGCCAATCACTGATCAGCATAGTTCCATCCTTAACAATTTCTTGGTGTCTGTTTCCAGACTAATCACTACCACTGCTTCATTGTGTCTGCTTTCTTGGCAGATATTATAGTATTTTGTAACTATGTAAATAGTTAGTGTGTAGCCAGCACAGTGGAGAAATGGGTCCTCCTCATGTCAGTGTGGGTTTCCTCTGGGTTCTCTAGTTTCCTCCCACATCCTAAAAGAATGCCAGCAGACGACTTGGCTATGTGGGAAGTCAAAACTACAAAATGGGGGTGGGGACATAGACACCAACATTCATGTTCATGTTCTCCACACCATGGTTGATGTTGTCAGCAGCCACATGCTGAACTCAGGGTTGAGGAGAACTTCCCAACTTTCCAAATAAGAATTCCGAGTTGGGCATTTTCTTTGGTTTTTCTTAGTCGGAGGTCAAAAATTGCCGCTAGGGTGAATGAGTGTGTGCAAGGCGATTTGCAATGGACTGACATCAGATTCATTCCTGGTGTATATTCCCACCTCATGCCCACGTTCCTGGGATAGGCTCCATTGTGACCCTGACCACGGTAAATCAGTAAAGTGATTATTTTAGTTTGCGGTACTGCGACCCTCCTTTTTTCATAGAAGAAAATCTTTTTTCAAGAAAAATCCTATTCTATTCTTTCCTATCCCTTAAGCACTAGAATAAAGTTGGTTTGTCGTTGGACGTTTGATATTCGTAAATTGTAAATGCGGAAATTAAGGGACCGTCTCTAAAGTTACATATGACATTGTTATACACGATTCTAACTTCAATAGCATTTTGAAGGGAATGATGTACAGTCACAAAACTAACTGTAAAGTGTTCATCTCGGTGTCAGGTATGAGGCACGTTTTAGATTTTTGATATTTATGAAAATAACCTATTAAATCATATGTAAATTAGACATGTATTTCACTGCAGAATGTGCCCATACACAAAATATACCATTATTCAAAGCTCAATAGCATTCGAAGGGAACGATGTACAGTCACACAACCAACTGTAAAGTGTTCAAGTAGGTGTCAGGTATGACGCACAACTTTTAGATTTTTGATATTTAACCCTACAATGCATGAACCAAAAACACCTTCACGAATGCATAAAGTGGTTCAAAATGATTGAAAAACCAATTAATGTCATAAATTTTAGCATTAATGTTCTATTAATGAAATTATATATAGATATATCCATCCATATTCTACCGTTTATTCATTCTACACACACACACACCACATACATATATATATATATATATATATATATATATATATATATATATATATATATATAAATAAAGGTGTGCACTTGGTTATATGACTGTACATCATTCCCTTCAAATGCTATTGAAGTTAGAATCGTGTATAACAATGTCGTATGTAACTTTAGAGACGGTCCCTTAATTTCCGCATATCCGCGAGTATCGAGCGTCCAACGACAAACCAACTTTTATTCCAGTCTCCTAAGCGACTTCAGAAAGCCTTTCATCCCCATGTAACCTGTTTTGATATGCAAATGAGCACGGCTATTCGAAGAATATGCAAATTAGCCTCTGGCTCGATAACAGATTCGATAACACTGACCTCACACGCAGTGTCGTCGTCAATCTGCTTCGGTCGTGAGCAGAAGTCGCACCGCTCACGTTCTGTCCCAGCAGCAGGACTCCAGAGCTTCATAGTGCTGAAATTCGCTGAGATCCGGGAGAACAGCGCCGCCCGCGGCCACGTTACGAAAGTATTTGAATGCGCGAGCCCGAGGCTGCCGGCAGCCACAGCGTCTTCATTGTAGTGCCGCTGCGAGTGTGGACAGTGAAACCGCCTAACCGTACACTTTGGGCGGATTATCCGTTTGGGTTGTAATTGTAGAAAGACAAGGATATATATCTAGAGGTAAGTTCTGGATAATTGGACGTGTAACGTGCTTGGGTTGAGCTAACCTTTAGGTTTCGAACAACGGCTAGCTAACCGCTAGTTAGCTTCCAGGCTAACGACGATAGCTTGTAAACATGGCAGAATAGTTTGTCACGATAGCATTCGCCAGGCTTGTTACGGCATTGACCCACCTCTGACGGAAACAAATACAAATACATATCTCTGTGTGTGTATAAAACTGGGCCTGTTTATTCTTTTCTTTTCTACCCTGCCTAGTCGGCTAATTAAATGGTCGCCTAAGCTCGCTAGCAAGCTGTACGGACTGCTAACAGGGTATGGTGTTGTTTACTAAGCTAACAGTGTAGCAGTGTGGCCACCCCCACCGGCATCTCTGAAATGACGTTCAAACGCTTTCTTGTTCATAATGCCCTTTAATGTTCATGCTACAGAAATGTTCAGGATGTTTCTGCGAGCTGGTGATGTTGCCAGCCGCCCTCGACCCTCTGACCCAGAATAATAACGAGGCAGGTTCTGTATACTTGCTGTGATGCAGCTTCTGGCTGAAGGTTTGAAACCTGTTGTTAGGAAACCGCGGTCTACATCACAATAGAAAGCCACAGTCCTGGAACTAATAACGGATCGAGGCTGTTGTTAACAACCGAGTGGATTTCCCGGATGCGTTATTCGTGTCTTTGGTGTAATTGTTGATCGATTGTTTTGTTTACAACAGCAGCTGCATCCTTGCCGCCGATGGGCTCCATGTTGAAGCGATGAAAGCGTGTCAGTTTTAAGCGTGTATAACTTGCATGATATTAATTACAGTAGGCAATGCCTGCTGGTGGGTAATCAGTGATAAAATGGCGCAGGTCAAGTATCCTTAAGGACTACCAGTCTGTCTGCCGGTTTGTTTTGCTGCTACAGTCAAGATCCAAGTGTTCGAGTTCATGTTTATTCACTGATGCAACCTGGAATACAGATACCCCCCCAACAGTGTGGTTAATTGCATAAGGCATTTATTTTGGACTTGTAGGGCGAATCGGGTAAACGAGCTTTGTAAGTGTGGTCATTCTAGTATCCGAAAGTGGTAAAAAGCTGGTCCTAGTTCAGCGACTCTAGCTTTCTAACTATTGAGCAGTCCTTCCAGGATTTCACCATTTAGTCGTTGCAGAAATGATCGTGAAATCAAGAAAACGCCACAATAGTCGGCGGACACGAGGAGGAGTACAGGTAAAAGGTTTCGTTTACCAACAAATATCACTGTGAAAGACAGTTCAGAATTGCAATTTTGGCAATTTAAATAGTTTTCCACACAAAAAAAGAAGACCGAATTGCATCACAAGTTTTGAAAAATGAGCCGCAGCGAAATCGAACGTTTTTGGCCGCAACGATCACAAGAAACTTGCCGGAAACCTGTACAGACTGATTAAGCAGATCATCATATATAAGGGATTGACCTTATATCATGCGATTTTTGTAGATTTTTTTTCCCGCTGAAAACAGCTCATCGGCCCAGAGACTAGCTACGTGGTTAGAGAAATGAAGTCACAAAGGGGAAGAATTTTCATAGATTTTTTGTTTGTGTACGCCAGCAGTATCAAATGAACTATACGCTTTAGTTTAAAGAAAAGTCAAAGAAAAAAACATTTTTTAAAACGATGATTGGACAGATAAATTGTCGCTGACCGAATACAAAACTGATAGAAGTTTAGAATCCGTAATGTTCGACAGAAATGTAAACAACGACGAAGCGCCACTCGTGAACAATTTATAACCGCTTCAAATTGTCTTACTTCTAGACATAAACAAATCGATAACAATTAGTAACACCAGTTATTCAGGTTTTTGTAAGCAAAGAATTTTAAGCAACTGGACCTTCAGAATTTTTAGCTTAGTCTAGCAGATGGACCATTTATGAAAAGGCTATTAACTCGTATCATCTGTTCGGGGTAGCATCTGCTGCCCTTATAGAGCAAGTAGATTGAGTTGTATTGATTTGTATGATGCCAGCTCTTAACCTTGCATATGATTATGACTTAAATTAGATTATTCATGTATGAGACTAGTGGAGTCATTTTCTATTGTGTCGCTGGTTAACTAGTTCACGTATTCAGTATCAGTTTGCCCCTCGGCTTTTTGCAGCCCCACCAGCAGCTGCACATGCCGAGCCACGCACAGTTGGCAACCTCTCACCAAACTGACAGCTGGTTCTTTTGAATCCTTTTACAACTTCTGTGTCCTGAGTCCTTTTGCTTCTCTCTGGGTTTTTTTCTTCTTCTTTTAATTGTCTCCCCACAGTTACATCTCAGAAGGAGCTGTCCTCTCACATATACTCACGCTAAACACCATTTCTGTTTCTCTCTCGTGTCATGAGTGGACCCGCTGGATGTTCATAACACTAGTTGGCCATCTGTTCAGCTGTAACAAATAAAGATGGATGGCACTGTTGTGTGTCTTGAAGGTGGGAGGGTTTTTCCTTTTATACAACAGTGTAGATTTCTTCTGATTGAATAGAATTTGGTTCTCTCATCTGGATATGCAATTGCTTGTGACTTCATCCTTGAAGTCAGTTTCCTGATTGATGATGTTTATCAGGACACTTAGTTTTACTACTAAAGTGGCTGTGAAACAGCAGTAACTCATTAAACTAATCTTCAAATTAGATTTTTGCTCCACGTCTACCAAAATATTTAACATTGAAAAGGATGATGATCAATACAAAAACAGACTTTAAACAGCATTTTTTTTTCCTGTTCCATTGGAATTGATGAGTGTTAAAAAAATATCGATTATTCCAGCTATAATCATATATAAATGATCGCAATACACTTTTATAGCTCAATCAGTACGTTTACATGGACAACAATAATCCTATATTAAGATGATACTCAGATTAAGAAGCTACCATGTAAACAGTGATTATTGATGACCTTAATCCGGCTAAAGTCATACTTGAAGGAAACACGAATCATATTAAGACGTGGAGTATTTCTATTTTAGTCACATTGTCAAAGTGCATTATAGACTCCTTAATCACACTATTGATGTCGTGTGGGAGATTTCACTGCATTTTGCAACAGGACACGTTCACACACGGCAGTGTTCAACCGTTTGATGGCAAACGAGAGCACGGCTGTGTCTGAAACCATGTACTTACCGACTATATAGTAGGAGAGATGCACGTATTTCAGCTACTATATAGTAGGTAAGTATATGGTTTGGGACGCAGCCCACAGCTTCAAGCAGTCGTCTATTTGCACGTATTGCATGACAACTAATTAACTGCACTTGAAGCGTTCATAAAATTAAAAATGAATCACCCAAAACTGTATACGGTACCATAACAAAGACCAACTGTATGTTGATGCGTGAAATTCTGGAGGGAACGTCGGACGACGTAATGTGGTGTGGGCACGTAATGATTTGTACCATTAATCGATCTATCTTCTATAACATGTAAAACTGGAACATGAAAGGAATATTCTAAACAAATCATGTAAACACTTTAATCACAATATTGTCTTATTCAGAATATTGTCCATAATTAGATTGCTGCTGTCCATGTAAACGTGGTCATTGTTCCATTATTGTCCACTTCTAGTCTGGCATGGCTTTTGACTGTATGTGGATTAGCCTGTGTGACTGTGTCTTTGCCTTGAGGGAATCTTACAGCTGTAAGACTTGTACAGAAAGTAATTAAATCTAAACTAAAGAGGTTGAGAAAACCCACTGCCAGGAGTTTATCTCCTCTACTGAAAAGTGTTTTTTTTTTTTTTAAAGCCGTGATGTTTTCTCTTAATAGTAACAATATCATGTCAGTGTGGTCCCTAAAGCCCTTGAAAAATACTGGGACACAATATTTAGGCCATGGATGTGCCTTACAGTGGAGAATGTGCCTGTTTTTACGTTAAAGCTGCTGGATGTAAGATTTAGGGATTTCTTGTTCTGCGCCCTTCTCCTCTGCACAGATTAATACACCGACGCTGGAAGTCGGGTCCACATCCCAATCTGCATGAACACACGAAGTGTATGTAGTATGCCTAAATAGTAATGACACCAAAGGTACTTGCACACTAATTAGCGTGGTAGTGTGCGGTTTCTGACGTGGCCCAAGTATTCATAAGGGCGTGATTAAAACGGCTTTCTTATTACAAAAGCGTTATGAGAATAAAAACTATCGTGCACACTAATGTTACTGAGTATGAGGTGAAAGAGCAAAGCCTCTTGGTTTCTCCACTAATCTCACAGCACACTGCTGTGTAGGCTCATATCTGTGTTGGTGTTGGCTCTACGCATATTAAACACTGGTAGACGCTAGCTAGCTTACTAACCCTAGTTTTGTCAGGACCTTAATATGTGGTGGTGGTGTTCTCCAGGCATGAGCTGGATAGCGTTAATACACTTTAATAAAGTCAGAGCCGTAATTGTTGCACATTGATTTTCTTTCTTTTTTTAAACTTTGAAATGTTTGTAAATCTGTTCAGGCCTTCTCTTAAGAGAGTGCAGATGCCACATACGTTTATTGGTATACAGCTAGGCAGAGCTTTTTACTCGTTTGTCATCCAGCTCTGTACTTGTCATGTACATCAGATGCCTCTCTGCAGCCAGCCGGTCCAACTGTAATGTTGGGGTTTTTTTCATCAAGACTAAATGTTTAAACATTTCGTCACTGAAAGATCTTGGTCTTTTTTTTTTCTATAATTTTGGTGAAGGATAAGAAGAGTGTGGGTATCATCTGCCACCAAACTAGAGAGGGAGGAAGAGCGAGAGAGAGATATGCACACCCTATTTGATCATATGGTATACTGCATTAGTCTTCTAATGGTTTCAGCTGCCCGTTACCTTAGTAAACTGAGTGTTGTGCTCTCCACACATATCACGTTACCAGGCGGGGCACTAATGGACTCTCTCCATGCAACGTATCTGTTCAAGATGAAGAGGAGGTAATGGCTGGGATGGACTCTGTAATGAACTGTGTACTAGACCATACGTTCTGCCTCATTTGGTTTCAGACAGCAGTCGAAGTAGGTGTTATTTCTGTAGTCGCTACAGCCCTGTCTGTAATGCGAAGCTATAAAGTCAGCTCATAAAAGTGGCAGTTTTTAAAGTTATGTCTTACTGGTTTCTCAGAGACCACTACAATCCTCTTGGGTGTGATTAAATAGGATGCCACGTTTTGTGGCTTTAATGAAATTAACTGATTAAAAAAATTCGAAACAGTTGTCATTCTACTAGCCTCGTTAAGTAGCTAACTAGGAAAAGTCCACATGCACTGAGCATCGACTTGAAGGCACAGAGGGCAGAAGATGTTTATGACACAAGCAGTGTCGATTTATAAATTGAGGTTAGGTTCTTGCCATTCAGCACTTATACACATTTAAGAAGTGGATTTAAATCAGCTTATAAGTAGTCAAAACTATTTTTAAAAAATTTGAATGTGCAGAATTTACTCCAATCAGCCATAACGCACACAAAAAAACTGATTTTTCATTACAGTATCTCATTACAGTTGCATCTGTCGAGGGGTGGGATATATTAGGCAGCAAGTTAAGTCAGTTCTTGAAATTGTTGTGTTGGAAACAGGAAAAATGGGCAAGTGTAAGGATCTGAGCAACTTTGACATGGGCCAAATTTTGATTGCTAGATGACTGTGTAAGGGGCTGGTTGTGTGGTTTGTTCCCTGTATGCAGTGGTTAGTACCTACTAAAAGTGGCCCAAGGAAGGACAACCAGTGACAGGGTCATGGTTGGCCAAGACTCAGTGATGTGCGGGTTAGCCCGTCTGGTCTGATCCCACAGAAGAGCTACTGTAATAAACTTCTGAGAGTTAATGCTGGTTATGATGGGTGTCAGAACACAGTACATCGTAGTGCCCATGCTGACCCTTGTCCGCTGCCATAAGTGCCTACATTGGACACGTGAGCATCAGAACTAAACAATGGGAGAAGGTGGTCTGGTCTGAGGAATCATGTTTTCTTTTACATCATGTGGACAGCCAATGTTCTGCTGGAAAAACTTGGCTCCTGACATTCATGTGGATGTTATTTTGACACCCAACACTTACCTAAACATTGCTGCAGACGAAGTACACTCCTTCATGGCAACAGTTTTCCCTAATGGCAGTGGCCTCTTTCAGTGAGATAATGCCCCTGCCACACTGCAACAATTGTTCAGGAATGGTTCGAGGAACTTTGCCTCCAAATTCCCCAGGTCTTGAGGTGGGCTGTGGTATCTGGCCTCGATGTATCCGAGCTGTTTTGGCAGCGCACTGGGGACTACACAATATTAGGATTTGATGTTCTGGATGACTTGGTGTATATTTTTAGTATATGTTGTCTGCATAGATGACGCTCCATGGCGCTACTGAGAGTTCCTCTAAAATAGTTGTATGATTACTACCTAAACCACAAATATTAATTACGAACTAACGTAAGTAAGAATTTTCCACTACAAACAATATAAGTATACAGAGAACCGCACCCAGAACACTCTCCAAAACTCTTGACACTGAAGTCTTTACTTTCTGGTCAGGGAGCGGTCATTAAAAATCTCATTAGGCAATGAGAGTAAAGCACTGTTAAGCCCACCCACCCGGGAGATTTGTGCCAGAATGGCGAACATAAACTTGCGGAGCATAAACGAAAACCTTGAAAGCGTAAATTAAAACTGACCATTAATAAACCACGATTAGTGAAAACTAAGCTTAGAAAGCTGTTAACAAACAATGCTGTTTATTTGAAGTTAAATTTTTGCCTTCAAGTTCACTGTCTTCAGTTTCACAGTGGTGTTTTTTTTTTGTTGTTTTGTTTTGTTTTTTTCCCCCTCGTATGTTTTCTGTTCGTTTCTTGAAAAGTTACGTCCAATAATTTTGCCACAGATCTAATCCCATAACATTTGAGACCGTTATCACACTGTTGTATCCTTTAAAAAAAGTACCTACCTGCACAACCTATAAAAACATTGAATGCCATGACCTTTTATTAGTTCGGCTCTGTCTTGGTTGACATAATCACCTGATAATATTCTCATGCCATGATGGATTGTTTAATAAATGTCAGTAATGTTGAACTGAACCCCCACCAAATGACCCTGTAGTGAGAAGACAGTCTCTCAGTCTGCATTGTACTTTACTTTTTGGGTGTAAGCGTACATACAATATGGAAAATGCTGATTGCTTATTTCCTAATTTTCTATGTGAGAGGTCTATGATCTGTACAGACAGATAAGCTATACCTCACTGAACAATAATAGTGTTTTGTATACTGTTCTTCTTTTGTCCTACTTTTAACACTGAACCTGTTCTGAGATGTATTTATTTTTGAATCTTAAACCCACTAGGAAAAATTGGTTCTAGTGGAGCTGTCGTAGAAGTCTAAAGCATTATTTTTAAACATGTAAGCCAATGTGAGGTTTAAACTGCCTGCTGTCTATGCTCTTGGATTATTATTTCTTATAGGGCTTAGTCTTGAGCCACACTGTAGGGCTGAATGGTTCTGAGCAAGGACAAGCTATTCCGATGGCATTTTCACGCAGGGTTAAGTTCTGAATGCTTTCGAACCATTTTAGGGTTTTTTTTTTTTTTTTTTTTTTTTTTTTAGCTGGGTAGTTAGGTTGGCTAACTGTGCTCTATGCAAGTGGGATGACTTTAATGTAATGCTGTGTAAGATTAACTTGTAATCCCCAACCTCTGACCAGGGAAAAGTAAAAGAAAACGCCCCCTCAACTCAAAATTCCTACTTGGGAACTCTGGGTGGTCTTCTCACCTACAACTTCCTTCTACATCACTCATCACAGCTGGCTAGCTTGTTACTAACAAAAGACGATCATGGAATCATCCATCTTTTTTCTCTATTTCGTACCTTGAAGACAGGTTGAAAATGACATCATTACGACTTCCCACTTCTAAGGTAAGTCAAGTGAAGCATAAGTATTTGCCCTTTTTTTCAGTTCAGAATAAAAATGGAGGCACTTGTGCCATTTATCATCTGGGTGTATGCTAAAATTGCAACTAATCAATAATAATCGATTATGAAAATCGTTGACCTCAAATCTCATTATTGATTAGTTGGTCTGTGCGTGGCACGTTTTACTCGGTGCGTTACTTCTGTTCTGAAAACTTGTATGTGCGAGCACAAGCCAAAGTTGTCCAAAATGATGTATTATACACTTGCATTATGTATTCTACCATATAGTGTATGAATTTTAAAAGGTTAGTATCATCTCAAATGGAACCTAGGTAGGTTTTTTTTTTTTTACAAATAAGTATAAGGGTCTGTTCACACAGGGATATCCAGTATGCTCTCTTGTGATGTTTAAGGATTTAGCTTAAAAGAAGTATTTGTTGCAGTGGCCAAAGTTCTCATTTTAAACAATATACTCTTTTTAATTAAGTAATGACTTGAATTATATCAAATACTCTCATTGACTGCCATTGGGGCGTTAAACAGAACATTTTTTGCATTGCGAAAATTGTCCTGGTGTGAACAGGGCTTAAGAATTTGCCCAATTCATGGTGCTAGCTTTAGCAGAATACCCAGAGTCAACAAAACAAATTTCTTTTACAGTTTACTGTTAACGTTACCTTTTTTGCCTGACATGACCTCAGTCACCATTAGATGGCGGCATAATCGTCAAGTGACATCAGGAAAAAAGTGACCCAGGTCCTCTAAGGCAGGGGTCCCCAACCCCCGGGCCGCGGACTGGTACCAGTCCGTGTGTCATTTGGTACCGGGCCACACAAAAAGAATAAATAACTTGCATTCTTTCCGTTTTATTTATTATCGGAGTCTGAATGATGTTTTATTTAGAAAAATGACCGGATTCTCTCCGTTACATCCGTCTACGACTCGCTCTTGACGCAAGTCAAGACCCTTGTCTCGGTCACATGATGTGTTACTTGGTCACGTGATACGTTAAGGGGTAGAGTGGAAGTTACTCATGCTACGTTGTTGGCGTGATGTTACCAGGACGCTGCTAATAAAGCTGCGATTTCACATTGGATTCACGTTTATTATTATATTTTAAAAATACCCCAGTTTTTATGCCGGTCGTATCATTTTATTTTCTTGTATTTATCCGCCACACCTTAAAGGCCGGTCCGTGAAAATATTGTCTGATATTAAACCAGTCCGTGGCAGAAAAAATTTTGGGGACCGCTGCTCTAAGGCATGAGAGCAATTTATATTAAATGTCGTGAAGACGACTGTAACCTGCAAACTTTAAAACCATAAAGTTCTGTGGAAGTGAGATTTAATTACTAATTTAGGATTGTTAATGTTATAGATTATATTTGTAGCACTCCGAATGTAAAAAAAAACAAAAACCACAAATAAAATGCACTAACTATTATTGAAAAATAATTGTTCGCTTAATATATTATGAAACTAATCGTTAGTTGCAGCTATCTAAAATTCAAAAGCAATTAAAAGAAAAAAATGTTTGGTAGGTCAGCATTCTCCATTAGTCTCCAATCACTTGAGATGAACATTGCCTCACAAGGATGCCTGTATAATGTCAGCTGTTGAACCGTTTTAATCACCTTATGAATAGACCAGTATGAAAGGAATAGACTACACCCTATTTTAGCTGAATAGAAATCAGGTAAATCATAATAATCATAAAGTATGCCTAAATAAACAACAATCAAATAAATATTTCCACTCAAGTAAACAGTGTTCTGCATTTCCAGCTGTTGCTTCAAATTAACCATCTGTTGGCATTGCCTAATGAAATGTTATTAAACTGTCTGGTGTACTGGTGCTAGTTAAAAATGATGGTATACACAGTCAGCTGCATAATTGAGTGCAGCATGTTGATGGGACTGATTTGTCCATCGGTTTCAAGCAACAAAATGAAATGTCTTAACTGAAAGAGGGAAAAGCATAGTTGTTGTGGACTTAAATCACTCATACTGATCTGCAATGAACCTGATGACAGTATTCAGCTCATAGTCCACTTGAATGCTACCTTTACAATTAGTTTGTAGCATCTTTAAAGAATTGTCATCTGTGTTCAATTTCCCATTTTTTTGTATTAATCTTTCAAATGATTTTAGTGGCTGTTAAATTGTACAGAAGAGATCAGATTTCATCCAGTTTGTAACTGAATAAATATATACCTGTGTGTGTGTGTGTGTGTGTGTATACCAGTTTAAAAATATACCAAGCTCATGCCAGATTTATTTATTTTTTTTATGTGCTTCCTTTACAAATGAATGTTTGCATTTAGTGTTTTAATGAGGTTTTTACAGGTGTACCGGCAGAAACAATTGCAGTATATTTATTTCAAACACATTACCATGCTTACGAATCCACGCCACCATGGCAGCTGTAACCATTTGGTCCTACAGTGGGAAAGAGGCTTGCGTGACTCGTGCCTTTGTGACGTTGCTCTTTTGTAAAGGTGAAACTTAAAACAGAAACTGTGATCAATTGGCCAGTGGCTTTTCAAGAGAGTGCTGCGAGTTCTCAGGTAGTGTTTTTGACGACATTGATGTTGCTAAAGTCTTTTTTGTTATTGCCTTTCTTGCTTCGTGGGTATTTTAGAAAGTTGAGAGATTCTGTCGTAACGCACCAAAACATTTTTTTAAAGACTGTCTTTTGTTACCTGACAATGCGGCAGAGTATTGAATTGTTTTTAATAAACCAATGTATGCATTTGATTGAGGTTCAGAGAAATGCTAGCTCTTAAGAGTTCTTCTAGAGTGTTTTGACTGCATCATTCAGTGCAAAGGTCTTGAGGCCAGGTATCTTGTAGCGTTTGCTGTTTTTACCACACTGTAATCATCAGTAGCATTAACTTGAGCTCCTCAAGCAGAAAGGTCAAGTCTTGGCAGACTTGTGAGTGTGGCTGTGTTTACACAGAGTGCTATTGGAGTATTTTGGGTGTTGAGATACTTGGACAGTGGGATTATTGATGATGGTGTAGTGGAAAAGCATTTGTCGGTGTGTGTCAAGGTTCTATACCATCGCGTCTTCAACCTGGAAATTATCTTTAAATTTGAGTTCACCAAAGATGATGGATTATATTTTTCATAGTACATGATGGTGAAGTGATCCATCTGAGGTATTTTTTGGTTGTTTTGACGTAAACGCTTTCTTCTAAAAAGTATATATTAGTTAGTTTTTTTTAGCTGTTTTCCTGCTGTGCCCTCTTCTGTGGGTTTCGGTGTAGTGCTGCTGTATTTGAGCGTCTCTTTGTCTAAGGCACATGGTTGAAGGAGGAGGTGGAGCAGTGTAATCTGACACGAGCCAGGCCCAAAGTACAGCTCAGACACAGTGAGGGAGAGCGAGATGGGGGAGTGAGGGGGCATTCCAGCTCCAGCTTGACATTCGACTCCTCAGCCTGCAGACTGCATTGGCGAAAGTGCAAGCAGGCAGCACTCAGTTCTTTCTGTGTGTAGTGCTTCGCTGCCCCACAGAGAATACGCTCTTCCCGTCTCTCGTTTGGAGTTCACGCAGGATACTTGGGCCTGCCTGGGAGTGGCTGCTCAGTCTGCTGCTGGAATGTACCTTTAGACGAGTGGGGAAACTGGCTTTGCTGCTGTTGGTTTTCCTCTCTTCCTCGGCTCTCCGTCTCGCTCCCACACTCCTTGGGCTCCATCATAAGCTTCCTGCCAGGCAGTCTGAGCTCAGTGTACATTTTTGGATTACTCCTGGATTCCTTTGTTTTGGGTTCTCCACTGCTCATTGTACTTTTCCTGGGCTGTGCTATAAAGGTGACTACTTTTTTTTTTTTTTTTTTTTTTGCCTTTAAGCCACACATCTTTGTAGCAGTCAGTGAACATTTGGATAGCTCGCAGGGTTTTGCATGTGTGAGTAAGTGGTCAGGCCTCTCCCTCAAGTGTCCCAGGAGTATCTTGCATTGAACCTGAGAGCTAGTGGAGCAGTATTTCTATATGAGCCAGCACTGAGCAAGCATATTGGATATTGGACTGGTTGGTGGCCCTCTGTTGTGGGCGGTTTTGTTTCTATGGAAAGAGCGCAATGAAGAGTTGCTGTGATCCCCATGTCTCCCACCGCTAGGCTACAGCCTGTCTACTCATGGAAGGGGGTGTTCAAGCTCTTCGCATGCGTAGCTGCCCGAACGGCCAGCAAGCCTAAAGGTAACCCAAGTCCAGTGCATGCTCACTGACTCTTCTGTTTTAGCTCTTGCTGTCAGACAGCCTGTATGGAATGTGTAGTTTGTTTAATTCTCATTCAGACTTCGTCCTAGAAACACAAGACATGGGCTTTATGTTCATATGGGAATGGAGTGAAATCTTTGTAGCGAGCCTCATCTGGGCCTGACCTGGCCTGCCCAGCAAGGTAGCCACTGTATTTGGGAGTGGGTGTTGGTGCTTACACTACACTGAGACTTTGAAAGACAAAGCCGGAGCATTTCCTTGCTTGCTATAATTTGCTTTTTTCCTACTGTGCTGTAAGATTCCAGTTGTCTCTGACACAGGACTACTTTTCTTTGTTTTTCTGTGTGTGTAAGAGAATTAAACATGTACATTCTATAAAGCATTGATTTACACACATGCCATTTGTTGTGTTTTTCTCCCCATCCTCCAGAATTATTGGCATCCTTGAGGAAAGAGTAATAGACCCAAATATAAAGAGTGCCACAGGCAATAAGTGAAGGTTCAAATCCAGAGACTGAGGCACTCCTTGCAAAGTGTGGTCTCTAATGATTTCTGTCTTGAATTTATTTTTTTTTTTTTTTATTTAAATTTATTCGTGTGGGTTTTTTTTTTTTTTGGTAATAAATGGTCTAATGTGACTATACAGTCAGGACAGGCTGGAACACGCCTGCCCACCAACTCACTATATCACATACATCTCCGTGAATAGTGCACCTCTTTAATCCCTTATTACAATTTGCTTCCGAGTTTGTGCATGCATGTCAGACGGAACCTGCTTTTACTCACGGTTTATTTATTTTTTATATATATATATATATATATATATATATATATATATATATATATATATATATATATATATATGTATTAGTGTATGTATGTATCATTAATTCATTCAGTCTTCTTTAGTAACCGCTTTGTCCTGGCCAAGGTCACAGCTAAAAGTACTAAAAAAAAAAAAAGGCAGACACAAGGATTCATACATGTGGTCTAATGGTGATGTGGAAATACTGCGAGCCTTTGGTCTCCTCATTAAGCTCTGTTCACAGTGATGGGTTGTAGCGCTGGAGTGGTGGACTCGGTACAGCTCGTCATATTTAGGCACCTCCTCATGCGAGTGTAATAAAGTAGTGATTACCTGATCAGAGAAATGTTAGGAGTAACATGCTGTATTCATGATTTTGTTTGACTGTATTTCCTGGTTCTCCAGTTTATTTTTACCCAGGTTTTAAGTGTGCGCACACACACGCAAGCAAGTTCATGTATTTTTATAGAAAAAAAACATTCCCACTCTTAACAAACTGCTTCATGTTCCGGCTTTGTTTGTGTTTCACGTATGAAGTGTGACTCTTGCTCGTCAATCAAGTTTAGTCTAATTTTAAGTCCAATGTTTGGGGGGAAATGTTATGTTTACTTGTCAGTGCAAGTCTCTGCACTCAATCTGTCATGCTTAAAGCTGATCGTAATATGGCTTCATCTTTCAGGTAAAGCCAGTCTTGTTGAATAGAAATGGTAACTCGCCTAACGGCAGCAAAGTACATGGGTCACTCGACACATCTCAGGCAGTTGGTTTCAATCTTTATTTCTCTTTACAGAGGTCCACACATTTCAAGAGAAGAAAATAGCCTTACTGGGGAATCATATGGACGAAGGTAAGTTCTCTATATACATTTTTCTACTTCACCTTTTTGTGGGTTTTCTGAATGTTGGGCATTTCTTTAGACTTTAAGGATGTTTTAGCTTAAATATGCAGAGTAAAAAGAAGTCTTGGAAAATGCTACAATTGTGAAAGTTGGAATTATTTCACAGTGTCCTTCACTGTGACTTGGCCCTGTAATCTCCCTCCATCACCATCTGGAGGAGCAGGGCAGGTATGTGCGATCAAACCCTCATGCCCTGTGACCCAGGATTGGCACACGCAGTGTGGGGAGCGGTGATAGGGTGTGGTGTTTCAGCCTGCCCTCAGCACACCACACTACCAGCTCCCCCTCTCTTATCTCTCTTCTAAACCCATTGTTCGCTACTGCTAAATGACGGTCTGTCTGAACATGTCCGAGTTGTGTGCTGGCAAACTGCTGCAACATTGTAGTATAATAAAAGCAGACCCTTAACTGTTTCACTGAAAATAAATTAAATTGTTCTTGGTAGAAAGGAATTCTACCAATTAACTACAATTATTGCGATTTACAGATTAAGGATTACTCACTGTGGCTCACTGTAACATTGAGAAATGGGTCTGATTAGCGTGGCTGAAATTATCACACAAAATGGTTATGAAGTGGTTTGTGCCTTATGCATGCATGCCTCACCCCATAACCTCGGCAGGCTTTCGTTACTGTAGTTTATAGCTTGGGGCCATACATGTGGGATGTTGTCAAGGGGGGGAAAATTATTTTTTACAGATTTACCACAAACTTTTATTTTCTTGCAGTGGTGGACTGAGAAAAATAATCAGCCTGCTAACTTGCTTTAAAGTGAGTAGTATTTAAACATAGTTACGTCAAATCCAACACATAATAGCACATAAATGACACAAATTATGGCCATAAAAACAATTGCGTGGAAAGTTAAATGATATATTGTATAACATTAATGCACCAATCTACTGTTACTTTCTCCCCTCATACATATAAAAGCACACGTGATTTCTTGGCTTTATTTAGCTAGTAAGGCTAGGCCACTGGGTGTACTTGCTTTCTCAATGCTGCTCTTATCATCGCATTGATTATATTAGCAGCCCATTTAGAATAAAAGTTCATTTATTTTTTTAAACTGTCCTACATCTGCACTCATAGAGCAGATTTTCTGTCTTGCAGTTTCTCCCCATCGCCTTTTCCGCATTTTCTTCTGCATTGTCTAGTCTGCATGCTTCCACAAACACAGGAAGCCGATAATCAGAACTTGGCGGACTGAACTAATCACGAGTAGGGTCTTTAAGTGGTGATGTCGTGGATCAGAAAAATTCCTGAACTTTCAAAAGGCCAGTCCACCACTGTTTACTTGTGTTGTCAACATGGACAAACTTGAAAGACCAGAGTTGCTTCACTGCTAATCGAATGTCTGTCTTTGTGTTCGTGACCGTTGACACGTAACAGGCATGATAAGTTTGTTTTTCATTGTGAGAATTATGCTGGGAAAAAAAATCTGGATTACTACCAGTTCTGTAAAAATCAGTACTGTTGGATATGAATTAAATATTCACCTACATTGTCGTGTTTAATATAGACCAGACAAAACACTACAGTCCACACGTTACCAGATTAAGCACCTCACACTAATGAGCAAACCAGAGATCTCCATGGAATTGTAATGAAGTCTGACCTCGAGCCACAGTCTCATCTGGTGAAGCAGTCTGTGAGACCACATGGTCACTTTTGACATGTAGACTTATAGAATGCTAAGAAGACATGGGGTTTGTACAAGGTGCTTGAATTTGACTTTTTGAAATTAAAGTACTAGAAAACCCTGTAAATGGTCATTTGTTTATCTAGTGGTGCTTGAATTATAAAAAGTAAATCAATACGAAATCACGAAATAACTTCAAATTATTTCTTTATAATGAATTCAATCCTTTCACTCAAAATATGACACCCCGCTGTAGCCCGTCTCCCTCCTCCCGCTGTTCACTCGCTCATTTTGACCGAGACCGCTTCTCCACCCCCACCCCCCACAGCCATTGTCTTTAACTTATGTGTATGGTGGTTTTGTCTGATGACGTTGTGGTTATAAATCAGGGTTTTGTCAGTGCAGAGCAGCAGCTTGGAAATGGATTTGTAAGTTAACATGTGGTCTTAATGGGTCACGTTGTAGTCACTATTTCATACTCGTTCCGTTGTCTGACAACAGAAACAGGGAAAAAATGTAAATGAAAACCGCTTTATTGGGAATTCACTTGTATTAAAATACAGCATGTGATTACAGAGCATTGGACATTCTATAAAGGGCTGACACTAGGCAGACTGAAAATACAATGCAATGATGTCATGCACTACTTAGCATATTCATTACATCATCTAGAAACGTTTGGACACAGTGCTCTTGTCACTCAGTTGGAGTATATTGACATTATGTTGAAGATGAAGCAAAGTCTGGGAAATGCAAATTTAGTCAATCATTACTGGGAAAAGGTGCTCTATAAAACTGTTGTTTTTTTTGTTTTGTTTTTAAAATTAATTTAAAAAGAAGAAATAAAGAATTTTTGAATGACCTCTCTTGTATAGTCCTTGAAAACAAAATAAAAATAGTGCTTGAAAAGTCCTTGAAAGACCTGGAATTTCATTATGAAACATCTGTACGAACCTTGCATGCAGTGGAACAAACTGAGCTTCTCAAAGGTCAAAGTTCTTTGTGCTATTTTGTCAGCCCTTGTTTTTGTTTGTTTGTTGTCTGGCTTGATAAACAAACACTGTGGTCTAGGGTTTTGTTAATCGAGGAATAGAAAAATAGTCTAATTATAGAGTTTTAAGTCGGATAATATAATATTCTTCATGGTAAATCTGGTATAGCTTTTAAAATTATGCGATTTTGCCATTTCGCAATATTGTGAAGTAATCACAAGTCATTAGTGCTTTACACACAGACCTCGCTATGAGTGCAGAAAGAGCTTGTTGCTGACCCTGACGACAAATTAGTTCTTAAAGGAGAAGCTGCATCAGTAAAATGGAAGAGAGTTTACCTGCACAAGGTCCGGCTCCCAAAAGTTAGTCACTGCTGGTATATTGTTGTGTTGTAGCAACTGCAACACAATGCAGAGATGGAGATTATGGGTAAGCATGGAACACAGAGGTGCACTGACATGTTAACATGCGCTCCTCCAAACAGCTAACGGCATGTTCTGCATGTGTGATGTCATGCATCACAATAAAAATAAATAAATAAAAATTCATCACATCCATCATGTCCTCCATACACTGGGTCCATGCTCTTTTTTTTTTTTTTTTTAAGTCTAGTGTGTTAAAATCATATACATAATAGCTTGCGATTTGAAAATATTTTTAACTGTGTGATCATTTAATGATAAACAATCAGTTTCGACCTATTTACACTGATAGGTTTGTAGAGTGGTGTCTGTAATAAAATGTCTCCTCTTTGATAAAACTCCTCCAGCTGGACAGCTATAAATGAACAGAACGAGTAAGGTTCTTTCACGTTTTAATATGATGGCATTATGATCATGATAGTTTTAAATTCTGTAAATAAATTGATAATGCACCCTAATACTGCGAAATGTATACAAATATGAAGTGCAAGGCATTATACCCGTCATTATAATTTAATCAATAAGTAAAGACACTCACTGAGAAAAAATAAATAAATAAAAAATCAAACGTGATTTCCAGAATTGAGTATTTAAAGTACTTACTAGTTACATCAAAATGCTTCAATACATGAACCTCTTTAAAAGAAATGGCACACTGAAACACATTAAATATATTGAAATATTGATCTTTTTAGAATTCCTGCTAGAAATTCATTGGTTAGTGCTGTATTTTTGTTATTCCTGTGAGCAGTGAGTTATCAAAATGTGGACTCCAAGTTTCAGACTTGAGTGCAGATGGGCTGAGTTACAACAGAGGCTCAGCTAGTTAGTGATCTACGAGAAGATTGGTGCGATGGCATTGATGGAGCTTAGTGGTATTATCTGAGGCAGAGTGTGCAGGTGAGATTATGAGAGATTTTATGAGACTAAAGGATTAAAGTGCTTCTGCATCGTTCTCTTTAGGTAGAGATGAATTCCCACTGGTACTTCTACCAGCAGGTAGTGGAACGGCGTTGTGGGTAACGTAGAAAGCAGTTGAAACCAAAGGGAAAATACCGATACAGAATGAAAACGCACATGCTTGCAGATATGCAGTCTCAGATATAGAAACCAAGCCTCAGTCAAAGTTTAACAACGTGTAAAGGTTGCTATTACATTTTATCCCTATTAGGAAGTTGTTGATGGCGCAGTTTATAATTTAAGTTTAAAAAAAATACATTACATAATCTTTATTATTTTTTTTTTCTTTTTCTCATCAGTGCATGTAACAGTATTTCAAGAATTGTTAAATGTTTGTAAGCTAAAACTGTTAACTTGGTGCTTTGACAAGCAGCGTTCACTTATGTGTTGGGTTTATATCCGTACAGAATAACGGATTCTTCTTCAGAGTAGTCATTCGGGTTCTGCTCGACGTAGAGTTTTAGTTTCTTTTCTAGTGTTGATATTTTGGTGGCTGGGTGCTGCTTCTATTCTATAGTTTGTTTATGAACAGAACAAGAAAGTCAGAGGGGTGTTCAGATTAGCACAAAACCTCAGCAGTAGCTATTTTGCAGCTGGCCTGTAACTGAAAGTTACTGCTACACTGCAAATCATGGATACAAAACCTACATGGTTCTAGCTCTGCAATTAAAATCTGACAGCAGAGAGAATTGACTGTACGGTTGAATGGTTATGTAAAAGTGCATTACTGACATTCATGCCTGTTTCCATATTAACTGCAATGTGATTCACTGGAGATACACTTGTTCCTGCTGTTGTACCAGTGTTTGGGTTAGTTAGGGCTCACAGCTCTCATACATCGCAGGCAAACTCTTAACATTCACATTCTAACCGTTAATGCATCTAGTGAAAGATTGCTTCCTGATTTAAATAAATTGTTTAAAAATAGTACACTTTTTTTTTTCTCTCTCTCTCTTCCCTCCTAACTCAAATGAAATCTGACCCTAGACAAGACATATTTGATGTCCAAATGTGGTGGGGGATTTATTTATTTTATTTTTGTTCAGTTATTTACAGTGGGGTGTTTTTTGTTTTGTTTTTTTGTTTTTTTGTTTTTTTTAAATGAGTTACATGGCTAAAATCCTTACTAACCTTGCATTTTACATTTATTCATTTAGCAGATGCTTTTATCCAAAGCAACTTACAAATGAGGAAATACAAGCACAGCGAAATATATCAGGTGGAGTGCAATATGAGTAATGCTACCATGCAAGATCTGTTAATTGAGTTTTAGAAAAACAGTGTGCAGAGTAGAGGTGTAAGAGCCTGTGTGTGGGGTTTTTTTTTTTTGTGGGTTGGCATTTCAGGGGTACCTTAGATATGTTTTAGGTACATTCTCAACACGGCTGAAGTGCATTTGGTGAGTCGACGACAATAGAGTACATCTCAAAATCTCATGACCGTCAGTCTGCGTATAGCTTGTAATCATGTTTTTAGCAGCCTTGTCATTTTGATTAGTGCTGTTGAAGTGGCTTCCTCTGGGAATACAAGATTTCCTGTGCTGCGTGATGGGCTGCAGATTTTCCACTTGCACAGCAGTTCGGTTCAGCATTTTCCTGGAATAAAGGGTGTGACGGGACCTCTGGGTCTTGGGCAGCTGTTTTTATTACAAAGAGAACCAGGAATGCTGCACGACATATTCCTGAATTGGATTTTAATAATAAAAATAAAATAATGGTAATTCAGCTAAAATAAAAACACACTGACCTGAGTATATTTCCCAGATCACTTCACTTTTTTCCCCTTCAACTTTTCCTTATTACTACTGTTCCATTGACAAGGATGTATATGTAACTGCTTAAGTATTACTTCATGTTAATAACCTGTTGAACTCCAGGATCCATCAGTGGGTCCAAACTTGCATTCTACAATGTAAGATGTTTCTCTAATAACTGGGGGTTGCATACATGGAAATAAAAAATAGTAATAATAAAATTAATGATGAATACGAATAATTTTAGGTGCCTTTAGACAGTCACATTTTTGCAAGTCTGAGTAAAGTTTCAACTTGTGTTTTTATAATCACCCAGTGTTTGAAGCAGAGGCAGTTCTAGATCATTTGAAACCAAAACATCCAGAGACTATAAAAGGATATTTGTAACATTCTTGGAACTACTCTTTCCAGCTATTGAGATGAACCTAGAACACTCAGAACTTGGATGAACCTAGACTACATCTACTTGTTAACGTTGGACAAACCAATGTTTTTAATGGATTAATATCTAATCTCAAATCTTAATCAATCTTTAATTTGTTCAAACAAAAACTGACAAACCACTGCACAAACAAACAAAAAAACTAATCAATCTAATTATTTAATTAATTAAAAAAAAACTTGACTGCAGTTGGAGTGGAGGGTTGTCTTTAGGTCCTGTTATTATTGTAACTGCTAAACATTTGTATTGTGACACCTGCGTCTTGGGAAGAGATACAACAATAATAATTCCAGCTTGTGTCTGTAACCAGAAAGACATAAGCACTGTTTGGACAGGATAAGATTCCCAGACACAGGTCTACATTGGAGGAGAAAACTTGAAATAATTATGATTGATTCACACAGAATAAGTGATCACATGGTCCTCACACCAAATGTTCCATGCATCCATATGTTCACTTCATATTGATAAGACTAATAGTTTTGACTTAAAGCTGCTTGTTGTGGGGTGCATAGTTGTCAAAGTTGTACTTGATCATTGGTAGGTCACATGAACATAACATGTATGTAGGCTATACCTGGGCTTGGAACTCTACGACTTGCATAAAAGCTTTTCAAGCGTCACTTCTTTGTAAAGTTCCTTTACATGTTTCCTATAGCTTGTGGTTCTGTTTGAAACTCGGCTGATACTCGGTTTCAATTTGATTTCAGCAGATGATAGTGCTTTCTGGACTGACTCCATACGGAGGAAAATTATGACACCTCTTTTCTAAAGGAATGTAAAGGAATTCTTACCAATATGAGCATTCAGGCAGGATGATGCAGTATATTGTCTGGGGTTGTTTCTTCTGGTTATTTCGTAGTATGTAAAAGATGGCATAATCTTTCCAGATGCACGGTCTATTTAAAAAATGACGACCGATTCAAACATGACTAAAATCTCAGAGATGCAATGGGAAGAACAATAACAAATGTTAACATGATGAATTGACAGATTTCCGTTTTTATTAATTGCTGTATTATAAATTCCATACATTTGCACACACCTCCTCTGAGCGATGTTTACACCTGGAAAATGACTGGGCAGTAGGTTATACACAGAACAGTGACCGATCAAGGACGTAGACTAATTCCAGACAGAAATTATTTGGTTTTGATCTCTGCAGCGATAATTCAGACCCTTCCAGAAAGCAGCATGGACTGCACACCATTTTTTGTCTTGCTTCATTTTAGCAATTCAAGTAGCAGTGACTCAGCAGAAATAGTTTGATCCCTGGATTGTTTGGCCTGTAAACATCATAGTTGCATCATCTTCTGTACTGTTAACACCCATTAACAACTTTCATTTAACTTGTTTTTCCTCACTCCCAGTATCGCTACGATAGACCGTGCACATGCCACTCGCTCACACGTCCTTAACCTAGGCTTTAGGCTCGTTCCACTACATCTACACCAAAGAGGTGGATTTTGCTAATCAGCACTGTCTGCTGCAGTCTTTCTGAGGAGCTGGCACACAGAGTGGCGGTGTCATTTAACACAAGGTGGACACACTGTACTGTTCTCAGTATTTCAGCAGCACTTCTCATGCCAGCAGCTCTTCACGTGTCATTCACATGGTGGGTTGATGTGTTCTGGCATATTGGTGGGGTTTTGGATTGGGGTGGGGGGGTGTATGGTTTGAAAAGGCCTACACATTGGACAGGTCATTCATTACATGAAATGCCAAATAAGCGTGCTGTTTAAACAAAAATGTGACTGTCATATGTAGCTGGGACTTACCATGTAGCCCTCTTCTCCAAGTTTCAGGTCGTGTATTTAGGGCTAGCTAAAGGCCTCTTGTGCTCTGTGCTAATTTTGGCAAGAGATTGAGCAGCTCATTGAGAGGGATAAAAATACACAGGGCTTTATCAAAGCAGATATGTTTACAAGCTGCTTATAAGCCTTGCACATTTTTCTCTCTCTCTCTCTCTCTCTCTCTCACACACACACACACACACACACACACACACACAGCTCTTCACATGGACACTACTCTCTGATTTTTCTCCCATAATATCATAAGCTCATTCTCTTTGGCCCGTCAGTGTTTCTACTGAGTGATCGCCAGAAAGAGAGTAAGATGTGTGACTTCGTCACACTGTGCTCCATTGAACTGGGCTTTGTTAGAGGCCGATGCATTTAGATTACATAAAGCAGCACAGTATGAGTACTGGATCACGCCCTGCTTCTGCCATGCAGTAGGGAAAAATCCAGCCGTGATCTCGGCCTCCTCTTCACACACACCACAGCCTGTTGCCATAGGAACGCTCCTTCAGCAGGCATGCGCTCTGAAGGCCGCCCATGTCCACACGCTCTCTTTCTGCCTTTTACAAAAAAAAGTAGAAATCGCCCGTGCCAAGAATAGACGCCCCAAGCACTTCCCTAAGGCCTATGTCTGACTTTATCATGGCGAGTAGACCACAATATATGGAAACTACAGAGCGGAACAAACAGCTGTGCATTATATAGACAATAAATAGTCCTGCCATGCTGTCTCAAATCTGTAGTGAATCAGGAGGAAAACAGTCCTTTAAAAGGCATGATTTAATGCCTGTGTTTGAGATGCGTTAGGAAAAAATGAGTATAATTGTAATCCCAGTCTGTGTGCCTGATGTTGCAGAAGTGCTGCCACATGCATTACTCACATTTTAATTGGTTTTGTCATTTGCATTGTGCTATTATACTATTTTTCTCATTATAATTAATTCTCTCTCCTCTTTTCTCCCCCTTCTCATCACTTTCTCTCATGCCCCTTATACTCTGCCCTATATCTTTCACACTGTCCTTGTTTCTACCTATCCAATCTTTAGAAATGAGTCGCCAGACTGCCACCGCGCTGCCCACAGGAACCTCAAAGTGCGCCCCCTCCCAGCGTGTGAACACCACAGCCTCCAACAGTGACCTAGCCAGCCTGTTCGAGTGCCCAGTGTGTTTTGACTATGTGCTGCCTCCAATCCTGCAATGCCAGAGCGGCCACCTTGTGTGCAGCAACTGCCGGCCCAAGCTGACGTGCTGTCCGACGTGCCGTGGTCCGTTGGGCTCCATCCGTAACCTGGCCATGGAAAAGGTGGCCAATTCAGTGCTGTTCCCATGCAAGTACGCCTCGTCGGGCTGTGAAGTGACGCTGCCGCATACAGACAAGGCTGAGCACGAGGAGCTGTGCGAGTTCCGGCCGTACTCGTGCCCATGTCCGGGTGCTTCGTGCAAGTGGCAGGGCTCGCTGGATGCCGTTATGCCGCACCTACTGCACCAGCACAAGTCCATCACCACGCTGCAGGGCGAGGACATTGTCTTCCTGGCCACGGACATCAACCTGCCTGGTGCTGTCGACTGGGTCATGATGCAGTCCTGCTTCGGTTTCCACTTCATGCTGGTGCTGGAGAAGCAGGAGAAGTATGATGGGCACCAGCAGTTCTTTGCCATTGTGCAGCTGATTGGTACACGCAAGCAAGCAGAAAATTTCGCCTACCGGCTGGAGCTGAACGGCCACCGGCGGCGCCTCACCTGGGAAGCCACGCCGCGATCAATCCATGAGGGCATTGCCACAGCCATCATGAACAGTGACTGTCTAGTGTTCGACACCTCTATCGCCCAGCTGTTTGCCGAAAATGGCAACCTGGGCATCAACGTCACCATATCCATGTGCTGAGGACTGTCAGATACACAAATAGGCATACACTTAAACATTTCATAACAACCACGAGGCACCCAGAGGTGTACATTGGGCAGGGGGGTGGGGTATCAAACCTAGGGAGCTTCTCACTGTTGTACGTTCCACGTACTCAACAGAACTGACCTTTACTCACGCTTGGCACGTCCAGCAACTGGACATTTCCCAGGTTCTCAATTTTATGCTACAATATTATAATAAGTTAAATAATTAAACTAATGTATTCTACATTTTCGAGAGCAAATGCCTGCAAACATAAGCCTCGTGAAGTGGACTTTCTCACACATGGCTTGTTTGTGAAGATGGGTGAAGGAATGGCACAGTAGAATTGAAGGTTAGGGTGAACTCTAAAAGATGAACTAGAATTGACTTTTTTTTTTTTTTTTGGTTATTTGTTCCCCCAAGAAAATGAAACACTAATACTTTTTAAGTTGAATTTCCACAGTTTTAGATCTCTTCTGGTCCCCTCTCCCCTAAGAAAGATGCTGCAGTTATTTGCATGACCACTGACTGAGGCTTGGTGTGTCCAGATTTCATCTGAAAATTTTAGTAGTTTCTGCTTGAATCATTGTAGAGTTTCTCTTGGGGTTTTTCCTCATGAGGAGGGGCGGCGGTTATGAGAAGTTTCTGTGTGGACTTGATGTGACCACATCAGGTTTGACGTCCTCAAAGCCACTTTTCCCTCTTAAATGTTTAGCTTCTCCCACTACGATAGCCTACTTTTCCTGACCAGGTGCTATTAACAGCAGTGTCGCGCCTGTGAATGTCGAGTCATTTGAATGGATTGTGCTTTAGTTTGACAGGCGAACACATGCTCGTCTCAGTCATGTGGAAATGGTGATCTCTTCATGCTGGAGGCGAGGCTGTCCTGCATATCAGACTAGAAGTGAGTGCAATTTCTACCGTTATTATTGAGATTATTGTTATCATTTTATAATGACTTAAGAAAAAGGAATGAAAAGGCTGTTGTAACATTGTGGCTAATCTTCAGTGTTTGTATATAGTGTTGTTCTTCAGAAGACCTCATGTCTTTTGTTCTCTTTTTGTAAGTACAGATTTTTTGTTTTGTATGTGTGTCTGTTGTGAGGAACGGTTGAAGAAAACGCCAAAACATCTCTGTGGATACATTGTACTGTTGCTGGTCCTGGTCTGTTTTTATTTTTGTTTTAATATTTTGTTTTGGTCTATTTTGCCATTAAATAAATCTATCTTTTTCATACCTTTTTTTGTTTTGTTTCTTATACTGTATGCTGGGGGGGGGGCGCTTGGTGGTTAGCATGTTTGCCTTGCACCTCTGTGGTCGGGGGTCCGATTCCTGCCACCAGACGGTGCGTGCAGAGTTTGAATGTCCTCCCCATGCCGCGGTGGTTTCCTCAGAGTACGCCGGTTTCCTCCCCAGTACAAAAACATGCACTGGTGGCTGATTGGTATCTCTAAATTGTCCATAGTGAGTGTGAGTTAGAGAGAGTGGCCTGCAATGGGTTGGGATGGGGATTCCCATAACCTTGTGTAAGATACGGTATGATGGGGTGGGGCAGTAGTGCAGGGGGTAGTGTTGCCTCCTCACATCCCCAGCTTTCTGGGTTTTATCCTGAGCTCAGATCTCACATGTTCTCTCCATGTCCATGTGGGTTTCTTCTAGGGTGTGTTTGTATGGATGGATGCCCGGGCGCCCAGTCATGGTCTGGTAATATGATTGATTTTTTCATTACATTCATGCTGTTTGACTGATGCCCTTATCCAGAGCCACTTCCATTTATTTAATATATACAACCATACCAGAGATAGAGATTTTATATATACACACACACACACAAAAGATCAATTATGTACTACTGTGTTGGTTTGTGTTGCGATATTGTGTTGCATGAATATTTTTGGCTCAGTTTAGTTCAAGGTAAGATAAAGTGATTTTCATCCTGGCTTCAGGAAAACTCGAGATGAGATGAACTTGGGGTACATCTCAAAACTGATGCCTCCTTGATTCCTCCATCTTCCTTTTGCTCATGCAGGTCATGTACAGATTTATCAGTGAATAACGATTATAGAGGCTGAACTGTTCTCTATGTGGCTTTTCCTGTAAGGTAGGTCTTGTATATGGTGAGTAGTGCATGAGCTGTATAGGTTTGTTAACCACTACGTCTCCTGCTAATCCTGCACACTTTCCAGCAATTTGTCTTCAATGCTCAGTTTATTCTGGTCAACGGTAAGAATTCATGACCAGTTGAATCCAAATGTTTGACAATTACAGACAGCTTAGACTGGGAAATAAAATGGCAATAGAAGCAGCTGTCCTTCACGAGGAAGAGGAACGTGTTTCACGTACAAATCATTCTCTTCTAGTGAATCAAACGAGGCCTGAGCAAGTGGAATTGACCGTTTTCATTTCCATCGTCCAAGCAACCAATCCAACCCTTCATTTTTATTTACTACATGTGAGAGATTGTATTGGTAGAAACTTTCCGAGATTATAGAACACTAGACTCAAATGCATCACCAGCATATAAAATAATCAGGGGCAAAATGGTAGTATTTACAATAGTCTTTATTTGTAATATTCCAAGTGATGTAATAACAAGCTACTAGTCACCTCATTTCTCTAAATCAGAAATTATAACCAGTTCAGTGACTTGTTCCCTCAAGCGTAGCAGAGGATCTCTTGGTAGTAACACAAGTATTTATTTTAATAAAAATTAGTGTGGATGCAGCAATCCTACTTACATTAGAGACGAACCTATACTAATTGTCTCAGCTAATTTTCTCAGCTGATACCGATTATTCAGAGTGATATCCGCCGATACAGATAGTTCTGCCTTTTATACCTTCTTTTAAATTAATCATTAATTCCACAATTCTGAAGGAAATGCAAATAAAATCTTTATTCTCTCCATTTCAACAAGTTGTTTCACAGGAACTGGTCTTATAAACAAAACACATTGCTCTAACATTCACACATGAACTAAATTCTGAAGATTAAAGTAAAATTTCTTAACTTGTTGAATGTTATTAATTCATATTAACGGAATTAATTGGCTGAATTCTTAAAAAAAAAAAAACCTGTTAGGCTTCATTCACTCACCACAAAAAAAAGCATTACTACTTCATCACTGAACATCAAAATGGTAATATATAGGCCTAATATTAAACCCTTTTATTGATATTAACTCCTATTAACATTAACTGCATATGAAATGAACTACAACACAATTATTTTTCTGTGATATATGTATCATACTAACCCCCCCATCACTTCATGTAAATCTTTCAATGGTGTACTGGCCCTTTTAATTCAGCAGCGCGGGGGGGAATTAAGACTCGACGCTGCCTCACTGCTGCTCACTTCTGGTGTAAATTTTTAGTAGTGCAGAGATTAGACATTACAAACTGCAGTTTTGTAAACATTCCACACGAGACATCATCTTTACACACAGCACAAAATCTGTGTTTCCCCCGCCCTCTTTTGATTGACCGAATATAATCGACCCTGATTATCTGACGTTTTTAAACTATCAGCCGATACATCGGTGCAACTCGAACTTTTTTTTTGGATACACAGAGCTCTGATAACATTATTGTAGCAGCTGGTACAGACATCCTCACTCTAACAGACTCGCACTCTGCAAGCAGCTGTTGCCAAATTACCAGAAACTACCAACAACCAAGACAATCTGTGTCTTGTGTTCACATGCAGGAACAAATGTCAATAGCATGAAATACTTCATTGTATCAAGTTAGATTTCTGACATGTAATAGAAATAAAATGTTCTATTTTATTTCTATTATAACACACTATAGGATTTTCACGCAGTGTTTCTAATAAATCAGGCTTACTAAGCAGAAATAATGGAGTTCACAACTCCATTAAAGTTCACCCTAGTGCTTTCAGTTTCAAAGAACCATGAAAGATTGTCTCGTGTGTCTGTGTATGAGAGAATTTGCAGTTTCAGAGCTTGCTGCTAAAATGCGGGTGTGTTACTGTGCCAGTAGGGAATCCCCCATCAAAGGCAGCATTAAGAACTTCGTCTAAAGTACTAGCTGGGACGAAGTCCAGTTCTGCACGGATGTGGGCTGGAATCTCCTCTAGGTCCTTTTCGTTACGTTTGGGGAGGATGACTCGTTTGAGACCAGCACGGTGAGCCGCCAGGACTTTATCCTTAATGCCACCCACCTGAACAAAGACCGGGTACAGAGCATGATTTTATTGTGACATGACCTTCTGCTGTAATAAGTAACAGTAGTCAGATTAATTAGTGGGTAAATAAGGATCATTAGCTAAATTACTTGAAGTTGTGCATACTAAACCCTGTAAGACTCCTCCATACTTACAGACTTTAGATTTCTAAAGATTTATTTTTAATACGTGGGGGTGAACAAATTTGAAACCTCATGTTCTGCATAGTCCCTAGAAATGGAACTGACTAGGCTCTAAAATGGTAGCTAACAAAGTAATGTGATTTTGTTATTCCCATGTAGAGGACTGTAGCCTGAAGTAGCAACATTTGTAGATGTGCTATGGTGGTCTCTCTGCACATGTTATTGGAGTCTTATTTAGCATCTTTATTTTCTCACAATGGACCTCAGTTATCAAGCTGGATCACTTCTATTTCATGTTGGTATTCATGAAACTCCTATAAACTCGAAAACAATCCCATCCTACTCCTGCTCGAGTGTGTGTAAAGTTTCAAACAACTAATTTAAACTTAACTGTAGCTTTAAATCATAATATTCGCACTTTTAAATACAGATTAGACTGTCGGGTGTAAATCGCATATTTATTTCAGTTACACACACATTTAGTGAAACCCAATCATTTTATTTTCTGGCACAGATGGCACATTGTTTTCCACCGCATTTTATTTTAATACTGTGCAACACTTTGTCAGAGCTAGCATTAAGTGACCGATAAGTGTCTGACCTGGCTTGTCTTAAGCTGCACTGTGTGTATAATCCCTAGCGTGCTGCGTGGCAAGGTTGACTTCCTTATGACATGTTCATCGGGGAGGGCATTGGTGTGTGAGACACTTCTGACCGACAAGTTGGCAAGACTTTATTTTGAAAGTGCTTTTGACAATTAACTCCGTTTACGCATGATGTTTTCACCTCACTTAATTCACACGTAATTAATATTTTCTGTAAATTGGCTCCAGATTTTGGCCTTTTGGATGCTGTTACACTGCTAAATAATATCTTTCTATTAGCACAGATATGACTCAATCACTTTCACATCTACCTCTGAGAGAGTCTGTTTTGTCACTTCAGCATTGTCAGCTTTGCCTTACATGGAGTTTTATAGGTGTCACCAAATGCAAATCAGGTGTGCTGTTCAAGTGCCTAGTAATTTGACACGTGCACTTGAGTTCAATGAAAATCCGCATTTACAAAACTTTTGTAAATTGGTTTGACCTATGAAAACACACACACACACAGCTTTATAATAAATTGATAATTGAGGCCCACTGTGTTTATCTGAAAGGTGGCTGAATGTAGTAAGCAAAAGAGTTGTGATCACTTTTTGGCTATCTTCATCTTCCTTGGTTTTACCAGCGTTTCCACGTACCTGCGTGTTCAGAATTCAGAAATGGTCATCTGCCGCCAGTGTAAGCGAATTAATCCGACTAGTGAAAACTGATAGGTCTGGTGCAGCGAGTGCTGTGCTATAGTTACCGCGTCAAAATGTACTGCACCACCGGGAGGCACTTTTTATTTTTTTTTTAAAGTAAATACAAAATAACAACACTATAATATAGTATATGCCCAAACGTGTGTAGACATCGGATCATCACACTTGGATGTGGGCCTTCACCAAAATTTTGCCACAAAGTTGGAAGCATGCAATTGTACAGGAGGTCTTTGTATGCTGTACATTACAATTTCCCTTTTGGCTATATGTTGTACTTGAACAATGAGCAACTAAAACAAATAACCTGGGCACCCAGGACAAGCCAATTATATCTGGGCTATTCATTTTTATTGTATTTAGTGAACTGTCCACCTCTGATATGTCTAATATTTTTGCGTGAGAGCCAACCAGGGTATAATTCCTCACCGGTAGCACCAGGCCTCTCAGAGTGATCTCTCCTGTCATGGCTACATCAGAGCGCACCAGACGCCCACTGAACAGAGAGGCTAGACATGTTACTATAGTAACTCCAGCAGAAGGGCCATCTTTAGTGACTGCACCCGCCGGGAAGTGCAAGTGGATGTCAGTAGCCTCAAGAGGGTCAGCACAGCCTGCAACTACACACACACGCACACACACATGCCCGTCACTCACTCTTACCACTGAAAGAATGTTAAATAAAATGTGACCTCGATGTCACAGTGAAAACAGAGAACACCAGATGGTTTCACACAAGTAAATGAGAAGCCAGACTTTTCAGTTAATTACAAACAAAATTACACTTCTTTCCTTATGATGAATGAATTAAGCGACAGCTAATTTTGAAAGTTCATGTAAACAGCAAATTATCTCATTAAAGTAATGAATGTGCATGAATAGGCCTTAATGATATGAGTGTGTGTCTCACGGTTTGTTAACTGGTAGATCTTGGCATTGCTGCGGAGCCAGCTGATGGCCAGATGTGCTGACTCCTTCATGACATCACCCAACTGGCCGGTCAGCGTGAGCTGACCTTCACCCTCCATACGACTGGCTTCCACAAACATGATCTCTCCACCAAGTGGAGTCCAGGCCAGGCCTATAGCCACACCGGGCAGGGTCAGACGCTCGGACACCTACAAACACACACACATTCAAACTGCAAAAGCGACTGCATAGAAATCTGTGCTCTATATTTGATCCATCTATGCCAGGGGACAAGAATTGCATACATTCATACCACAGATTCTTTACTGGAGTAGAAAAAAAAATATATATATATATATATATATATATTTTTTTTTTTTTTTACACTGAGTAATGTGTTCCTATAGAGGATTCACATGCACTAAATTTTCGCCCACTTTAAACAGCATTTCAATAATAAAAATAAAAATGCTGTGATGTGCATAAAATTCAAGCCCAAGCATCCTGCTGCATGTTTTTGCACTCGTAAGTCTATAAAGATGGACTGAAACTCCACATTTCCATGTTCTTCCACTTTCGGTATGCTGTGAACTTTAAAATCATAGCGCATAACTAAGACAGATTTGAAGTGTCCGCCTGATATTGATACTTATGGACATTTGTAGTCTTCACAGCTGGCTCACTGTCCCTTGTGTTTCGTGGTCAGAGGTTCGGGTATGTTTGTTTTTATAATTAGGTGGGCACACAGGATGTGGATTGGACAGATAGTTATTATTCAATTACGTAACACATGCTGGGGTAGTGAATTTTGGTAAGTCCACAAAGGCCAAAAGAAATGAGGCAGCAAGCTATATACATTAATGCCAAAAGCTTGTGAACACCTGATCATCACACCCATATGTGGGTCTGTTGCCACAAAGTTGGAACTGCAAAGTTATATAGAATATCATTTGTATGCTGTAAAATTACAATTTCCCTTCAGTGGAGGTCCAAACCTGTTCCAGCATGACAATGTCCCTGTGCAAAAATTGAGGTCTATAAAGACATGGTTCGACAAGGTTGGAGTGGAAGAACTTATGTGCCCTGCATAGAGCCCTGACCTTAACCCCACTGAACACCTTTGGGATGAATTGGAACACAGACTGCACTGCAGGCCACCTCTGTTAGATAAAAAAGGTTGTTTCATAGGTGTGTGGGCAGAAGGAGAAAATAAATGGTAGAAGTTGTAGATCAAATTATATAACTGGCCAATAAGTAGCAACATTCAAGTTATGGCAAGGACTACTAAAGCAGGACAACTCGAACCTTCTGACACACAAAAGAATCATTGAACTAACCTGAACTACACAGTTCAGTGTAAAGCCAAAAATATTCTGCTCTGCCACTCATGGTACCTTTGATCTAAAATGAGCTTTGGTAGCTAACCACTTGTTGGCTGAATGCAGGTTTTCAAAATGGTAAGACAGGTGGTCATTCTGTGAAAGATATTTAACCAATCAGTTTTTGTTTTTCAGAAAATACGCCCGTTTTCTCCACAACTTGGTCACTTGCCAATTCCTAACCATAAACCAGCTCTCGCTCCCATCACTACCGCCAGCCAACCACATCTTTGCCCATGATGGGCTAGTGTCACTGTGATTCACAGGTGAGAGAGAATATCCCATCCCACCCACCCTGACAGCATAGCACATTTAGCTCCCTTGTTTGTTTCAACTTACCTTGGAAGTGGGAAGTTAGAACATGGAATCAAATCATTTTCAACCTCCATGCATTCAAGCTACAAATTAGCTCTATGTTCGTCTTTTGTTAGCAACAATCTAGCCAGCTACCCGTGATGAGTGATGTATATTTACCTCCTCAAAACAGCAAACTGTAAAGTCAATATTACAGATTTAACAAGCTAATGTCTTTATGTTGACTGATCTACCTCTAAATACCTCTAAACACCATAACTCATTCACGGTACGACGTGCTACTTTGTTTACTGCTGAAGCTGTGAGCAGCCATGTTGATTTTATGTCATTTACTTAACTCAGGTTGTGGAGACGGTCTTGAATTGACAAGTAGGAATTGGGGGGACTTTTCCTAGTTGAAGGTCAGAAATTCTGGGTGACGAGTTTTATCGACTGCGGCATAAATTCATCCCTGGTTCGTCAGGTGTAAACCTTCCTAAAGTTCCTGGAGGTCTTAAGTTTTTCTGTTTTATGATAGAAACTCATAGTGAGAATCTAACCTTCCTTTCAAAGGATCCCAGACATCCCCACACAATTCAAACCTTACGAAAAGGTCTGGAATGCAGAACCCCAGGCAAACATTGACATCTGCTCACAGCAAGGGCTTGGGGAAATGAAACATTTGGCAAAGAGAAAAGTTTAGAAGTGATTTTGCTGCATGCTCACCTCCATTTCAAAGAGCTGTGGCCCCAAAATGTCTTTGAGGGCTACGTGGTCAATGACGATGGGCATCTCGGGTGGAGATGCCATGTCAGAATCCTGTCCTGTCTCTGCTTGATCCTGACCTGATGGGATAGAGAGCGAAAGAAAGGTCCGTGAGAGAACAGACAAAATGCACCGTGGGTTTTTGTTTATTTATTTTTTTCCTCAGTAATGGAACATTCAGTACTTTTATTTGCGCTTTTACAGGAGGGGATATGTGAGACTTCAGGTCATGGGGAAGGAGGAGAATGGGGGGGGGGGTCCACAGAGGCCCACTGAGGGATGAGAGCAGGTGCACCTCTTATTTTTGGGAGGGGAAATGGTGTAGACATGCGTGCGTGTATGCTGATCCATTAAGACTCATTAGTATGCACGTTACACGGGCTACAAGTCATGTGACTCAATTGACACAGTGACTTTTTTTCTCTCTTTCAATTACAATGCAACAGTGGCCATTCGGTATTCGTTCATATGAGACAGTGAGACAAAACAGCAGGCTCTTCTCTTTGATCACATTCACAAAGCTGCATTCAGATGGTCAGATAGGTATGTTACCTGGCAATAGAGACACAATCAATTAACAAGGGACGAGTTAAAAGAGCTGCTCTCGTTCAGTCCTTACGTTTGCCTTTGTGGCTGGCTCATGCTGGACAAGAGCAGGAGAAGCTAAATCAATCAGTCGCACACTCCCCTACCCCCCACTGTTTTAACTGGCACTGTGACCACTCGTCTTACACACGAGCAGCTGCACTGAGACAAGGGGAGGGTGAGGGGACACGAGGCCGGCTGTTAGCACCCCTCCAGCCCACTGCTAAAGAACCTGATGATGGGCGTGTCTGTGGCGTGTGTGAGTTTATTCACACTGGTGCAGGGACATTCTGTGTTTGTCCGCATGTGTGCACGTGTTCGTGAGTATACATGACTCATGTCTGAATTCTCATGGTTTTTCAGGGCTTTTGTGAGTCCTTAAAAAAATCCTTAAATTGTCTGAAATAATTTTTTTTCAAAACTAAAGGTCTTAATACGTCTTAAACTGTCTTAAATTCAAATTTATTGGATTTTACACTACAAACATGCAAATCTGGCTTAATAGGATTTCATAGAGCATTATAAAATTCTTAATACTCGAAGTATATACGCAGACGCTGTCTTTGTGAACATGTGGAAATTTCATT
The DNA here is from genome assembly GCA_012411365.1 of Ameiurus melas. Taxonomy (NCBI): domain Eukaryota; kingdom Metazoa; phylum Chordata; class Actinopteri; order Siluriformes; family Ictaluridae; genus Ameiurus; species Ameiurus melas. The sequence continues at coordinate 29,653,677 of CM022754.1, read as the reverse complement.
GTGCAAACCACTGTTTTGTACTTGAGCATGTTTTTATGTGGGGTGTGGTGGGGAAGTGAGACTGTGCCCAACTCAGCAGACTTTGTGAAGTGTATGTGAAGAGAGCCACTAAGCACTAAAGCACCACACACACCCATACACTCTCTTTTACAATGAGCCATAAATGAAGCATGTTCTTTTGCATTAGAGACTGCCTTTAAATGGTACCTGGTCCAGATTCACTGGATGACTCCGATCTTGACATCTTATGACCTTCTGCCACCTTCACAGCCACCGCTCGACAGATGGCTCCAATTTTCCTCTCCAAAGAGCGCACACCCGCTTCCCGCGTGTACCTAAACGTTTATAGTCACACACAATAAGACATTTGCTACTCTCATTCCTGAATTTGAGGCTTGTCAGCATATATAGATTGCTTTTTCACTCTGAGGCAATTGCTGTTTTGTTTCTTATCCGTTTAAGCTCTATAACAATACACTGGAATAACTGCAATTTAATAATCTGAGAGAATGCTACTCTTCCCCCTGTGGTCATCCTCCTTATTAGAACACCAATGCACTGTAAATCAGCTCTCCTATGGCCTACCCAGTATCCCTATCGGTTTTTTTATTTATTTATTTTTTATTCTCATCCAGAGTCCCTGCCAAGTTGACTTAACTGCTAGTTGTGTAGCAGCAGGGAGATGAGTGTGTGGGTGCGGCTGTGGGCTACACTTTCTTTATGTCTGTCTGCCTCTGAGTCAATCCCGCTGACCTGATTTATCTGTCTGGATACAGTAATCCCTCATCTCTGTCCTATATAGTATGTGTGCATGTGGATGAGGGTTTAAATGAGAGAGAAAGCATGCACATTTACTTGCTGATGATCCCCTGTGTGGTGTCTTGTGGGATCTGGAGCTGCTGAGGAGTGAGGCCATGCTGCTCGAGCTGATGGGGGATCAGGTGCCGATGAGCGATTTCCACTTTCTCCTCCTGTGTGTATCCTAGAATGGCCACACACACCCACCCAGAGAATAAGAACACAAAGCACGGCGCAATGATCCATTCATACGATCACTGTCTGCCTAAGTAGTCAATATTTTATAGTCAATATTTCATTCCAAATAAGGAATGTTCTCATTACACTACTGTGACTTTTCACCGATGAACTCTGACCTGGCACATGCAGCACCTCCATTCTGTCCAACAAAGCAGGGGGGATGGTTGCTGTGTTGTTTGCCGTGGCAATGAAGAGGACTTGTGAGAGGTCAAAGGCCACATTGAGGTAGTGGTCAGTAAAACTGTGGTTTTGCTCTGGGTCCAGAACCTGATCGTCAGCACACAGATAAAGATACATCAATTGGACCAGAACACAAACACCATGTGCTGTAAAATTATGAACTTATGTACATATTTAAATCTTAGCAGAGACGATCTACAGTCAGGATGCTGAAAGACAAACTAGTTGGACAACAGAAGCCAAATGACCTTCCTATTCATGACACCTGGAGAGGTCAAGTGGAGAGTAAGAGTGACTGCATCACCATTAGAGTATGCAACAACACCATTCTTCAGTTCTAAAGATGGATCAAATGCTCGTATTAGGATTGTTCCTTTGTCTGACCACCATTTAATGAACCATTTTATATGAGCTGCAGTGACATTACTGATGAGCGGTTTGTAAAATTTGGTCAACGACAAGGGGGAAAAAAAATATCCATCTTGACGCAAGTAAACAACGTTTTTTTTGATGTTCATAAAAATGAAAAAATTTAAATACAAGGATAAGGATGTTTTTAAACACCATAATAATCTAAGAAAATCTGTACGACATATGATCAGAAAAGATTTCTGTTCATTTTTGTTGTTTGTGCTGTAAAAAATATTGCACAGCTTCAATTTTGCTACATAAATTCATTTGCGCAGAAATTGAATGGCACAGTGGTGTGTTTTTTTTTTTGTTGTTGTTTTTTTGGTTATTCAGTGTTTGTGCAACTCTGCAGAATTATGTTGTCAGTCTCTCCTGAATGAATACCATTAGTGCCCTTTGGTGTCAATTTAGAGCATGTACCAAATACTGCATAATTGCAACTTTTGATATGGCCCAGTAGTCAAAGGAAAGGCACAGTTCCAGGTTTCTACTACAAAAAGTTCCAGTACATGTGCAATGAGAAAAGGCCCTTTGAGTAAGTCTACTGACTGTTTTATCTGATGTTAAACCATGATTAAAACGCAGTGGCATACCGGAAAAGATGTCTTGAGTGAGTTGTTTTATATGATTTAAGAGAGATTCTGAAACGCAGCAGAAAAGACCGGTGTGTGTCCTAACAGCAGCTCTTGCTTAAGTCCTGGAGCGAACACAATTGTTCTCTGTAATGTGTTCTTGCAAAGATTAGACTCTCAGTGCATTATCAACAAAACACATCAGGCTGCTGTCGGTCTTGCATACGTTGCTGTCGTCACATACACACAAACAAAAAAGCAACAAACAGCAGAACATACTTAGCGCAGTGCAGGCCTGTCCACAGACCGAGGAACTAAAGACGTAAATGTTTCCGACTGATGAAATGATCCTCAGTAAGAATGCACGCTCTTTGGTCTCTTTATGTTGCACACCAAATGGGAGACATAATTAACACTGCATCCTGAGCACTTCCAGTAAGAAGCACGCTAATGCGCAGGTGGTGTGGGTCACATTGGGACAGAGAGACGCAGCCTGTGTAAGGTTACCATGCCATGGTCAACACATGGCTGTTTTTACAGTGCAACCACATGCCTCTCTTATTTTCATCTCTCAGGTCATCGTTCCGTTTTCAGCGTGAGAGCATACAGCTTTATTTGCTCGTTGACGTCTTTATTTTAGCGTCCACCTCCAAGGTGAATCTGCCTTTCAGTCAAGTAAGAAATGGAAAATTCTACTACTACAAAATATTGGATCAGAGCAGGTCTAACAGGTCCTCTCACCTCCAGGAGGGCAGCAGCGGGGTCTCCCTGCAGGCTCTTGCCCAATTTGTCCACCTCGTCTAATAAAAATACAGGATTGTTGACACCGACAGTCTTCAGGCCATTGATGATACGGCCAGGCATGCTGCCCACATAGGTTCGCCTGAGGAGAAAGAAGAGGATGCAGGGTTAAGTGGGAGTGGTGCAGCTGGAGGACACTTTTGATACATCGATAAGTTTGGCAAGCCTTCAAGCTCACGGACACTTAAACACAAGAGAAGAATGTAGGAGAAAGACTAAGCCAAGATGAGTAAGGCAGGGATTTCCTCCCACTCGTCTAGCTCACAGGGAGGCTGATCCAGACTAATGTAGGGAACACGTTATGACACAAATTGCAGACATGAGGAGTAAGTAGTGATGTTATTATAGCACAATACTAACTCTTACAAACAGTGGGTGAGTGTTTCCCATGGATCCTCATGCTTTGAAATAATTTAGGGTGATTGTGAAAGGTTAACTCTGGATAACTGCTACACAAATTCAGCAACTGCTTTATCCTGGTCAGAGTCGAGCTGGATCTCACGAAGCAGGAATACACCCAGTCCATCGCAGAGCACCATGCACACAGACACATTCAATTCTTGGGGCAATTTATAGTAGCCAATCCATCTACTGGCATATTATTTATGAAGTAGGAGGAAACTGGAGAATATGAAAAGAAAAAAAAAAAAAACAGACAAGTACCAGGGTTTAATAGATCAAAACGTGTGTGTTTAGAGGGCTTTTGCTGAAACCAAGGGAAACTTCGAGAGACTTGTCCCAGCCTGCAGGCCTTCATGTCATGTCAGCCCGTCGGTCTCCATAGTGACCGGAGATCAGAGAGAACATCAAAAGATGACCTCATAACGCAGCTTGGAGCGTTGAAGCTCAGGTTCCCTCACATTACTCAAGGCAATATGTAATGTCTCACAGGCTTCAGCCTACACCTGGCTTCATCCATGTAATAAGCATAGAGGATTTAAAAGATAATTACATTCCTATGCCAGCAGAGCTACATTAAACTTCATTTTATTGAAGTATGGAACCATTCAAATTTAGATTAAGGACTGCAGTTGCATCACGCAGGACCACACCCTATTTATCCATAGGGTATGTAAAAGCCATTGACTGTTATTTAAAAAAAACAAAACATGGATTCACATTTTAACAAATGTTGGCATGGATATCAGCAGTTCTGTGATAGCCCTTGGCAGTATCAAGTCAGACACTGCAGCTGATATCTGATGCCCTTGGTGTTTACCTATCATATTCCCAAACTCCTCTGTTGGCAAAAACTCTTGTCTACAACGCTTTTTTTTTGCTTTACACTAGGCACAACATTTTCCTTAATAAAGACAACATTAATGTCCCAATGAAATCAATCAAAATCGAAATGTTGTGGCTTTTAGTATGAAAGCGTAAGCCTTAAGGTTATCTATAAGCTAGTGTGCTCCAAAACAATAACAAAATTCACATTTAGAATATTAAAAAAATATAATATTATATATATATATATTTATATTAAAATTTACAAAAAAAAACATTTTTGATGACCATGCTCATGGATACTGCTCTGTGAGCTCTAGTCAGCCACCTTTGCACACTCTATTAAAAATACTGTTTAAAAACCACGAGACATCTGATCAGGTTACTTGAATTGGTGGAAGATGCTGTAAAACATCCTCTTGATACTTTCACAGTCCTCAGTCTGCATTGCTTAGATTGCCTTCATTAACTGTGTAATATATCCACATCGCTAGTATCATGTGTCGTCTGTTCAGTAGAGCAACAACGTACACTAGGCTGACATGACAGCATGACATGGTATCAGATGTTATCATCACATTTTACCTGATACCTGTGTCAGTGTTGATGCATCCCTAACCCCCCCCCATCATATTTAGACATTTAGAAGTGGGAAGAAGGAAATTATGGCGTTTTGTATTTTAAATCATTCATACAGATGATTTGTGCACCAAGTTGTCTTTTATTTCTGCTCATTCCTAATATAATTATACGCTTCAATTATGTCAACACCCTGAATTTCCACAGAAACTGAATCTATACTATCAACACAAAATTTTGCGGAACTGGTGCAAAAACCTTTGCTTTAGACTGGTGGGAGTGTGTACCTGTGGCCACGGATGTCTGACTGGTCACACACTCCTCCCAGGGCAATACGGTGGAACTCCCTGCCCAGGGTTCGGGCGATGGAGCGGCCTACACTGGTTTTTCCCACACCTGGAGGCCCCACGAAGCACAGAATAGGACCTTTAAGGGAGCTCTTGAGCTGCCGCACTGCCAGGTACTCCAGCACCCGCCTCTTCAGCTTCTCCAATGCGTAGTGATCACTGTCTAGAAGCACCCGAGCAGCCCGAATGTCCAGGCAGTCTGAACAGAGAGCCAGGAGCAAACTGTCATAACTTAGAATGGTAATAAAATTACAGCAGATCAGTGTTCACTCTGCACATACATGCACACAAGTTGAGCTGAACGGAATCTGGGCATTCTGTCAGAGGAATATGAATCATCACCAGCTCATATAACAGAACACACACACACACACACACAAAGCTGTCCACACGAGGCACCCTAACCAGGGAAGAGAAACTGAACCATTTTTGGATATAAAATTCAGAAACAGAAATTTTACTTTAATATAAATCATTAAACATGCACATCCCCATCTCTGAGGAAGGCAGGACATATTCCACTATATCATACTATAGATACAGCGGAAATGTATCTCTACAGCATACACATGACAGCCTCCTTACAGAACTTCTATCCTAAGGGCTGATGCATATCGACAGCAGTTAAAGGACTGTACAGTAGTTAAAGGAATGTGTTGTCTGTATGCGTGGGACGGTCAACGTTAAGGCATGGAGGTACACAAATACATCCACAGCCTTTGGTATTATAGTCAAGTCAAGTGAGTTTTTACTGTCATATAGCTTATGTCATACGGCATATAGCTTATACAGTGGTGCATGAAAGTTTAGGATTCTCTAGATTTCTGCATACATATGACCTAAAACTTCACATTGGTTTGGTGGAATTTTACACCGTTCCTCAGTACAGAACAGCTTCAACTCTGGGATGTTTGTGGGTTTCCTCACATGAACTGCTTGCTTCAGGTTCTTTAACAACATTTCTATTAGGGTATATTCAGGATTTTGACTTGGTCATCCCAAAACATTAACTTTACTCTTCTTTAACCATTCTTTGATGGAACGACTTGTGTGCTTAGGATCGATGTTTTGCTTTCTCTTGAGACTCAGATCACGAACAGTATTTTTATTATAGTTATTTATTATATTATATTTTCGTTTAAAATTCACTGGTATACTTCAGAATTCATTGTTTCATCAATGATGGCAAGTCCTCCTGGACCAGACGCAGCAAAACAGGCCCAATCCATGATACTACCAACCCTGTTTCACCGATAGGAAATAAGGTTCTCATGCTGGAATGCAGCGTTTTCCTTTCTCCAAACATAACGCTTCTCATTTAAAACTAAAATTTTGATCTCATCCATCCACAAAACATTTTTCCAATAGCTTTCTAGTTAGTCTACTTGATCTTGCAGCCCTGCCATGCACACCATTGTTGTTCAGTGTTCTCCTAATGGTGGACTCATGTGAGGGAGGCCCTCATTTTGCTTAGAAGTTACCCTGGGTCTTATGTATTTTGCTCTCGGTGATCTTTGTTGGTAGACCACTCCTCGGGAGGGTAGCGATGGTCTTGAATTTCCTCCATTTGTACAGAATCTATCTGACTGTGGAGTGGTGGAGTCCAAGCTTATTTTTTTATTTCATTTGTTTAAATGGGTTCTCTTTTAGGACTTGTGTCAGAATCTGTTGATGTTTTAAGCCATATTTATGTAGATACAATATCTCACAAAAGTGAGTACACCCCTCACATTTTTGTAAATATTTGATTATATCTTTTCATATGACGTCTCTGAAGAAATGACACTTTGCTACAATGTAAAGTAGTGAGTGGACAGCTTGTGTAACAGTGCAAATTTACTGTCCCTCAAAATAACTCAACACACAGCCATTAAACCGCCATTAAACCGCAGAAAAAGTGAGTACACCCCTAAGTGAAAATGTACAAATTGGGCCCAATTAGCCATTTTCCCTCCCCGGTGTCATGTGAGTTGTTAGTGTTACAAGGTCTCGGGTGTGAATGGGGAGCAGGTGTGTTAAATTTGGTGTCATTGCTCTCACACTCCCTCATACTGGTCACTGGAAGTTCAACATGGCACCTCATGGCAAAGAACTCTCTGAGGATTTGAAAAAAATAATTGTTCCTCTACATAAAGATGGCCTAGGCTATAAGAAGATTGCCAAGACCCTGACACTGAGCTGCAGCATGGTGGCCAATACCATACAGCGGTTTAACAGGACAGGTTCCACTCAGAACAGGCCTCGCCATGGTTGACCAAAGAAGTTGAGTGCACGTGCTCAGCGTCATATCCAGAGGTTGTCTTTGGGAAATAGACATATGAGTGTTGCCAGCATTGCTGCAGAGGTTGAAGGGGTGGGGGGTCAGCCTGTCAGTGCTCAGACCATACACCGCACACTGCATCAAATTAGTCTGCATGGCTGTCATCCCAGAAGGAAGAAAGCCCGCAAACAGTTTGCTGAAAACAAGCAGACTAAGGACATGGATTACTGGAACCATGTCCTGTGGTCTGATGAGACCAAGATAAACTTATTTGGTGCAGACGGTGTCAAGCGTGTGTGGCAGCAACCAGGTGAGGAGTACAAAGACAAATGTGTCTTGCCTACAGTCAAGCATGGTGGTGGAAGTGTCATGGTCTGGGGCTGCTTGACTGTTGTCGGCACTGGGGAGCTACAGTTCATTGAGGGAACCATGAATGCCAACATGTACTGTGACATACTGAAGCAGAACATGATCCCCTCCCTTTGGAGACTGTGCCACAGGGCAGTATTCCAGCATGACAACGACCCCAAACACACCCCCAAGACGACCACTGCCTTGCTAAAGAAGCTGAGGGTGAAGGTGCTGCACTAAACCGTATTGGGCATCTGTGGGGCATCCTCAAATGGAAGGTGGAGGAGCACAAGGTCTCGAACATCCACCAGCTCCGTGATGTCGTCATGGAGGAGTAGAAGAGGACTCCAGTGGCAACCTGTGAAGCTCTGGTGAACTCCATGCCCAAGAGGGTTAAGGCAGTGCTGGAAAATAATGGTGTCCACACAAAATATTGACACTTTGGGTCCAATTTGGACATTTTCACTTAGAGGTGTATTCACTTTTGTTGCCAGAGGTTTAGACATTAATGGCTGTGTGTTGAGTTATTTTGAGGGACAGCAAATTGACACTGTTACACAACCTGTACACTCACTACTTTACATTGTAGCAAAGTGTCATTTCTTCAGTGTTGTCACGTGAAAAGATATATTCAAATATTTACAAAAATGTGAGGGGTGTACTCACTTTTGTGAGTGTACTATACTGTATATAGAAAATTCTAAAGAGTTCACAAACTTTCAAGCACCACTGTACGTTGGAACGTATCCAAATGTTTCTTCAGGACCATTGAGCAACACCTAACCGTACGCAAAAGTACATAAAGTGCAAACACATAACATTGTGAGACGAGTGTAAGACAATAAATTCACAGAAAGGGACGACATATTGGGCATTACATCACCCCACATAGTGTTCATATATCAAAATGAGGGGACAGGTTGTTTGTTATTAGCCTGTGAGATGCAAAATACCTGCACTTTCCATGTAATAAATTTTAATCCTTCCATGCAGTGTCATCCTATATAACCACTATGCAATTTGTATTGGTCTGAATTCTTTTCCAAAATATTGGCTCAGCCAGCAATTTGTATATCAATCAATCACCAGCTGCACAACATCATGAATGTCTGATTGGTGGACAGCAGTCAAGCAAAAACTGTGCTTGCCTTTTGTTTTTTTCTGTAATTAAAAAACAAGAAAAAAAGAAGGGGGGGGAAGCACTAAAATGTAGGAAAGCTCTCCCCCGTGTGGCCACAAGGCACAGTGCAGTAGTACAGCAGTTGATAAGATGACAAAGCGTTGGAAGTAAATGAGAACATTCTCCTACACGAACTTTCAACCTTGCTATAATATAGCTATTAAATATAAAACAATTAGAATCCAAAACCTTGATTTCCTTTACCCTACAATGTTCCTCATGTAGCAGGAGCAAGTTACGCCTAACAAACCTTGCAAATTAGGTAAAACCCAGTCTTTACATTTTGTCTAGGCACAAAAATAATCAGAAACAGAGCTTTAACAGATACAAAGGATAAATGTTTAAATTACAATATATGTAACATTCTAGGATTTTTTTTTAAAACATGATATCAACTATAATGATTTATATCACAGAATTGTTGAAATCCCCATCTATTCTGATTGGTCAGAAGGTTTTGATTAATTTTCGCTGACAACAATGCCAACTGCAAGACAAATTGTAGGTTTATATTAATGCACTTTTTTGCTTCTACAGTAACTACTTACATCGGAACCTGTATATGTATGTGTGTGTATGTGTGTGATGAAGCATCCTGCAAGAACTAGCTTGTTTCTTGAACGTTACACAAATTTAAATGTAACTATGAAACGGAATAAATATACGCCATTCGTTCATTGTTAGCATTGTCAAATTGAGGTGCAATAAAGGATAGAAAATACTTCAGAACGTGCTGTTATTGGAAAATAAAAACTTTGGGTGTTAACCACTGCGTCATTGATTATTTTCCTATAACAGCACATTCAGCTGTGTTTTATTCCTTGCATAATCCACTGAAGTTCAAATGTAACATCTGTTTGATGTTTGTTATCAACACATCTCTTCTGTCAACACTGATTCATAAATAGCACCAAATATGTATCAATTCATAGCATTATATATATATATATATATATATATATATATATATATAAGATAATAAAAAAATAAAACTCTCACCCTTGGTGCTCTTGCTCCAAGGCAGCTCCACCATGAGCTCCAGGTAGTTGCGGGTGAGAGCATACTCTGGCATGGACTGAGGCATCTTCTTCAGACTGCACACAAATGAAGCAGGTTAGTGTATTAAATTCTCCTGCAGAGAATAACAAAACAAGTCTGGGACCACGGTCTGAAGAAATATTAAATCATGGCTTAGTTATAAAGAACTATTAAATACTGTATATATATTTGGATCTACATCTCATCATGCTAATGTGGTGGGGTATATTGATGTACTAAGCAGTAAAGTCTAATGCAACATCTAGGTTTCCTATTATCCATCATTTTCACAGTTCCAAGACTAAATTTGGGAGTCCACTAATTCCTAGGAGCTGATTTCGACTTTAAGACCCATTATATTTTGTAAAGCCTCTTGTGTTTGCCCCCTTGACAAAACTGAACATCTTTTAATGTTCTCTACAATACAGCCCGTGTTTTGTCTCTATGTTTTTGCTCTCACTGAACTGGTAACCGGCACCACTCTAGACCTCGATCTATAATTTACCTTGACAAAACAGTAGAAACTGTGGCAGTAGCACCAATTTCATCTCAACAACAAAGAGTGTATTTCTCTTTTCCTACTGATGGGAGAAACTGACGAAGAGAAGCACCATCACATTACTTCACATACGTCCCCAACCATTTACACTGGCATTGCACCAAGCTAACATCATGTAATTTAATGGATGTGCACAATTGATGTGCCAAATGTCAGTTGCCTGCTGGTAACCTCCCACCACTACCTGGCCCTCTTAAATAACACATATATAAATGATCTATTCATTATTGTGAGATAAACAACGACATTTGCTTGACCAAGATTAAGCCCTGTCCCTAGTATAAGTAGACACCATGGTCCTACCCACAACTATTTTGCTGAATATGTTGGTTACAGAATATTACTTAGTGGCTCTTAGTCCAAATGTTTTCATTATGTTATTTATTTATTAGCTTTTTTCTGAGGGAGGGTTCATTCACATCTCTTGCACCTGTAAGTGTGTATTTGTATGTAATTTTGTAAACATACTGGCGTAAAGCTGAAACAGAAGTGCTCAGGCCATACATACCGTTTGAGTTCTTTTAGGCAAACACGTAGAGCAGACTCAGGCATTGCTGCCTCGTTCACCTTCCTCTCCAGCACAGCCATTTCATCACCACTCTCATCTTCCCCTTCCTCCTCAAGAGAGAACTGACGGCCAGGGAGCGTACCACCGCCTTTGCGGATAACCAGTACCTGCAGGACAAAGCATTTACATCACGGACATCAGTAAAGGAAAAAAAAAAACAAGGTGGTGACGAGGATGAAGAGTATACCATGAGCACTGACAGACATACCCTCTTTTCATCATCAGGTTTGGGTTTACGAGTCTTCTGCAGCAGTTTGAGGCCCTCGATCTGTCTGGTGAGCATAGGAAGAGTCTTCTTAAATCGCTCCTCCAAGTCCACTGCATTCAGCACCTACCATCAAAACAAAAAACCAAGAGGTGTGCATAAAAGTATGAACGAAGACTCTTATAATAATACATGCAAGAAATGATAAATGATAGAATGCACTGCCAACTAAAAGACAGGACAAGCAATATGTTTAATGATGAAATCCAAGCAAAACATATAACCTCGTACAACTAAATAATATTTGGCTTGCACAGTACAAAAAATTGGGGCTACTTATCCCAGTTTGAATTTATGGTCACGGTGAGAAAAACTGTACCTGGAGCTTCTCTGTGTTGGAGGTGCGGATCATGGCGGCAAGCACGTCAGGCAGGGTTTCTCTGGGCAGACTGTCGAGCAGCCGCCTCAGCTTCGCTACTACAGGCACGGACATGTCCAGCATTCCCAGCAACTGTGCATACACAATGAAATTTTAAAAATATGCCATATGAAATATTTTTCAAATGTGGATAACTGAGTTAGCTGGATTAGCGTGTTAATGATTTGACATGTTTCCATTACCAAGACAACAAGTCGTTAACTCAAACCTGCAAGATCTGATCACCCATTTAGAAACTGTATATTACTTCTTATTTTTGTTTGTGCACAACATGTAGTACAATGTATTCTATTTAGTCTGTGGCCATAAAGTATTCACTTGAGGTCATAAAATCATATTTTGGTTAATTTGTGCCCTCATCTAAGAAAACATGCCTGTAGGCTTCCTGGGTGGCACAACATGAATGCAGATCATGAGTTCAAATCCCAATGATACCCCATAGCCAGGCTCTCTGGGCAGGAGGAATGACATACTATAGGTCAAGCAGAGCAACACTATGGCTAGTGGGTACCTGTGAGCTTATGTATGCAGAAGAGGGCAGATAGTGTTTTCCTCAGTGTTTCAATGCCCTGTGACCCACCATGAGCAAAGGTTCTAAAAAAATGTGGCGGTTTGCTTCAAGTACCTCAAAGGAAGTATATGCTTGCTCCACCGCTCCCAATTGGTAGCTGTCATGTTATAGGGCACAGTAAGGTAGTGGGTGGGAATTGGCAATACCAAATTGCAAAGAAAAGGGGGGAATACATGGCAGTGAATTGGTTAAACTGAACAAATGGTTTAAGTAGATGGTGTTTGCAAGTTGATTGAACAGCACTATGAATAGCTCCAGATTTCAGTTTCCCTAATCATGTGCACTTTTCTTTAGATGTGAAAAAAACGTGAAAAAGAATTATTCATTCAAATGCCAAATTGAGAGGACAAACAAAGTAATGTGCACAAAAGCATTACGGTTTTGTAACATTTTATAGTATCTTAAAAAAATATATATTTTTTAATCCCCTCTCTAGGCCATTTGTGCCATTCTTATTAACCACCTGTTGTCTTGATCATGTATCAATATATTGTCTCAGGCATCTCAATATGGCTATGTTAATCCAATTATCAGCTGCATTCAAACAACTGAATTAGCCCCCTTGAAACCATGATGCTTAATAAATCTTATTATATTGGATTTTTTAAGCGACATAACAATAATGGGTTAACAAAAATTCATTCATTTGTGCATATTTACCAAAAATCATTCAATCTTGAAAAACATTTATGAGCTTGACAGGGGAATAGACAAGCAGCAAAAGAGAAATATAGCATGAGGAAACTGACAAAAGGAATTACTGTGTGTGCACAGATGTTTGTACACACACACACCACACACCTGCACTGCAGCCTGGTAGAACCTCTGAGAAAGTTCTCCCAGCTCTCTATCCAAGTGTTCTCCATCTGTGTATTGCTCCAGTTTGTCCAGCTGCTCCACCACAGCCACAGGGAAGGGTCTCTCCCTCAGCAGCTGCGTCACACGGAAGCGGCACAAACCCGTGATTAGCAGTGTGTAGTGCGGCTTTGGCCAGTTACTGCCCACTACCTGGACTGCCAGGCCTGCCGTCCCAATGCTGCAAGAACACAAGGTATCATGAGTGCACTGATTTACATGGACTGCTTTGCGGTCTCACCATGTTTGTAGAGCCCTACGACTTCTCTGCAAAGTGCAAAACAGAATCATGGATCATAATCCCACTAGGTGGGGTCACCGGTGCGGGTGGATCAGAGACCAATTTCAGATATAAACCAGTGCAAAATTCGGCCTATTTCATATGTTCAGATAATTTCATACATGATCATTTATTATAGACATATACAGTGCTTTCCAATAATATTGGCACCTTTGGCAAATATGAGCAAAGAAGGCTGTGAAAAATTGTCTTTATTGTTTAACCATTTAATATTTTGTTCAAACAAATCACAAAAGTGCTCTGCTCTCATGGATATCAAACAATTGCAAACAACACAGGTTTATCCAAAATAAAAATCTTGGTTACATATAAATGCCACATTTACTAAGGGTGCCAATATTACTAGAGGGCACTGTGATATTAATTGATATAAAATAATTAAATTAATTTTTATACTTTTTTGTAATACTATCTGATTAATATAGTATTTATTGTTCTTTTAAACAGCATTAACAGTGTCTTTGCATCTGTATGCAGCATGGAATTCAGCACCTGTACTTCATTAGTCATGTGGGTTAGCAAGCTTCATGGAATGAACAAAAATAATGTTGGAGCTATCAATATCAGGTTCTTCTGGTGGCTTGGATAGCACCGTAACTTGCTGTGATGATGTGTGAGAAGAAAAACCTGAAAAGCACTGCCACGTTGAGAGCCAAGCAGGAACCAAATGAAATATTCCAGATATTTAAAAGATTCAAAATACACACATCTTGGCAGAAGCTCCCTGTTCAAGCACACAGCAGTAATGGTCACAACAAACACAAACATTCATGTGCGGCCATCCAATGACCCCATTTCCAACAAAAGTGTTTTCCAATAAAAAAATTCTGGAAAACTCTAAACATTCATGCATTCTGTCAACCACCAAGTGAACGTGAAAAAGTGAAAGCACAGGCTGCAGCTCGTCAGCTAATGGTATGTAAGACATGTTGACATCAAATTTTAAAACCAGATCGCTTAACCCTTGCGTCCTTATGGACATTTTTATCATTATCTTTTTTTTTATCATTTTGTCTGTGTTAAAGCAAACAACAAAAAATTTGCAAAAGGTGTGTATTTTTATTGGAATTTTAATATTTCACCCTTATTTCCTTTCATAAATTTATTTTAAACTAGGTACACAAAATAGTTACACTCAGGACTTTAAGGCCAAAAATGTCCCCATTGAAACCCATTCAAACTGCAATCTTTAATCCCCATGACGTTTAAGCATAAAATCATGCATTCTGTGTTAATAGGCTTTTATTTTTTTCAAAACATTTTTCAAAACTTTTTCATTATTATTATTATTTAATTCTGAAATGTGCAGTATTTTCTCAGGTTTAGACTCTGGGGAAAATACATGCTTTTCCTTTTTTCTGGTTCTGCTGTATTATAGAGCACTACAGACCAACTGAAGAAATTATGCAGCTATAATTGTGTGGATGTGTGTATGGATATCAGAGTTGTGGTTTGTGTGTGTGTGTGTGTGTGTGTGTGTGTGTGTGTGTGTGTATGGGTGTACGTGTGTGTGTGTGTGTGTGTATAAACAGATTGAAAGAAAGAAATTATATTGTACTGGAAATCACAAATCCCACCCCATGTCTATGAGTCAAAGAAAACTGAGCTTCGAAGATTTTTGCATGATGTAAAGGCGTTTAAAGGGTTAATATTCTGAAAATGAATGAATGTTTGGTAGTTATGATCACAACTGATGCTGGTAAATAATCAAAGTCAGTGAAAGTGGGGAAAAAAATGAATACATAATATTTCTACAACAGTTTTTGGACATGGAAATTTTTGTCCTCTATGGACTGGTGTGTAGCTTTATTTAAATTGACACACAAGGGTTAAAAACAGGAAATATTATTTTGCAGTTCAGTAATAACATTTACTTCTTTCTCAGATGGTGCGGTTTACAAAATTTCATGGCATGCTCGAGTTAGAATTTCAAAAACTAATTTCAATCAGCATCTTAATTTTGGAATGGTTTTGTGGCTGATAGACAAGTTGTGTTTGCTGTTTTATTTGAACAACACTGTTGTTCCTTGACGTCTTATAATGAATGTGACTGGAAATGAAATTGCCCTGTTATCTCAGTCTCATGTTGTACTCAAACCAGCAAATCTCTTGGACTCTAACCCATCCCACTGTTAACATAGAGAAATAGTGGGATAATATTTCAACTCGGATCACAGTTGCACTTTTCGGCAAATAATGAATAGACCTTCACTAGGCTACATGCAGAAAGGCAAAATTATAGGACCTCAGTAGGAGCGTGCACCAATTTCCCATGTTGCACTTAGTTTAGTTGCTTATTTATTTATTAACAAATAAATACAAAAGTATAATAATACACGTAGTCAGCTTGGTATTCAATTGAAATAAATCAAATTGGTATATACACTGTCTGGTTGGTATTTGCATAAAGGTGCATTAGAAAAGTGTTCTAGGCCAAAAAGGAAAGTTTAGGAAGTTAAACAGGGAGTTGGTGAAGTTTAAAACTGTCAAGTGTGCTCAATACAGCACAATCTGGCAACCATGAAGTGAACTGTAGTAGCTAGTAAAACAAGGTTAAAGTCCGCGAAGATCAGTGTAGAACAAGCAGTCCTCATTTACACGTGGTGCAGCAGTGTGACCGCATTTCTACACGAGAAATACCATGGTCTATAAAACGCATACGTTCCATTTTTAATAACACATAGCAAGAAACTAAACCTGGTCGTGTGTGCTCTCCACGGTAATCTTATTTAACGAGAGTTAATATCATCTCCCAGTACATTCAATAACACTAAACAACCACTAGATGGCAACGTGACGTCACTCCTAACAGTAGCATTACATGGCCGCCTACAGTTTTCGAGAAAGCTCTGTTTCCTAGCAGCTTCCTGGAGAGTGTGCTCGCTGGGATTTACCCGTGTAAAGAGGGGAGCTCCTCGCTGTCCAGTTCCGGGTCTTTGGTGTCGGGAATCACTCCTATAATGGTGCTCTTTAGTGAGGTCCCCTTCAGCAGCCTGCTCTTCACCAGCTGCATGTTTCTCGCCGAGTCGACGCTAATTCGCATCGTCGAGCCGGGCAGCAGAACCCCTTCATGAGTTAATATTAAAGGCAAGCGGCTGGGTATCTGAATCCCACCGTTGGAAGACATCGCCAAGTGTTTATTCGCACTTTAATTACAAATCACAAGCGGTTTTTGTCGATCTAAACAACCAGTGACAGTTGGTCGGGTGAGGAGCGAAGACGAATGAAAATAAAGAACCGCGAACTACGGCAGCCACACTGGGACAAACTAACTTCCGGTTAACGCCCACTTTGTCTGGATCTCAGAATGACAGACATTACCCAAACAGAGGCTTGTTTATCAAAACATGGCAATGTATTATTTGTGAATGAGACGGAAAGTGTTTCCTCCTGCTCAAATTGTTTCCTTGTTTTCTTTCTATGCTGGCAGAAAATTACATTGGGTCACCAATAATGCAAAACATATGAAACCCTAAATATAATCCAATATCACAAATGAGTTATATGCCTTACATGTTCAGTTGTACATGAATTGTATTTATCTTTGTGTTTCTCCGACACTGACTTGAAGTTATTTTCTTAATTTGTACTGCGGTACGTGACTTTTATTTTGAATTGTCCTGCAGAACCGCTTGTATACTCTATCCATCCTTAAAGCAGATATATTACCATTTTTATTTCTTATTGTAGAATATCTGGAGAATAGAGAGTGCCCAGTCACCTCACAATTCCAGGGTTGGGGGTTCAATTCTGGCCACGGCCCTTGCATGTTCTCCCCGTGCTGGTTTTCCTCCGGGAACTCCGGTTTCCTTCCCCAGTCCAAAGACATGCATGGTAGGCTGATTGGCATGTCCAAAGTGTCTGTAGTGTATGAAGGGGTGTGTGAATGTGTATGTGTTTGTGCCCTGTGATGCATTGGCACCCTGTCCAGGGTGTACCCTGCCTTGTGCCTCATGCTCCCTGGGATAGGCTCCAGGTTCCCTGTGACCCTGTAGGATAAGCGGTACAGAAGATGGATGGATCTGGAGAATATCAAATGCAGAGCCAACTGCTGGTCTGACAAATTGTTTTAACGATTGGGACGTACCACGCATGCGCACTTAACTTTTGCACACCTTTTTGTTGCAAAACTTTTGCACTTAACTTTTGCACACACTTCAGTGTATGCTTCTTCAATCTCTACGCATATGCGCAATTATTTGAAATTCTCCGCACCCCCAGAGGTTCTTGGTGTTCTTGGAGACTTCTTTTTGCATCAGCTTGTCTGCTCTTGGGCTGAATTTGCTGGGACGGACAGTCCTGAACGGCATATGAAACCCTAAATATGGACGGCAGTCGAAAACCTGTGGCATTTGTTATTGATTTTCCTTACAGTGGAATGATGTATTTCAAATAAGTTGGATATGTTTTTAAATACTTTGCCAGACTCATATGCATCTACAACCTTTTTTTTCTGAAGGCCTTACAGAACTCTTTAGATCTTGGCATGACCCCACACACCTCAATAAAAAAGGGAACACCAGACACTAGATATGAGAGGGGTTTAAATAAGACTGGTTCCACCTGCACCCCCTAAGCAGGTTCTAATCACCGACACCCGGTCTTCAACACCTGATTCTAATTTTGTGGATTTGAAGGTGTGATAAATGTAGGGGTGTAATTTTGTACATTTAAATTGTGACAATTATTACAAAATGTCAATTTTATGTGTCATTTGACAGTGTATCACCTTTATTAATAGGCACTGTTTCAAAGTGTATCAGATGTATGTTTGTCCAAATATGTAATTTAAAAAAAAAAAAAAAACTATTTCCATGGAGTGTACTTTTTTTTTTTCACACGACTGTAGTGTATATTGTTCATAGATGAAGGTAAGTGATATTTGTAACAAAATAGGACAAAATAACATCTTCTTGAACACCTACCATTAAGTTGGACAGACCTATTTATTTATTTATTTATTTATTTATTTTTTTACAGCAGGTGTGGGTTATCACTGCAAACAGTTGGTTTATACAGTAAAAAGTTTTTGAAAGCCAATCTCTGTGGACATCATCTCTGTTATGATTTGATGAAGCATTATCACACTACAGTCATGCAGAGCCGCAGGAAATCTCAGCTCTGCTCATATTCACTCATACAGAGTGTGATAATACTGGTATACCACAGTTACTAGAAAAAAAAACTAGCATCAGACATCATGATTATTTAGTATCACAGCACTGGTTCATTTCAATGTTCATATCTTTCCACTTGTCTGTGTTCACTACATAAAATAACAATTCCAGCAATAGCTCGTTACACTAAAACCGTTACTACAGTACACTTATTATGGGCTGTCAGTCAGTCTATAAGTTGGCATGGCAACGCGGAACGTTCTATCCACCTGTGGCTTGTTTGGGAACGATTTTTGTTGAAGTTACTTGTTTATAACTGTTGTATAAAAGCAAGCTCACACTCACAATCATGCTGTTGTAATTATCTGCTGAATCACAGTAGTGATGTGTCGTTTATGAACGATTCGATGATGTTGAACGAATCTTTAATATAACTCGGGAACAACGAGTTGTCTCAGAGGGCGATTCGTTTATTTTTCACTGCGCATGCGCCACAACGTCCCCATAGTCTTTGTATCAGATGCAGAAATGATTAGTTCACCTCTCAAGTCTTCGGGTTCCAGTCGTTCGTTCATCTCGTTTCCGGTACCGCATGGTGCACTGTCTATGCAGCGGTCACTGGGAAAAACCAATAACTCGAACCTGAAGACATCAGAGATGAACTATTTCTGTTTCTGGGGAACAGACGTGACAAATGTGACATGACAAAAGAAAGAACTCGGCTCGGGAGGTGAACTAAGACAGTGGTTTTCAAAGGGGGCCGCTAGGGGGCGCCCGGGGGCCTCAACAATTTGGTGTGAAAAATAAATAAATAAAATATATATTTTTTTACATGATTTTTTTTTCAGAGAACCACACACACACTATCATTTCCTAATGTAATGTAATGTAAATATGTCAGATGCAATTATTATTAATAATAATTAAAAATAAAGGGGGTGGGGGTAATATTCAGAAGTCTGTATTTTTAATGTGTTTAAAAGACATCTTGCAAAAGGGGGGCCTCGGTCAAATGTTAATGCAATTTGGGGGGCCTTGCCCTGGAAAAGTTTGGGAGCCCCTGAACTAACAGGCTGCATAACCTGATGATCTAATGCTAAGCAATTAATTAATCATTTCTGTTTCTCATAATTCAGCCTCGGTTACATTAGCCTATAGTTTATTTTTATAGTTTATTAAGTACTAGATGTGTTGGGGAATTTAACATGTAAAATTTTTAATAATATTCTGCTGAAATGAACGAAATGACTCGAAAAAAAAAAGGTTCATTAATTTTGCTGAACGAGATTCAAAGATCCGAGTCAGTAAAATGATCCGAACTTCCCATCACTAAATCACAGCCATGCTGATATGCACTACAGCAGCTGGGTCTGTCCAGTTACCTGCGGCCAAAACAGACTGTTCATCAGCTGGTACGTTAACACTTAACACTTGACTAAATCGACCATGTTATAATGTTTGAGATGTTCTTATCGCCTTGCTGTTGTGGTATGTTCTTAAAACAACTGGTCTAAGATGTTGCATTAACAGCTGTAATTCAGAAACGGTTTCCTTTCTACCTGCTTTTAGCAAGTAAAACCAAGCTGGTTTATATTTCAGTGTTTTCTCGCAAAGTGTATTTATATTAATATTAACACCCACACGAACTCTACGGAACCCAGGTGATATCAGGAGGACAAAAAAATTGTACGTTACCACATGGGGGCGCCAGAGGATTGTTTATTTTTTTATTTTTTCTCCAACATATTTACTAGAACGTTCTGTAGAGATCTCAAAATAAATAACACGTATATAAAAGCACAGAACAAGTGACATCGTTGAAAAAGTATTAGGACAGACGTGTAATATTTTATATTTATGAGGACATAGCTTATATCAAAGCGCAAAGCAAAGGAAACAGATAGTTGCCGACAAATCCAGCAGTCAGCAAAACATCTGCAAGCAATATATACACAATGAACACTTCTATTACCTGTAGAAGATCACAGCGCGCGCACGCACACACAGACTTGTTGATATTTATGCCGCACAGGATCAAGGACATATTTAAGAACACCGTTAAATTCCTTTGATGATGCAATAGCCAAAGGAAAGCCATGAGATGATCAACACCACACACATATCTGTACTCATATTGGATTTTATCTCTTTTTATCATTTTATCTCTCTCTCTCTCTCTCTCTCTCTCTCTCTCTATATATATATATATATATATATATATATATATATATATATATATATATATATATATATATATATATATAAAATATATAGATATGTGTGTGGACAGATGGCTTGTATGCTGGGGAGCAACAGCACTAATATACACTGTGTGCCTGTGGCCTTTGCGCATTTCCCAGTAGAAAATCCTCCTTTAAGGGACCTTCTATCATCCCTGTGTTCCTTTCACTTTTCTCCAGTGCTGAGTGTCGCAGTCTGATGGGGGGCAAAGAGAAACAGCGTTGATGAGTTGATATCATATATTAACTACTTTAAGCACATGCATATGCAAATACTAATTACATGGTACAACTGTCTGTGGTTGCCCTCAGATTACACTCATCAGTGTGTTTGTGTGTCATGTTTTGCAGTGCGTCTTGCCATGGGGAATAAATCAGTAGTGAATCATGAACCGCCAAGACAGGAAGCCAGCAGGACCAGACACCACCATCTTACTTGTCATGAAAGCTGTGTCTTTGACTCAGTCCTGCTAGCATGTGGTCCCACTTACTGTGTGCCTAGCCAGATATGATGGTCAGCTGTGGTTTTATGCCACCATGTTGCAAAAACTGACCAACTGGAGCTTAACAATAAGGACTTAATGAACCCCAGATGTTCTTTCCATAAGTAATACACAAGTAGAATAGAAATACACAAATTCAGCATACCGAAAGATTTCATTGCTAAGGTCAAGAAACCTCGTAATAAAATCTTATAAGATTTGCCTACTACCATTTTCTTTCATTTTTCTTTCATTTCTGAATTTGTAATTGAAACCCAAGACATAAAGTCAACAACATACTCACTTTTCTGTGAAACCAGTTTAGCAGGGATTTACACAATGACAAATTTGCCCTAAAGATCAATGTAATTCATCTACTGTGTGAAGAATTAAATGTTCACTTACAGTCATCTTGGCTGCTGTTCCTTAAGAAGCAGTCCTTGAATAGGCAGTGCATGGTCCGATAACAGTTGTCGAGTAAGGATTTAGGTGTGACAGATTTCCGTTCCTCATACTCTTCCATCCCCAAGTTTTCAAAAATTTTGGCAATGGTTTCTGTATAACAACTCTGTCTCACAAACACATAGATATCATCATCAGTATGACTCAATTTAGCATGACTTCAGTATGACTCAAGTTTAAGAGTTCATGTCAAATATATGAACTCTAAATTTGATTCAGGTCTTAGTAACTATTATTAACAGCCTTGGACATTTTTGAAATGTTTCTCAATGTAAGCAATGCCCCAACACTTGAAACAAAAAAACCTCAAAGATTGTTAAATGTACAATTTCAATGTCCATCAATACAATTTTATTGGATTGTATTTGTATAGTGCTTTTAAAAATGATCATAAAGCAGCTTTACAGAAATCCAGATCTAGGTTTAGATTTAGGTCCTAAAGGACCAAGCCAGAGGTGACAGTAGCAATAGCAAAGAAAACCTCTCTGAGTAAGAAACCTGGAGAGGAACCAGACTCAAAAGGGAACCCATACTTTTCTGGGTGACACAGAATGGTGTAATTAAATTACATTTCTTTCATAACTGAAAGAAACTCTATCATAACTGTCAAACTCTAAAGTCAAACAGTAATAAGTGTGTTGGAAAAATGCTCTGTATGAGCATATTATGAATAAGAGTCCTGGGATTAATTTTCAGTCCTTATGTACAAATCAATAGCATCCAGGTGAGATTATTACTGTTTTAGGGAAAATCACACTTTTAAAGGCATCGAATCTGAAATGAACATTTTCTCTAACATCGTTTATATCAATTCAGCGTAACGCTCCCATTATAACTCAGATTTCCTTATATGATCACATGATAAATGAGCTCAGAGAGACTGAGAGGTGGGTGGCATGAAGAATGCGTTTTCAGGCAGCTATGTAGAGGACCGCACACTGGAAGCCTTTGTCCTCACCTCATCAGTTTTCATCCACATGTTCTGGATGACTTTGAAGAGGGAATCAAGTTTTGCGAGGTATTTATGGCGTGTTGGATGTCTCTCTGGCAGCACATCCAAAATCCTCTGTATGGCTCTCCCAGTGACATCGACCCACACATCCTGGAGGTGCTTCTCATTTTCAGATTCATTCTTCTAGGAGAAACAAATGATAGATAGGAAGTGATTTGACAAAGAAAAGGTGAACAGCCATGAAAACTAACATGAAACTATAAAATAACATGAGGCTAGAATAGGTCAATGAGTGAATATCAAGAGGAAACAGTGACATCAGTGACTAAAGAGAGACAAGTATCAAAGTGAGTGTGAGAAAGGGAGGAAGTTGTGGAAAGTGTGGGATTAAGCCATAGCAATCCAGTGAGTCAA
This sequence comes from Ameiurus melas, assembly GCA_012411365.1. Classification (NCBI taxonomy): domain Eukaryota; kingdom Metazoa; phylum Chordata; class Actinopteri; order Siluriformes; family Ictaluridae; genus Ameiurus; species Ameiurus melas. Next base: position 29,630,531 of record CM022754.1, on the reverse strand, counting down.
AGATTAGGGACAGTTGCTCACCAGTTTACTGATATTCTTCAGCCTGAAGACCTCTTCATAACGCACGTGAATGGTGTAGTTAATAGGAAAGTTATGTTTCTGAAAATATAAAATTGGAAAACATGTTAATACATTGTATTATTTTACTTGCAACTCTCGTGGAATCTGATATTCTTTTATACACCATGTAAAATAAGAGAAGCAAGATTAAACAAACTGACAAATTCACAAAATCCCTACGATACAGTACTGCTCTCTTTGTAATTTACGAACACCATCATTTTAAAAGTATTACTTTACCAAATATCGCCTCCTTAATGATGAATTGAGCTGATCCTTCAGCGTTTGGAGAGATGTGCATAATGGCAAGTTTTTAGAGACGGGAGATGGAGATGGACAGCACATCCAGATTGGTAATGCCCACATCAGACCTAGAGGAAAAACAAGAGAAAGAGAGAGAGATTCTAGCATTATAAGAACATAGTGGAATGAAGTAAGTGCTCCTGTAGCCATAATAAAGATACACATTCTTTACTTTATGGTAGAAATGAGTAGCATGTGGAAATGTGCCTCCTGACTGGCACACACATAAAACATCTGTGAAACCGCCTTAGATTATTATTTAACCATTTCTATGGTTTTGGCACTCTACCAGCATCACTGTTGAGGCCTTGGAATTAAGAGCACCTTGTGTAGGCATACCTTTCATATACCACAATTGCTTCCTGCCAAACAAAGCAACCACAACCACACTGGTGGATCATGTTTCTTATTTTCTGAGTTGTTTTTTTTTATTTTTCCTGCAATAAGTTTGTGAAAATATGTTTGTTTTGGTAGATCGGTTTCAATAAAACACTGGAGAGAGACTGCATGCGAAAGAGAAAGAAGGTTGCCAGTTCACTCTGACTTCAGACCAGGGCCGTAAAGCTGAAACATGAAATTCGTGTGTAATATCCCTTTAAAGGCCCAGTGATTGTTGTCACAGCAAATGAAAGATAAAGTGTGAAAGGAAGGAGCTGTCTCACCATTTTAAAATCATAACCTCAAACCACTGTTGGTTTTACAAAGAAAAATGATTGCACTCTTTCAGCATAGTGCATGCGCTTGCTAAATACATTTTTTTATACATTGTACAGACTAAAAATAAATGACCAAAATATTTTTTTTTCTCAAAAGCACTTGTCAATGTATTTCATCTCCACCCTTCAGTTAAGCAAACAATTCCAGAAATAAATGAAACAATGAATGAATGCATACAAGCCATAAGCAGCCACAATACAATTACCTCTTCAACATTGCTGAACTGTAATTCATTGTGAAATTGGTCAGTGGTATACAGCACCGGGTTTCCAGAAAGTTATGGGGTTAGAATCCCACTGGGAGCAGCAGGATTGTAGGTTTAATGTAGATGCAGATTAAATCATGTGCCTATTGTACTAGAGAGGTTTTTATAGTTGAAACTAAGTGATTGTGACTGCATAACTCAAGGCTAAGAGAGAAAGACACAGACACAGAGACGGCTGTCAGCCTGCTCTTCGGCTGAGCCGTAGTTCAGACATCACATTTCAAATGGTTACAGGAATATATTTGGGCATAGGATCCCAGTCATATATTTCACAGCTGTACTCTTACTGAAGTCGACCCCCATCAGTTTGGATTCTTTTGCTCCTTCTGATTGCCCTTCCTTTTAATTCTTCTTCATCTATCTGTCTCTTCAGTACAGGAAGTGGTGAGATCAAAAAATATCTATTATAAACCATGACTTGACTAAATGACACAGCATGCACATCAATGCATACAGTAGCAGCAGCATAGCTGTCAAAACCACAACATGACTAACACCTCTGTTCTGCGTCACTAGCTTTCATCAGCAGTATGAGTTTTCTCAAACTACATCGAGTTAACCTGCCGCTTGTGATTGCTCAAGAAGTGCTCAATCTTCTCATTTTTCATTCCATCAACATTTAACTGTCAAAAGCAACTCCCAAAAGACTCCAAGCCATCCCTTACAGCTATCTCATTTTGATGTCTTTCAGATGACAAAGACAGAACTTCCAACACTGAGATAAACTGGTGCAGATCTCTGCAATGTGAAATGTGAAACAGATGTTCCCAAAATAGATTATTTTAGGTTAGAGTGACTTATGACCCCTTTCAATGTATTTTTACTAATTTAAAAAAATGCATAAGGCCCTGCAAGGGCCCCACTTACCCAGAAGCCCCTTAAGAAGCCAAGCCTCAAACCGGACCATACTTCTGTTGAAGTTCTAATATCCGTACTCAAGTGAAACCCGGTTGCAGACTGTTTCAACCTTCAAGCTGCAAATGTCTCCAAACTTTTCCAGCCTGGAATAGTAGATAGAAGATCAGGCAAAGACATCAGCACTGTCCTCACACATTTCTGTCATTTAATGTCTGCACAGCTGCTTTCAAATTCAAGTTAGATCGAAGAGACACAGAGTTAGCAATTGTTAGGCACGTACATGTACATGCATGTAGCCTAAGTGTAACAAAAAATAAATAAACAGAAGACAATCAGTCATGTGATCCTTTTTGTACTAGATGTTCTTGCTGTAGCCATTAAAGTTGTTTTTGGCTAACACAATACAATCAGATATATCTATTTTACATGTCCAGGACAATGTCCTAGTTGTCCCCCATGTGACAGCAGGGCTAGTGCTAATATATTTCCAAGGACAGTAAATCAAATCCAGATGTTTTTCCTCAACATATTAACCTTCTTTTAACAGCATGATTAAAAAAAATAAATAAAAATAAAAAAGCTGCCAGAAAAGTGTTCTATGTTATGTGCCATTATATGCCAAATCCCATGAAGACTCGTTCCCATTTCTACACAGCCAAATTTCCAATTCTGATCTGTTGAGGTGTGTCCTATCTGACATATATAAAAACTGCTGGTGTGAATTCAGCACTAGGCATTTTTGCTATGTGAAGTGAGAATCTCTTCTTCCTGTGTAGTCAGGTCAAGCACTGATCTTAAAGATAGAAAATCACATACATTCAACCTGTAGCTATATTTTCCAGCAGATTAGCAGTTTATTTGCATACCAGTCTCCAGAACTTACCGGACACACACACGTCCTGGTAAGGCCTTTTCCCTGAGCTTAATGCAGGCTGCTTTAATCCTTGATGTTGTCCAAGGAGTGTCTGCTGAAAAGCAAAGGTTATAACCTACTGTTTACAAAAATGTCCTACTCTTCCCATTGTATATATGGTGCATGACGAAAATAAAGGCAAAAATAAGTGCTCAGAGAACTTCACTGATTCAGCGTTTCTGTTCAACAAGTAAAAAGGCAAACCACTAAAAAGTGAAACGCAGCCACGGCTTAGTATTATATACTAAAGTGTGATGAAAAGCAGATGCGTTGCGCAATGAAGTGCACATGTGCGGGAAAAAGCGCAAAAGAAAAAGCATTGCTTTATATATAAAATAAGGCAGAGAACACTGCAAATGAATCTCCAACGTCCACTAAAAGCTTGAAAGTTCTACCAAAAAGTGAAATATGGCGTGTCGGCGCTAAACGGATCGAGAAAAGAAAGAATTGTTCACGCACCTCGCTCAATTAGGCTTTCGATGTTAATGTTCAGCGCCTGCGTCAGATCAGATCGCGCAACGGCTCTCGGTTCTCAGTCAAGTGGTCACATCCGTCTGGCATGTGACTTAAAAATCTCCCTCCTACGACCCTCTCTTGTAAAGCCACACTAGGCGGAATAATAATAATAAAAAAAAATATCTGGAAATTCCCACGGCGCCCTTTTTTTACGCTGACCCTATGCGTGTTTTCGGTCTGTTCTGTTGGAGATCCTCCTCTCCCCCCCCCCCGACCATGTGAAGAACACAAGCGTCTAAGCACTGCGACGTTTTACTTTCACTTTTCAGCTCGTTTAACCCGTCACTGACCAAACCACAGACTCACTTGTTTATTGATCTGCTCACTGATCTGCTCACTGATCTCCTCACTGATCTCCTCACTGATCTCCTCACTGATCTGCTCACTGATCTCCTCACTGATCTCCTCACTGATCTGCTCACTGATCTGCTCACTGATCTCCTAACTGATCTCCTAACTGATCTCCTCACTGATCTGCTCACTCAGCTCCCGGGTCTAAGTGAAACATTAACACCAAGATTCCTGAGCAAATACCTTGCACAGTTGGATTAACTGAATATTAAATGAGTATAAAGTTAAATGGAACCTCACTGTGATGAGTTGAAGTCCACAGTATTAAATGTACATGGGACGAGATCAGATATATTGGGACTGCTTTCAAATGTCCACCTTCTTGAAGCTTTGTTACCATTAAAAACACACCAAAAAAATATGGCGCATTTAAAAAAGCATCAAAGTTTCGACTATGTACAAGTTAAGGGAAATGTTTATATAATACAGTAATACGGCAAAGAGGCACTTTTGTCAAAACTGCCTGAAAACCATTTTCAGTGACACGATTGATAATTTGGGACACATACAATATTTCATTGATTTAGGCCTTTCATCCTCAATAATTTTTTTATGTAGAATACCCATTTGTGGCATCCATAAATCAAGTTTCACTAACTGGAATGTTCTCCAAATTCCTCGTTAATATTACAGCTACATTTACTTCGTTGGCATGATGTATTCACACACTCAGTACTCCAGAACCTCAGTGTGATAAAGGTCACACTTGATTATAACTATGAACTACAGTGCCTTGCGAAAGTATTTGGCCCCCTTGAACTTTTCAACCTTTTGCCACATTTCAGGCTTCAAACATAAAGATATAAAAATTTTTATTTTTTGTGAAGAATCACCAACAAGTGGGACACAATTGTGAAGTGGAACGAAATCTATTGGATTTTTGAAACTTTTTAACTAATTAAAAAATGAAAAGTGGGGCGTGCAAATATTCGTCGTCTCTGCGTTAATACTTTGTAGAGCCACCTTTGGCGCGATTACAGCTGCAAGTCGCTTGGGGTATGTCTCTATCGGTTTTGCACATCGAGAGATTGAAATTCTTGCCCATTCTTCCTTGCAAAACAGCTCGAGCTCAGTGAGGTTGGATGGAGAGCGTTTGTGAGAACAGCAGTTTTCAGCTCTTTCCACAGATTCTCGATTGGATTCAGGTCTGGACTTTGACTTGGCCATTCTAACACCTGGATAGCGTTTATTTGTGAACCATTCCTTTGTAGATTTTGCTGTCTGTTTGGGATCATTGTCTTGTTGGAAGATAAATCTCGTCCCAGTTTCAGGTCTTTTGCAGACTCCAACAGGTTTTCATCCAGAATGGTCCTGTATTTGGCTGCATCCATCTTTCCCTCAATTTTAACCATCTTCCCTGTCCCTGCTGAAGAAAAGCAGGCCCAAACCATGATGCTGCCACCACCATGTTTGACAGTGGAGATGGTGTGTTGAGGGTGATGAGCTGTGTTGCTTTTTACGCCAAACATATCGTTTTGCATTGTGGCGGGCAAAAGTTCGATTTTGGTTTCATCTGACCAGAGCACCTTCTTCCACATGTTTGGTGTGTCTCCCAGGTGGCTTGTGGCAAACTTTAGACGAGACTTTTTATGGATAGCCACTCTTCAATAAAGGCCAGATTTGTGCAGTGTACGACTGATTGCTGTCCTATGGACAGACTCTCCCACCTCAGCTGTAGGTCTCTGCAGTTCATCCAGAGTGATCATGGGCCTCTTGGCTGCATCTCTGATCAGTCTTCTCCTTGTCTGAGCTGAAAGTTTAGAGGGACGGCCAGGTCTTCGTAGATTTGCAGTGGTCTGATACTCCTTCCATTTCAAAATGATCGCTTGCACAGTGCTCCTTGGGATGTTTAAAGCTTGGGAAATCCTTTGGTATCCAAATCCAGCTTTAAACTTCTCCACAACAGTATTACGGACCTGCCTGGTGTGTTCCTTGGTCTTCATGATGCTCTCTGCGCTTTCAACAGAACCCTGAGACTATCACAGAGCACGTGCATTTGTACAGAGACTTTATTACACACAGGTGGATTCTATTTATCACCATCAGTCATTTAGGACAACATTGGATCATTCAGAGATCCTCGCTGAACTTCTGGAGTGAGTTTGCTGCACTGAAAGTAAAGGAGCAAAATAATTTTGCACGCACCACTTTTCAGTTTTTTATTTGCTAAAAAAGTTTCAAAATATCCAATAGATTTCGTTCCACTTCACAGTTGTGTCCCACTTGTTGGTGATTCTTCACAAAAAAATAACATTTTATATCTTTATGTTTGAAGCCTGAAATGTGGCAAAAAGTTGAAAAGTTCAAGGGGGCCGAATACTTTCGCAAGGCACTGTACTTCCACTCTCTTAATGGTTGTGGAAGTAGGAAGGGTGTATTTATATTTCTGCACATTGTTTCTGAATGTTGGTTTACTTTTTGGGAAACAAATGACTACATTTTGAAATCTGTTGTGTGTGTGTTGTTGGGGTTTTTGTATTCACCTGAGGTTATTTGTTTGTTTATAGAAGATGCTGAGGACCACACAATTAAATATAAAAACATAGAATTTAAGTAGGGTGCACTTTCTTTTTCCGTTGACTGTATATATCCATAATTCAGGAAGTAACTGCAGCGACTAGTTACTAGTACACACAATTTCCACTGAAACAGAAAGTTTCAGACAAAACTCCTTCTGCAGAGTCCTTCTAAGGCTGTAGTGAAGAACAGAGTTTTATATAATCTCTCCTTGGTGTCATTATACTCTGTAATAAATGTATCATAGTTAGGGTTGGGTTAAAGATGACTCACATAATCACATGTGAAAAACATGTGAATACATGTCTTGAATTCACGGTTTGGTTATTGGGGATAACTTGTTTCAGGTTTATTGTTACAGTCTTACTGGGTTTTCCAGTAAAGTAAAACACACTTACATTAATTGAATCTTATTGAATTAACCCAGCCCTGGCTATGAAACATTCCTGTTAAAGATACATCTTAGATTACAAAAAAACATTATTTTGTTACAGTAGTATATATGTATATATGCATCATAAATATGTGGACTATATTGGCAACTGTTGGCAACCTCTTAAATGACGTTATATGAATTAAGTCGAGTTACTTCTATCATGCACTGTACTGCAAGAGCTGTTTTGACTTTCAGTTATCAGGGTAATAAAATCCCTACTACAATTAAGCTTATGTGCCAATATACCTGAATTCAGCGAATATAGTGTCTAACCTTACAGGATTTTTCACATCATCACATATTATTTACAGGATGTCATGTGTTCACTTGAATTCATATGTGAAATTTCATGGCAAGCACCTTCACATGTTTGTTTGTGAAATGCATCTTCATCTTATCACTCACATATTTACTCACATAATCAAAGAACATAGGAGAACATGTGAAGTGTGTGCGATTTTTCCTTAAGAGTAACTCCAGTCTTAATTTGTGTCCAAGCCTACATACAAAACTGACTGTGTTAATTTAACCCTGCAAAGTTTAAAGCACCTCTGTGTCTATTTACAACCCCAATTCCAAAAGGTTGGGATGCTGTGTATACTGTAAATAAAAACAGAATGCAATGATTTGCTAATCTCATAAACCCATATGTTATTCCAGCCTTTTGTTGCCCCGTCCCAACTTTTTTGAGATGTGTTGTGGCCATCAAATTCAAAATGACCATGTTTTTTTCTTCTTAAAATCGTACATTAACTCAGTTTAAACATTTGATATGTTTTTCTATGTTCTATTGTGAATAACGTGGGTTTATGAGATTTGCAAATCATGGCATTCTGTTTTTATTTACATTATACACAGCATCCGAACGTTTTTGGAATTGGGGTTGTATTAATATTCCAAGGCGACAGAGCAAAATCCCGGTTGCCCTTACAGAAAAATCACACATTTCATGTGATCATTTTTTTTTTTTACATCATTATGTAATATATGGTCACATGAAAAGCATGTGAAGGTGCAATTCATCGTGCTATGTGAATTCAAGTAAGCATGAGCCATTATGTAAATAATATGTAACTACATGTGGAAAATAAATCCATGTGACAGTAAAGTCAAGTGAAGTTAAGTGGGTTTTTAAATGAATCGTCTGAAAAAAATCGTATGCAGAAAATAAAACAGTAATATCAGCATGTGAAAGAAACGTGTGAAACAGAACATGAAGTGGCTGAATATACTTGTGTAAAAATCACATGTAAAGCATGAGTATTCACATATGACTTTTCGTAAGGGTGAAGAATCATCCATTCAGACAGAGTAAATCTTAAAGTTCCAGAGGAGTTAAATTGGAGGGACTACAGAGGAATGGAGCCCAAGCCTTAGTTTAAAATTGTTGAGGGTGGTCCAACCCATCCAGCTTCATTGTCCGCAGTCTGACCCTGAGCTCAGGTTATTGTCTGAATGGAGTTTCATGTGGTGTTCTCTCTTTCTCTGGGTTTTCCATTTTTCTCCCTCCTCCCAAAATCATGCATGTAGGTGGACTGGCTAAGTTAAATTGCTAATCAGGTGGCTACTGACAATGAATTAGAGACTGAAACTGTTATAGAAAATATATTGAAAATATGTATAGAAAATATCTGTGACATGTAATCGATATGTATAACTCACTTCTGTATATGTTAATGAAGTGTATTCAATATGTAACCTGCATTTAGAAGTATTACTTAAAGCATATTCAAATAATCTGTATGGGTTAAAAAGCATAATCTATATGTATAATCAATAGTTGGAAGCATAATCTAAACCCATTGAACAATGGTTGGTCAAGTTATATCCTGAGTGGATTTGAGTTGGGTGAATGCCATGTCTTACTGTACACCAAAGAAGTTCTTCTGTACTAGCTGGCACCTTTCTACATATCAATAACTGGGCATTATGTGTTCACCTTTGTGGGAGAAAACTTTGAAGCCAGGGGCCTATCGAAGTATGAAGAGGGTTACAGGGAGGGAGTGTGGTTCATGGACAGGACAGAGAAGCCTGGGTGAAACCTTCTCCTTGTTAAAAAGAAGAAAACTTGTTTTTATAAAAACCTTTTCAAGAAAATCAACTCACTGCACATGCTCCACAAATTTAAGATAACTACAGACACGAATAATTAATTAAGGCTATAGAGATTGGTCGGTTCTAAAAAGAAAAGTTGAATGCCACACCTAGGAAATATTTTTACTGTTTTGGCATGTATATAAAGACATGTTTGTGTATTTACAAGGGGACTCTCTGCAGACAGTCACACTTTGTTGGTTTCCAATAAAGTTTATTACTTTTGACATCTACTAAACTCTCTGTCTTAGAAGTTTTTTGACTTAGGCTAGAAAGGTTGATTTTATCCACAACACTGTTGGTCACAATAGCTACAAAATGGACATTTGACCTGTAGGCCTGCATGAATTTTCAGGTTGAAGGTAAAGGTTTATTTATTTATTTATTTTATGTAAACAAGTACTACACCAACAACCACAATATTCTCCTTAAGGATTTTCTGGTAGAGAACAGAATTCATGTTTTCCTCATTTATTGCAAGTTGCCTAGGCCCTGAAGCAGCAAAATATCCCCACTGTATCCCCCCTTGACTGTAGGTATGATGATCTTTTTGTGGAATTCTGTTTTTGGTTTATGCCAGGTGTAACGGGACCCCTGTCTCCCAAACAGTTCCACTTTCAACTCATCAATCCATAGAACATTCTCTTAAAAGGATCATCAAAGTGTCTTTTTGCAAAATTCAGCTGTGCCTTAATGTTAATCTGGGTCAGCAGTAGTTTTTACCTTGACATGCTTCCATGAATGGCATTTTTGCCCAGTGTCTTACTGATAGTGGAGTCATGAACAGTCACCTTTACTGATGCAAGAGAGGCCTGTAGGTTCTTCGATGTTGTCCTTGGCTCTTTTTTGACTTCCTGGATGAGTCATTGCTGTGGTATTGGAAGAATTTTGGAAGGTCAATCACTTCCGTGAAGGTTCACTTCTGTGTAAAGTTTTTTTCATTTGGAGATAATGGCTCCCATTGTGGTACTTTGGAGTCCCAGAGAATTTGAAATAGCTTTGAAACCTTTCCCAGACTGATGTATCACATCCTTCCTCATAATTTCTGGAATTTCTTTCAATTTTGGCACAGTGTGTTACTGGGTAAGATCTTTTACCAACTTCATGCTGTTGAAAAAGTTCTATTTAAGTGTTGATTTGATTGAACAGGGTTTGCAGTAATCAGATCTGGTTGTGCCTAGTCCAGCTGAACCTCATTATGAATCCAGTTTCATAGATTTTGGTAATTAGTAACTATGGGGCAAATACATTTTCACACAGGTCCAGCTGGTATTGGATTACATTTTTACTTCAATATATAACATTATCATTTAAAAACTGTATTTTGTGTTTACTGCCTTGATCTTAGATGTTGTTTTAATTTCTGAAACAATTTAGTCTGAGATATACACAAAAACAGAAGAAATCAGGATGGGGCAAATACTTTTTCACAGCACTGTATGTAGTATGTAAAAAAATGTGTGAAACATAGAACATGAATTTTATGAAAACTCACATGTATTGACACTGTAAATATTGATGTAGGACAATTTTATACTGCTTTATAGTAGCATCCTTTCATTTTGAAGTTGGAAAAACATGTCCTTACAGTCAATTATGTTAACTGCTCTGACCATTAAAGCAAAACAGTCTAAGTGGTTTGCTGTATCAGGTATCTCTTCTGTAAAAAAAAAAAAAAAAAAAAAATATATAATATAAAAAAATATATATATATATATATATATATATATATATATATATATAATATCTCATTTTTATGTATACTTTAGGTCTGACCACCACCATGTAGGTAAATAAATTAAGCTCTTAAGACAGAAATATAGGCTAAACATTTTTTTTTTTTATAAAGTTGTTTCAATTGCATTTCATTCTCATTTTTAAGAACTTGTAAAAACGTAATTTTTTCTAAACTTTTTTTTTTCTTTAAACTCCTCTCATCTTGGTCTATTTTCAACTTGGTTAACAGTTTTCTACATTACCCACAATGCTTTTGACTACCTGCTGACAGTGATGCCAATGGCAATTAGCCTTTGCTTAATTGGTATCTAAAGAGATGATGCAGCAGTGCTTTAATTCATTAGTCTGTCCCGCTCTCTCACCTTATCATCTATATTCTCTGCTTTGTATTCTGGAACTTGGTTCTGGGATTTGGAGAACGTTTGCGTCTAATTGATGTGAGACTGAACGTCACTGGAAAAAGGTGAGTGACAAAATAAGCTCTTACTCTTAATTTTAGGAGCGAACTGTGAAATCTGACTTATCTATTATTACTGAGATTTTAAACTGAATGTTAGCAAAGTCCCCCTGGGACAGCAGCACTGTGAACTTCTCACAGGAATAACAGATTAGCACCAGAACCACGAAGCACATCACACATACTGCAGTATAAACACATTTAATGTGTTTCAGGGTGAACTATTGCTTTATTTAGGGCTGCACTACCTTCTAAGGCCCAATTGAACTTTTCTACTCAACACATTCACTTCTTCTACACACAATGCTTTTAATTCAGCAGGAAGCTTATTTGTGAGTCGCTGCATTTTAATAATCATCTGGTCCAATTAGAAACATGATTTAAAAACAAATAAGCCAAAAAAACCAAAAAAAAAAAACCCAATCAAACCTTATATTTGTCTGTACACACCCCCACATCTCGCTCTCTCCACAAAGCCGCGGGCTGCCCACAGACGCCCACCTGCCCACATTACTAATTCCTTCCGTGCATTCATTGCGGTTAAGAAGCTGCTAAGAATGTCAAGCTGGGCAAAGTTCCTTAAAAACCTTATTTTGTGAGGCTGCTTGAAGTGGGCTACGCCTGCCTGCCTACCACACAAGTATATTCAGCTTATACTACTCTGGCCGTGTAATGCCAAAACCACAGCCTACATTGCCTCAAGTCTGGCTCTTCTCAGGCACAGGCTGATATCCTGCTTATTCTGTGCTCCCAATAATCCATACTAATTAGTTTGTTGAGGTTCAACTAATAGAAACTAACTGAACTTTCCAACTAATTGAAAGTAGACCGGAGGGGGATTCCGTGACCCCCAGCCCAAGCCAAGACACCACGGGTCACACTAAACATGATGTAAACTGGGAAAACCCAGAGGGATAAGCATGAACTAAATGGCTTAAATCCCCGTTGTTTCACTGACGTGACCTCACGTCTCTTTCTGTAGTCACTCCACTCAAGCTGCTGCTATCAGCTTTATTTACTGAGACTGAATCATACTTGTTTATATCTTCTCTAGTTAGGGGCACTTCCGGTAGATTCTGTACTTTCAGAGACATGTATAGACATGCACGGATCTGAATGACCTGATGTAATCTTTATTTTTTAAATGGCTCATAGCCATCTTCATCTGTTCCATAAATACCACCTGCTGCAGGTTTTTTTTCTTTTTTTTTTCCGTCTTATTAAAATGGCCCAGTCATAAGAGTCTTATATAACTCTACTAGGTGCCCCCATCAACACTTCGTAATAGAAATTTTATTTAGGCTCTCTCGCTCTCTCTCTCCCTCTCTCTCTCTCTCTCTCTCTCTCTCTATATATATATATATATGTGTATGTGTGTGTGTGTTTGTGTACTATATATATATATATAATATTTATATTATATAATATATATAATATTTATATTATATATATATATAATATTTATATTATATATTATATATATATATATATACATATATATACATATATATATACATATATATATACATATATATATATATAATATATATATATATATATATATATATATATATATAATATGTATATGTACGATTATATATATATATACACACACATATATATATATATAATATATATATATTTTATTATATATATAATTTATATATACACAATATATATTATATAATATAATATATTTATTTTATTATATATATAATTTATATTACACATATATTATATATTATATATATATACACTATATATATAAAATATATATATATATTTATATTATATATATATATATATATATATGTGTGTATGTGTGATTATATATACACACACACACACAATATATATATTAATTATATATATATAAAATATAGTGTGTATATATATATATATATACACACACTATATATAATATTTATATTATATATATTGTATATTTACTATATATACAAAATATATGTGTGCAATATATTTTATATATATATATATATATAATATATTTTTTATATATATATAAAATTAAAACTGCATGCTGGTTATAAAATCATTGATACTATAAATTGGACAGTCCAAATTGTTGAGGATGGTCCAAGTCCTCCAGCTCCAAGGTACCCAGTTTGATCTTGAGCTCAGGTTATTTTCTCCCACCAAACAAAAAAATGCATGTAGGTGGACTTGCCATGTTAAATCGCCTTAGGTATGAGTGAGTGTGTGAATGTGTGCACATGGTGCTGTTATGGGCTGGTGTCTCATGGAGGGGGGAATTTCCACCTCACACTCAGTATTCCTGGGATAGCCTCCAGATCCACCGTGACCATAACCCGGATAAAAGTGGTCACTGGAGATGAATTAGTGACTGAAAACGTTAGGCACAATAGCTACAAAACAGACACTGAACCCATATGCTTGCGTGTATTCCAAGAATGAAATATATATATATATTTTTTTTAAATTGAATTTTTTTAAGCAAGTTCTACACGACCAAACACAATACTCAATGTTAGACTGCTTTAGTTTTTTTGGACTGTACAAAAAAGCTACACTCATGAGGAGAGTGCATTAACTCTTACATTCTTAAAGGGTAAACTTCTCCCCCTCAAAGTCCTGGAGTAGCACCAGTTTGTGACTTTCACACCATACGATTTAGACATCGGTCATCATTACATGAGCACAAAATCAATAGCCGCGAACCAGACAGCACTGTAATCCCATACAAATAGGTCATGGGAATGTTGCACATTCTTTTCGTCTTATGATTCACACTTTCGCATGTGATTTTCTAACATTTATTCTTGCATGATAAATGTTCACGATAGGACATGTGGTTTAATGTTTAACATGGTCAGAAATTAGATACAGATCATGTGAAATAGACCTTCACATTATTTTCACATGGGATCACTCTCATTACATAATTATAAATGTGATGAGGTCAAGTGCATGTGATGATTATAAAGGATTTTCAGGGGGGGGGCGGACGGACCTAAAAACAAACAAAAATCCAATATACACTTGTGCATAGGCCAAAAATAAGCTCCAGAATCTACCAAACCATTACACCATCTTTTTTCTCTGGCGCATGTAGCCTTTACATTCTGGATATATTTCACTAAAATGGACAAATCCAAAGGGTTATGCCTTTAAAAAAAATTCTAATCCTACCAATCACCTCATACAAGTCACCAGGTTTACACCCTCAGTCAAAACTGACTGGCACTACAGTGCTGAACACCACACAGGATCCAAAATAAATATGAACTGGAAAAATAAAAAAAAAATAAACGTAGTTTAAACTCACCTGCAAGACAAATGCCCATTCAAAAATCCAGAGGGGTTTTTGATAAAACAAAGTATGCAGACAGAGCTTCATTGCAACTCTAATACATATAAACATTCCTGAGGCCTTACTAAATAAACTTCACAGACGGATCATTTAATAGAATGACTGGGACTGCAGGCCACAAGCAACAGACTTTAAGTAGTCTGACTGGCAGGGAAAAATAAAGGTTTCCGCACTTCACACTGGCAGCTTAACAATATTGTGAGGAAAGCATCACCAGAACACAAGGCACGAGAGAAGAGAGCAATTCGGGTTGGAGGGGTTGCACTGAAGAATCCTATTTTACCGGTGTGATCAGTTACATGTGTAAAGGGACAGTATTCTTTACATGACCTATTTTCTACCCAAAGCCTAACAAAGGTGCCAAAGATCAAAACTGACTGAACACCAAATTGAATAAAAAAAACAACATTTATTTACAAAATTCTGACATCAATTTTACAAATAATATTTCATTTGGTAAAGTCTTAGAAATAAGTGTGGGTAATGGGTTTAAGATGGGCAACAGGCGCAAATGGGAAAAAAAAATTACAACCACAAACACCCCACTCTTCCTCTGTAAAGACAGCTATAGCTATTTTGTAAATTCCACCATCATTTGGAACAATGACATGTAATAGCGATACTATTTTCAACCTCCAAATGAACTAAACATGTTGCTAAATATGAAATCTTATGGTTCACACAATAAAAATCAGACATAGTTTCAAACACTGTGGCAGCAGAAAAAGTATTGTCCAACATGTTCAATTCCTTCTTCTTAACTCTGTTCAAGCCACAACTTAGTCCATGGAATTGAAATCTTCAGCTACACTGCTCAAGGGACATCTCATCTCTCTAATGGGTTCTGTCTCCAACAGTTTTTGGTGCACTCATCCACAATACCGTACTCATTTATAGAAGAAAACTTGTGGCTGCACTGAAAAAGTGTGTTTGAAAAAAGGTACTTTGGAGAATAACCTCAACTAGGCTTTTAAAAGGCATAACGTGTGCGGATGTCTTCCAGTTTCTTAGACACTTCTGGTGGTGTGCGGTCCAACTCTTCAGCAACACTTTTCTGCTTGTGGGGATCCATGGAGTTAAACTGCTCACAGAGATCTCCATCAATTACATTCTGCAACACAAACCAGCAAAGTATACATATAAAATGCAATTTAATGCACCGTTCACAACAGTTTTCACCTCCTATTTTGATATTTCTTGTTAGATGTAGAACTTGACTCAAAGGCAGTCGAGGGTACGTGTGTGCTTGCTCATAAACTTCCTTCCTTGGGTCTCGATTTAATTCTTCTTTTTGTAGTAAATCTACAGTTTTACTTAACAGTGTTGCTTCATTTCTTGTGAGACAGCATTCCTAAACCTCCTTAAACTATCTAAACAAATATTCACTCTTTGCAATTACACTGGCAAAACTGCCTCAGGTAAAACATGCCTGTAGCTCAGGACAAAAACTTCCTTTCACTTTTCCCCTCAGGCAAAATATTACCATAGTTATAGAGCTTTTAAGAATAAGTGTATTATTGCTGTTGGCATGTTTTCTGATAATGCGTTATTGTTTATATGTATATAACCACTACAGACAACATTACTGTATCCTTCATCATTTAGTCGTACTAAGAAATTGCAACACTTGTTAAAAGCAGCTTGCGAAACACTGAATGACTTTGAGATGCTTTCCTGTACACGTACTAACCTTCACAGGGAAGTAATAAGAGCGGAAGCTAAGATGGTCTCGGCCACAAAGTGGAGGAAACTCTGAGCGCATGTGCATTTCTAAGTGCTGGAAGAAGTCATGATCCTGAGGGCATAGAAAACAATATTAATGTAAATGGGTTTTTTTTTTTTGCATGGAAAACACACATACATAATTTCTTAATTATTTTTTTAGTTAACATTGTGTGCAGATCATTGCCAAATTTTAGCCAAAAGTTAATAAAAAACTAAACATTTTGTGCATTTTTTTTTACTGCTAGGGAACAAAAACTACTTAGACTTTATTGTGCCTCATTTAACAAATTAATTTCCACCATGACCCTGCAGCTGCTTTTCCCTTGGAAATAAGAAGCACAAGAGCACTGAACTGCACACAAAAGACACAATACCAAACTGTCACTGAGAAAAGAGACAAACTGCCTAGACAGTGCCTTTGACCTTTTTATAAGATGCTTTTAGTTTTCAAT
This sequence comes from Ameiurus melas, assembly GCA_012411365.1. Lineage (NCBI taxonomy): Eukaryota > Metazoa > Chordata > Actinopteri > Siluriformes > Ictaluridae > Ameiurus > Ameiurus melas. Next base: position 29,613,778 of record CM022754.1, on the reverse strand, counting down.
AGGAATATAGCAATACCTCATGAGAGGTGAAGGGCACAAGGATGCCAATGCCACCTGACAAAGTGGTATACACCAGAGACTCCGAGCCTCCAGGGATGAGAGTGGTCTTCTGCAGTGACAGGACTGTTTCTCCTATGTGGTAGTTCATAATTATATCAGCCTGGAACACAAACAAACAGCGTAAGAATGCAGTGGTCAACTGGCCACTAACTTCCCTTCACTGTGCATGTAGCGTGAACACTTCACACTCATCAACACACATGCTTCTGATAAATTAAACACTAATATTCATAACCAGTTCATATTAAGGTCATTTTCTAACATGCACAAGCAAGCTCCTTTGCAATAAGTCAATGTCAACCCACCCTTTCCTCCTCTCACTGGCTTACACACACTCTTGGCATGTGCCTAAATTCCCAACAAGTCATTGGGGCACACTGGGAATTTCCCCCGTGTCCACCTAAGCAATTCTAGGACCCTGATTAGATAATAACAGCGTCTGGCATGTGGACAAACATGGCTTTGGGGTCTTCAGAAACTGACCACAGCACAGACCTAAGCTAACTTCTATGGATGTTTGGGTGTGTGTTGAAGTAACCTCAACAACAGCGAGACACAAACACTGACGCAAAAACAGAATCATGGAGGCTGTCTGGTGAAATTTCCCCATGCCTGGATAACAGAGTGCAAGTTTAACGAAGACCAATACCTTTTGGGAGGCTCCATTGAGCAGGCCTCTGTCCCACAATGCTTTGTTCCCTGTGGGGTCCTCATCCACATCATCACTGGTATTTGCTGGTAGACGGACCTAGCAAACAATTGTCATACACAAGAGTAATCAATCTTTAATGTTTAGAAATCGAACCCAACACTCAGTACTTTTACATGGACAACAATAATTCGATATTAACCCGAATAAGACAATACTCCATTTAAAAAAACTACCATGTAAACAATGATTACCGATGACCTTGATCCGGCAAAAGTCATACTCGAAGTAAACACAAAAGGAATTAAGACATGTAGAATATTCCTATTTTAGTCACATTATAGACAGGTACACACCTAAATCACACTATTGACGTCATGTGGGAGATTTCACAAAATTTTTGTGACAGGACACGTACACACATGGCAGAACTCAACCGTTTGACGGCAAACGAGCACGGCTGCATCCAAAACCATGTATTTACCTGCTATATAGTAGGTGAAATACATGTATTTCGGTAAATACGCGGTTTCAGACGCAGCACACAGCTTCAAGCAGTCGTCTATTCGTACGTATAACATGACAATTATCTCCCCTTGAAGCTTTCATAAAAGTAAAAATGAAACACCCAAAACTGTATACGCTACCATAACGAAGACAAACTGTATTTCAATACGTGTTCTGGTATGGGGATGTTTTGACATGTGCCGTTAATCGATCTATGTTCTATAACATGTAAAATGGGAAAATGAAAGGGGTATTCTAAAAGCGACTCATGTAAACACCTTAATCAAAAATATTGTCTTATTCAGAATAAGGTCAATAATTAAGATTATTGCTGTCCATGTAAAAGTACTCACTAAGATTATGTAGCTAAACTGAATGGATAATGGATACGGAACTCACAATACTAATATTCCCAAACTTGTCAGCTGCAGCCATGGTGTCATAGTCAAGCAGGCAGGCGGTGGTAACCCAGCGTGGGTTTGTGTCATCAGCAAAGATGATGAGCTGGTTTTCATTGCGCTTGTAGCGCACCCAGAATAGACTTTCCTGGATGTCAGACACAATCACACGCTGGCCAATGGTGTGGATGCCCGTCACCAGGTTAGGAACATGCTTCAAGAATATACAAAAGACAACTGCAGTTTAACACATGTAACATCCTACAAGATAAGAATAAAGCACACAATGATTAAAAGACAGCTATGTTTACAAATGGCAGAGGCTTGATCCACATGACAGTACATCCAAGTCTCTCACAAGAAAATAAAGGTTCTACCATTATTCAAAAACATCTTTTATTCACTAACTATTGTACAAGCATAGATTATTTAAATAGACACTTTTGTTCTGATAATGCATCACATACAGGTGCTGCACACCACACCAAAACCTGGGCAAATATAAATAGGTTCTACTTCTTAATAAGAGAAGGACAAAACAGCACAGGATGGTTTCTCTGGAGGTGAACCAACATATAGTGCAAATTTCTCAAACACTGGTGATGCTGAGATGACTAGTCATCACCACCAGAATACAGAAGATTACGAGTAAGGATGGTTAATGGTGGTGTTAATGGTGGAAAAGTTGCCTAATTACCAGTGCCTAATTATGGTTAATTAAAAGGTTACATTCGAACAACTACATACAAACAAATCATTCCATTGCTTAGAAACAAGCAAACATTTACTAATGCAAAAATAAAACTTGGTCTGTTAAAGTTCACAGAACTTCAAATGTATAAGTTTATTTTGTCTAGAATTTTTTTTTTTATATTTCTATTTTAAAATATCACTAAAATTACATTGAAGACCTTCACCTTTACGGGGAAACAAATACTGGTAGATTCTATCACATTAATGTTACTCCTACACATGAGCTGTACAAGGGGAAATAACATGCGCATATATAGCTACAAGCAGTGACTGGCAGGTCCAAGCATGAAAGGTGCGAAGGCGGTGTCATTATCCTTTTGACATGTTAAAGGCATGAGGAACAGAACATTATACTCATCTTGTATATCATCTTTGCATGGTGCATTGTGGAATTATTAAAGACAACTGATTAAAAAAATAATCATACATTAATTGTGTTGCCATGGAATTCCCATTTAAACATATACTCAATAACAGAAATTGTGCATTTTCAATGTTGTGAGGCTGCAGTCACAATATTGAAGTGAGAGTGTAATGAATTCCTGCTAATGTTATGATTCTTTTTGGAGGAGAATGTAAAAGACTGCCTATTTAAGCCAGCGGTTTTTCAATCCTGATCCTGGGGGAACACAGCACTGTACATTTTGTATGTCTCTCATATCTGACACACTCGCATCAGTTCATGAATGGTGGTAATCTTAACAAGCTGATGATCTGAATTAGGGGTGTTCAATAAAGGAGCCATGCAAAATGTGCAACACAGTGGGTCCCCAGGACCAGGATTGAAAAATCGGTGGTTTAAACCACATGTTCTATTGCCAGATGTTGCCGATACGACAGTGTGTCTGTGTATCGGTGGGTGGGTGTTAATTACACTGCATTCGAATGGAACATACATGCGAACATTGAGCCACATCCTATGACACAAAGGGGAATTACACACCACCACCTTTTTGGACTGCATCATGGGTTAATTGAACACACTGCCATTAAAAAACTATTAGCAGCATTTATGAAAATAGCCACATTTCTTCTTGTAGATGAACATGATAGATGTGTTGACATCAAGCTGACAAAATGTGATCACTGATCTATAAGTCCCACTTATATTGCCAAGTGGTGGTATCACAATGACTCACTAACCCATTCATATACATCACCCTGATTTAACATACATAGTAAGAATGAGATGAAACGTCTAGGAGTATTGAAATTTTTTCTTCATAAGCCTCACCGACTATCTCCAATTGGTGGCACCATGACAAATATTTCCCATAATTTAACATGTGAACTTTCAATTACTACATGCAGTGGAATTATGGCACGTTTGTTTGGCATGAGATTAATTGATCACACTACCATGGCAATACTGTTTAAACGATCAAAAATTCCTTTGAAATTTAACATCACAGACACGTTATCATGCTGTCCAAATTTTGCATGAATCTGATGAGGGGTATTTCCAACTGGTGGTGCTATGAGAATGAATAATTAGCGACATGTGCACATGATTATACCACATCACTGAACATTTATGAGAATTTTGGGCCACATCACACCATGTACAGAGGAATTATGCTACACTTCCTGTTTGTGTATCATGACATGTCTGACTGAATTGCCATAGCAACAGTGTTGCAAACACCAAAAAATCCCTTTGCAACTTAATATAATTGATATCTTGATACTAAACATGGTATGAAATGAATGAATCCTGTAGGAGGACTACATAAGTTTGGTAACTGTAAAAACACAAATTCCAAAATAGCTGACTTCCTGTTGGGTGGAGTTAATGAGTGCAATTGCCAGAAAATGAAGGAATTTCACCATGTAAAACCTGTGTATCCAGTTTTTGAACATACTAAACACCTCAAAAAATTAAAACTTAAGTAAATAAATAATTATTACTTGAACAATAATACCACCACCACCTCTATACATCATATTGAAATTAAAGAAAGTTTGGATATTGAATCATGTTTTATTACACAAATTAAGTCACAAATAGTAAAGGATTTTTTGCCAACATTGTCAGTATTTAAGTTTTAATAAATGGCTATACACCTAACTGGTTATTTTATTTTACTTTATATTTACTTGATATTTAGTGTGTAAATATGAATTGATGGCACTAGCAATTATATGACAGCTTTGCACTGAATAATTGGTACTGTATTGGAGTTTGGTCAATGCTGTGGGTGTTTCAAGATATAACTGTGGGATTCTCAAAGTCCTGGTACAGCTCCTCCAGTCTTCGACTATAAAATGACCACCTTATTTGTGTAGACTCTTTAGTCTGCAAGGTCCTGACCCAGATGCTGTAACTACTAGGACTGGAGTTCCCAGCAAAACGCAGATCACAAGATTTTAAATAAAGATTATACTTCTCTTTCTGGAAGGACTTATATTCTTTGGCAAACAAATAATTTGACTTATTTAATGAGGCAAAGTGATTTACAAAAAAAATTGTACACTGTATAAACATTAATTTGTGCATTTTCTCATTTCCTGAGCTCTCATTTCCTTCCCAATACACAATCCAATGAAAAGGGCCTCTATTTGCCTGCTTACCTTGTTCTCACACTTGCGGAGCAGCTTCTTTTTGCCAAGGTCATAGATGCGCAGCAGTTTGCCCACCCCCACCAACACTCTGCCCTGGAAGGGGGCGATGGCCAGGGGCACATCCTCCACTGGAGTCTGCCAGCACAGCATGTTAAAATTAGCTCATTCTGGTAGTACAAACTCAATGAACAATCAATCATGTGAAGGTATAAAAAACTTAAAAAAAGCTACAACATTGCTTTAGAAGGACAGTGATTAGGTAAGAACACAAACACAAAGGTTTCTTTCAGCTCACAGATGGTTGTCATTCCAATAATGGTTATATGACCTTGCATGTGAAAAAAAAAATTGTAGGGGATTTCATTCTTCACCCACAAACTCACAGACGGGCCTGAATAGTAGTCAGATTTGTAGAGTTATTTCCCCTTGAACTCACCTTGTGTACAAACTCCAGCTTTTCACCACCTCCTACCAGGCGGTAGGTATAAATGTAGCCACCGCCCACTGAGCGTGGGTTAAGGATCATGTCTCTTGCCACACCCACCAACACATACCAGTCATCACCCCCATTAGCAAAGCGACAAACAGCCACACTGAAGACAGAAAAAGGGAGAGGGATATTGTAATGCACAGAACTACAGTCAAAACAATTAAAATGGCCAAGAAAGTATTCATCTCAACCCATTTCATTCCACCGATTACTCCAAATGCTCTTTCCAGAACTTTCCCCCATTGCACGTACGTTCCCAACATTTCCCATGGATTACCTAAACGCTGCTTCATTCTGCTCCAGCTGAACCAAATCCAGGGTATTGCCCTGGATGGGGTTGATCAGGCGCACTAGTGAGGCCCACTGTCCTGAGCCAGCCTTTGGGGCACCAAAGATGGCTTCAGGAAGGTTCTCGTTCAAAAAGGCAGCAGCCATTTCTGCAGCCAGCTCCCTCTCATCCTCTCCGGCAGCCTCCACCATTTCCTACAAACAGAAAAATAGCCCTCAGGAATTTCCTGTGTTTGTTTTGGCAGTGATCCAGGCAGTGATCTTTGAGCATACTATGTGTGGTTCTTGGCTAATAACACACTCAGCATGCTTCCCTACAAAATGTAAAGCCATCATTGAGAGAATCAGCACAAGTCAACTCACAGCTGAAATATCAATCCTATCAAGCACTGTGCCCTCACCTCTGCCATTTGCTGCTTGCGCTGGGCCTTGGTGGCTTCAGTGTAAGCATTGTGGTCCGTTTCAATGAGGACCAAGTTGTTGGTCTCTGGGTGAATGACAAATCTGCGTGGTGTATACTGCAGCGGGAAGGCCACCTGATTAAACACAGCACCCAGCTTCTCCAGAGCCAGAATTCTGTCAGAGGAGGGGGGGGGAAGCAAAAGTGAAAGTAGGCGTCACTAACAAATCAATATGTCAGCAATGTTTAGAACACCAAGAACAACCCAAATACCCTTTATAGAGATCTGAATTATAAACAAAAATGATATTTAAATAAATACTTCAGTAAGTTTAACGGTAAACATACACTAGGAAATTTCAGTATAATAAAAAATAAAAAGTCTTTATATAAACAAACCTGCTTCATTTAATATTTAGTTGGACAACCCATGTTAAGATTTTCCACAGAGGGAAAAAGAAGGGAAGGGAAAAAAAAGGGAAAAAAAAAAAAAACGAAAAACAAACAACTTGGGCAAAAAAAATATTGGTAAAACAGACTGTCAGCTAAATGTTAGGCAAATTATTAGATTAACCCTCCAATTGGGAAAAAAGTTCCATCGATTATGTAATGGGTCAGAATGACTTCCACAGTTTAGATACACACAAAAACAGCAAAGAACAGTTTTAAAACAGTAAACCTTCGTCTGAGACAAGCCATAAAAAGAAATATTTGCATACAAGTTCATGACCTTAAATGAGGAAAGTCAAAAAATTTCAAACAAAAGACAGATTAACCAGTATTTCAGACATTTCAAATGTGGAAATGGGTCAAATTGACCCATAACATAATAGGAGGGTTAACTTGGACATTAGTCAAAAGTAAATGCCATGCATTTTCTGACAGATAGCAGGCTAGGTTGGATTTTAGATGGTGGTTACTGGTTCACAAAATCAGCTTAATTATTAGTCCAACATTTTCTGCCGTTTTAAAAAATATATTTTTTAAAAATCATATGCATGTATTATTCAGGCAAAAGTACCACCAAAGTACAGGAGTGGAACAAGCCTGAATAACTATACTTCATAAGTATACTCATGTATAATTTTGGCATATTCATGCTTGAATATAATAGAAATTGAATGCTGGTACACTCAATTACATTTTTATTTATACCTTCAAAGTACTTTACAATCCTCAGTTTAGTGCTGGAGTAAGACTCATAAAATGAGGAATCTCCTTTGCTTCATTAGAACATGTGAACTCCATCTTATTTCAAAAAGCATAAAGCATATTGAAGTAAGTTTTGCTAATTTGGTAACATTATTTAGCTATATTTAAACAGATTGACCCTTTTTCTTTGCTAATGCTAGATTACACTAGCATCGATTACGATACCCAAGAAATTAAATTCCACATAGTATTAAATATTGGTTATATTTTACTACTGACTGATCGATTATAAAACTACGTAAGATTAGTCATGCATATGACCAGCAAACCTACAGATTGATTTCAGGCAAAATAGCATAGTTGCTTTAAAAGGAAAATTAACAGATTTAGATCTGTTTAATACAAGTAAAAGCTAGTTTCCCTGAAAACATTACATTAATTTATTTTACATTTTAATACTTTAACAAATTTTAACAGAACAACCTTTGACTTTCACTTGAGTAAGTTTTTAACCAGATACTTCCACTTTTAACAGAGTAAAATTTTGATAAGTACACATACTTTCACGAAAGGATAATTTCCTCAGTACTCTTTCAGAAAGAAGTGGCAGGATGTCAAGATACACAAGAAAAGAAGAATGTTTAGTGTGGGAATATTTTTAAGTTTACTCACTTACACAAAGTAAAAATAAAAATCTACATGCATAGATTCTAATGATGTGCTAAAATTAATCGGTAAAACCCCACCAACTTAAACATCTTCGTGCAGTCTCCCACACATTTATCAAAAGAACTAAACTTGAAACTAAAACATGAAAACGTAAAAACCAATGGTACTAACGGAAACTAAAACCATAATTTTAGTGCAAGTACAGGTCACACTGTAGTTCAAAGTTATGATTTGATGTTCGGATATTAAAAAATAAACGTGAATAGAGAAGTATAGGAGAAAGTTTGTAACTTTATTAATTGCTGCTCATAGCAGCAGTAATGAACTGTACTCTAACACTATTCATATAAAAATGGTCAACAATATAACCTGTGGTTTCATCCTGCAAATCTAACTCACTGCTGCAATGTTGCACTAAACCAAATATTCACTTTTAGTTAGTGTCCTACTGACTATGAATGATTGTATGTAGCCAAGCTTGTAGACAGTCATGGAAAAATAATTTTGTGCCTGAAGGCATTCCCACTCATTTTGGAAACAAATTTCCAAATTTCTTTCCCCCACAACCTTCTGTACAAATTACCCAACACAACAGCTGTTGTTCAGGGAATATTTTCATACAATGACTCACATTTAACAACCTGTTTAAAGCCTCAAGTAACGTGTAAAAGTACTAACCATTTACCAATGACAGATGCAAGAAACGTATAACCCTAACTGCAAGCAATTTATTCATAACTAAATGCGACAAAAAGATACAATTTGTGTGTGCACTTCACTATTACTCCTCATTGTAACAGTGAAGTTACAATGCCACATTGGTTAGCGGAGCATGATGCTGCAACTTTTTGATGATTCACAAGCACATACATTTTTTTAATTCCTTAGGGGAGTCAATTTCAGAATGCATCTTTTTGAGACAAAAGTCTATTTATAAAAAAATAAAATATTTTAAAATTGGTGGTGGTTGGGGGAAAAGGGGAAAAAAAAAGTGAGGAAAGGTTTTTTTTTTTGAGGAGCCGCCCCCCCAAAAGACTTCTTGGCTGACATGACTATAATCCAATGAGATCATATTTCACCCCCATTCTGATGTTTGATGTAATCTTTAACTGAAGATAAATGATCTGTACGCTGTGTGTCACATGGTGGTACAGCGGTGTTCCTAATAAATTTTGCAAGGTCACTTGCAAAATATTTTAAATATGAGAAACACTCACAAAAAATGAAAAAAAAAATATTTTTTTACTTTAAAAAAAAAAGATATGGTCATCACATTTATTGTCAACCTAAAATCGTAAAGAAAAATATTTAAAGTCAAACTTTTCACGGAACTTGATAATGAGAACCCTGGAAACTACATATTCTCTGCACATGCTGTACAAGATGTGTCTGACGTGGCAATTTTTTCAGCATATATTTCGCAGAAAGAGTGAGCATTACCTCAAGGTGTTGGTAGAGATGGCCACAATGCCTTCAGGACATTGCTCTGAAGCAAAGCCTGAGGCGTACTCCAGGGTTTCATAGGAAAGTGGTGTCAGATGGAAACGTGACTGATATGAGTAGCTCAGCCATGATCGACTGGACATGGCCAACACCTGAAGAGATCAGAAAGAATGATAGATATAAAAAAAAAACTTCCCTCACAAACATCACGTATAAACACGAACCAGCAACTGCTCAGAAATGTGTGTGAATACTTACAGCCTCCTGGCCCTGCATCCGCACTCTGAAAAGCTTCACTGGTCGAGAGCCCAGGTAGCGTGTGCGAGTGTCAGACAGGTCTCCAGTCACTGGGTCCAGCACAGTGCGGAGTAACACACCGTTCTGATACACACACAAGGTAAAATATTCAATACAGATCCGTACAACAGAAACTGATAGTGACATACGTACACACACACCAGAAAAAACAAACAAACAAAAAGGTTCTTTGGATTAATCTGGGGGGAGGTGTGTGTGTGTGGTGGGGGGGGTGTCTCTTACCTGTAAACCAATGTTGAGGTAGAGGAAGCCGATGGTACCTTTCTCTCCCAACTCGTCTTGTTTCTCTACACCTCCCATCTCCACAATACATAGAGATTCTGGCTGTGCAGGCAGAGCTTGCATACTCAGCGGCTGTAGACAATCCTATACACCAAACAGACCAGTGAAGGCAAGTTAAAAATGTTTGGCTTCCTAATTTGAGTGAACTTGTTTAATTAACTAACAGCTTTTTACAAACATGCAACAAAACACCTCCCTATTAGTGTGTTTTAAGTGTCAATCCAATTGCAGTGCAATCCTGTCTTTGTCTGTTATTGCAGACAAGAGCTTCACATGATGCTACACAGTCAAAGCTAAAGAATTAGGAGACAAACAGCATACCAAGGGGTCTAGTGAGATAATCCGCACAGTGTTATCCACCAAGCCCACAGCCAGGAACCGTGAGCGCTGCTCACCCGGGGGAACGTTCGCAAGGCTCATGCACACCACATCCGCAGACATCTCCTTTCTCTCGGTGTACTCATTCAGCTGACCTGACTGCAGAGTGAAAGAGTTCAATTATCAGTGCGAGGTAAGAAATGTGACAGTAACAGACTGAAAAGGCTTTGTTTCTGCTGGTATACCGGGTCCATCTCAAAGTACACCAGCTCTCCTCCAGTCAGGGCAATGACCACCTGCCGCTGGTTCACAGCACATCGCACAATTGTCTTCTTTCCTGGAGTCTTCCACTCATTCACACGCTTATCTGCTCGGATATGGCGAATACCATCTGGGTAGACCTGGAAAGCGAATGGAAGGAAACACTGACAAAAATTAGCGAGTTAAAAGACATAAAATAAGACCTTGGGTCTGCTGGTGCTCCTTTAAGCTGTGTATGGAAAGCATGGTCAAACGCATGCAACCTGGTGTATGCGAGAACACTGATCATATAATTTTGTACACATAACTTCAAGACCTCCACTTATGCAGCTGTACTATTTTCCATTTTGTATATACACAGAGGAAATACTCCACTGTTTCGTGCATTATCCCTGTGTAGGAATTGGTGTCTAGTCACTATTTTCTTTCAAGGTGCTTTTGCCACCTGAACTCCTGGGGAACCCCCACAAAACAATAGACTGTGTGCGCTAATTGGCTGCAATAAGAGCCAATAGCACACAGTATGAGAACTGAGTGGGTGGATGTGTGAGATTTTTGAAGGATCTGTCTGAACTTGTGAATCTTGTTATTCAAACGTGGTTGGAACGCAACCTTGTGCAAGATAGTGTAAGGGGAATCGCTTAAACTATGACTGGCATTTACGTCAGATGATACATAGAGGAGTCTGGGAAACACCACATTACTTGCCTGCACCAGAGCATCCTCCCCAAGCAGAGAACAGGACAAAGTTGGGGTAGTACCCAGGAAGCCAGAGTCAGTCACTTCTTCCACAGTTTCTCCGATTGACAGCACCAGTGTGGCGTTAACGAAGGACACAATGATGTAGGCATCAAACTCATCTGCAAAAACGGAAGACTGACATTGGTAAAGTTGCTCCACAGAAAGAAGGAAACTGTGGTGTCAGCCATCTCTTACAAAACCAGCAACTAAAATATATGACACCAATGTCATTTTAACTTCCGTTATGGTTAAACAAAATGCGAGAACATAAATGTATGCACAAAACATTGAGGTGAATTTGATATTTAGGGTTGTATTTAGGGTTATATTCAGGGTTGAAGTTTCTCTATGAAATCAGACCCTGCTACTGATTTGCCAGATAATTCTATTGTAACAGTGAAGCTAATCTTTCACACACTCACTCAACCCATGTTCATTCCTGACTATGTAGAGTTTGGCACTGCTCACTGTCAGCTTAATAAGTCACATGATTTCAAGGAACCTCCTCTGGCAGAACAATTTACCTAAGAGATGTACCACACTGCAGTTTACCAGTCAGCCATGGTGTTTGACAGAGAGAAGGTAATTTTGCAGAATACCACCCACCAATTTGTTTAGCAAGTAAGAGCAAGTCTTACTTGAGCAAGAATCTGAGGCTGAATTCTGAAAAGAGTTACTATACCTCATAAGCTCTATAAGCATGCAGACAGAAATCAACAAGTTTGGTCTAGTTGTTGTAACTCTGGTTTGCATGGTCACATTTGTACAACAGTTCAGCAGATTGTGAGAATTCAAGAGTTTCTATGTAGACTAGAGCTGCAACCAATTATAATTTTGATTACAATTTAATTTATTAGTTGGCAGAGCTGAAAAAATATTAAATATCACCTTTTCTATTTAAAAACTTTCCTTTTGATCTTAAGGTGTACGATTAAATGTTTGAAATCGGTGTTGTAGACAAAACTATAATCGTGCCAACATATTCATTTATTTTATTAGAAAACAACAACTATTTACAAAAATATATAGCAAAATATTTCGAAAAGCAGCCAATAAGTGTCCAGCATAAAACTGTTTAAAAAAAGCATCTCATGATGATTCCTCAAGAAATTGGTTGAGAAGATGGCAAGAAAACATTCCTGGTAATTCTAGACACCATTTTGCCTACTTTGAAGATGCTAAAATATTTTGAATTATTTTTGATTTATTTATTTTTTAATCACAATATAATTCCCACAGTTCCATTTGTGTTACTTCCAGTTTGAGTTTTGATGTCTTTATTATTATTTTAAAATGTGGAAAAAATTAAAATAAATCCAGTAGTGCATGTTAAGAAATGCTATACTACTCCTCAACACCGTGTTACTGTACATGCTTAATGATATGAGTTGTGTTTTGAAATGAGGAAACTTTCATCTTATAGACTAACCATTAATTTCAGGCTATGTTCAATCATTTTCAACCCATCGAGTTGTCATACCAACTTTTGGCTCAGTAGCACAAGAATGTTTTCTGATAGAGCAGGAAAGATGGATCAATGTGGCCATAAATGTATTATACATCTAGGAAAATGGATAAGGTAGAACATATAAGAGTACATGGGGAGTATTAAGCATGGTTCAAGCAGGTACACTGTGCTTCCATGTTCTCTTATTTCCACAAACAAATTATCAGAAATTTAAATATTTTTCAATGTTTTCTCTACTGTAACATGCTCAGCCTTTAAATTAAATGCATTTTTAGTGAAGTGACACAGTACACCACAAAGCTTCTTAACACAGATCAACTTATTGATAAATTTCCCAACTATTTTTATCATACAATTTTATTGATTTGTTGATTTGCTGTCGCAGCTCTAATCTAGAGTCTTATTAGAAATCTATTTTTGCTTTTTTAATGTGTCATAGTTTCCTGTCCATAATAATAATAATTATGATGATTATTATATCATGTATATGCAGAACATAGTTTGAACATACGGACATGTCAATCCTGTCATAATCCATACATGACATGTTAAGCCAATACAAACTTGCTACCTTCCTTTAAAGCAATATCATTGCTCCAACAATGACTTAAAAGGGCTCCTAGTGGATATGCCACTTACATTTTCCCATAAGGGATACATTCTTAAAAGAGGAATACATTTGTTTCCCAGAGGACATAAATGGTATATACCTTCTACATGCCTCCTCACAGTCCACACAGCATTGGGGTTACCAGGAAGCTCTGAGACAGCCATCTCTGAGACCTACGTGTACAAGTACACACATTTTAGATGTACCATCAGGCCGCACTTGCATGTACGCAACACTGTAGTGTGCCATAAAAGGTGTCAGACCACAGACTTGCCTGCATGTTAACAAAAGCAGAAAAACATTGTAAGCTGGAAGCAAATGTGTCACTGATATAAACGGAGACACACACACCCACCTCCAGACCATGTCTAAGAACCCTTAGCGTAGATCTTGGTCCTCTACCACATGCCACATATAGCTGAGGTGTGTCCTCGTTGGCCAAATCAGCGATCTGCAGGTGGGGAGAATAAATGGATTAAAAAATAAAGTGCTTTGAAACCAAATTAGTAGAATATTTTGTGCACCATACAAATACCCATTTGCTTTATAAAAAACACAAACAACTTTGTTCAAAATGTGTCACAAGTCCTAAGTTTCTCAGCTGAAATCTTTAGTCTTGCACTTTAGTCAGTACTGTACAGACATAAAACAGTTTGCGCTCGATTATTTCAAGGAAACACACAGTGCACATTGTACAAGGTAAAGCATTTCCAAGTAAATGTCAGAACCTATAAGAAAATTGTCTGTACACATGTATCGAAAATATAAACATCCTAATTTCATCTGCATGATATGTTTTGATATACTAATGAAAACAGAGAAAGGCATTATTGTTCAGTGCCTTGTAAGAGACAAGTCAGCTAACTTTTATTGAAACAAAGGATGAGACATGAAGAGATTCAATCATCCTTTGTTTCACTATAACTTGGCCAACACCCCTCATAATGGACAAAACAATAACAGAGTCAGTGACCGCTGTTTATCATGAGGACAGGATAGCAAATTCCAGCAAGTACAAGGGTTGAGGAACCAGTTCCTTAACCAACAAAAACTGAAGTGATCCGAAGAGTGTTACTACGGTCTACTGCTCACCTGGAGCATATGGAAATCACATGCTGCCCTTTATACCTGCCCTGGGAATTTACCTCAATCATCACCACAACTGTCTACGTGACTCTGCAAACAAACAGATTCATCTTTATCCAGGCAACAAAAACCTATAGAGGATGCCTTCATCATTGCTGGAGGCTCTAGTAATGCAATATTTTGTGTCTGTAGCACTCCTGTGGAAAGGATGGCCAGCTACAAACGCCTCTATTTGCACATAAATGAATACCTCTCCTGGTCACTCCACATCATAGTCAAGAAAGCAAGGCAATGGCTTTGTACCTCAGGTAATAGCAAAATTTCAATTTCATATACAAAAGACATTTTATACGTATTCTGTAGAGAGAATCCATTCACTAACTGCTCCATCCTAAACCACAAAACACTCTGCAGAAGGTGGTACATTCAGAACAATATTTACAATAAACCTTACTGCGTTATCTTTCTTCTGCATTTACTTTCTGTATATATTGCATACTTGCAGTCACTGTCAACCATCCAGCATTTCACCAGATCCTGAATAAGTATGGAACATAAAACCTTCAAATTTTGTTTGCTTAAAAACCTGTTATATTTGAAGCAACAGCCTTCCTATGCCTTAAGAAAACATTAAACAGCTGGGTTTTTTGCTTGTTTGTTTTACCATCTTTATTATTTGCAACCACTTGACTTGAACCCAGACTAATGCTTCAACCAATTTTCTAAGGATAAACTAATGAAAATGAATATTTTGGACAATGGTTCGCTTTGAAAGTAAACTATGACACTTATTTACTGTTGTTAAAATGCTTATTGTTAATGTCAAACTGAAGTCTCTTAAGCTACTACATAAACAAAAAATTAACACCACAATTTATCTAAATGTTTTTTTACTTGGAAAACATTCTGTTTTTGGCAGGGAAAAGAATCTCGGGAGCAATGAATCATCAATGACTAGACTAATCATACTACTTATTCTGAAGTTCCTAATTACGGAGCATGGAAAATACTGCTGAAATGTTAATTATTCTCATCAGTGTAGATGTTACCTTTTTACCTTCCACATGAATGACTTAGGTTAAGATGTTACTGAACCTACACATTTTGACATTTTAGAGGCTAAGAGACAAAAGTCAGCACTTGCATACAGACTGTATAAAAACTCATACCACTAACGTACCTGGCAGGACATGATGGGGGAAAGATTCTCCTGTTCGTCCACAAGCACCAGGTTCTTAAGAGGTCGTGGCTGGAAGAAAAAGGTGTCTCCTTCTTCCAGAGGCATGGCAGAAGAAAACTCTGGTTCTTCATCATCATCACCCAGGTGGGCTATCTGATACAGATAACTAACACAGAAATAGGGATGTGAGATGATGTTTACAAAGCATTTAAGAAAAGTAATGTCTCTTTTCTAGTAACAGGTCATATATACTGACCCAATAAGCAAATCTTGAAAACTAGAGCCCATGAACAATTTTAAGCATCATTTTCATTCTCTGGGACACAGAATTAGTATTGATTGACTATATTTATTTCAGAAGCATTTTGGCTGTAGACCAGTGAAATCGTCCGTCTCTTTAGACCAAAAGCAAAATGTGGTTTCACTGGTAAATCTTCTAGTCATTTGATTGTTTTCTTTGTAAGTTTTGACAATAACGTTAACATTAAGTATGTGCCTTCTGCCTAACTTTAATATTCAGATATCTGTATCTTAGTATAATGGTCAGATATTTGGTCAACTGCTATGAGATGTGAAAAAGAATATTTAGCATCACATGTTCGAGCATCATTTTCAACTTCAATTAAACTTTCCTCCTGTTTGTTCTTCCAACACAGGTAAAATATTTTTGAACTATACAGCCTTCAGTTTTCTCTAGTGTTGAGTTGAATGAGTATTATTAAAGGGCTGAACATTTCATTTATCTCGTGACACTGTTATTGAAAATGGCGGTGGATAAGTGAGTTATAAAGGAATGGGATCTTAATTTCAGCCAGATCTTAAATCTTTATTCATAGATCTTTGACCAGATTTATGAATAAATCCATGACTGGATTTGGAGAGTACTTGCTTTTTAGGCAAAACAATGAATGATTCAATTTGAAGCTGGTATTGCATCATACATGATATGAATAGCATCGCGATATTCCTAAATGTCATGGATGCTGCAATCATAACGAAGCTTACTCTGCTGAACAAAATGCCTTCTCAGCTCTAGAAACAATATTTTTCTGTCAGTGTTTGATTTTGCAAAGGGACACATCTGTTTAGCCTCCAGTTACACTAACAGGAGGTGTGTCAAAGAAGAAAAAAATGGACTGTACATTATCCAAACAGTCCATCAGCTATTTGCCCAGTACCCCACAGAGAAGGACTGCCAGTTCCAAAATCATTCTCACTTGAGATGAGGAAAAGGAAGAGGATGAAGCTTCTGGTCCTGAACCATCAATGTCACAGGACCCACATTTTCTCCCATCTTCATTCTCCGAACCACACCTTATAACACAAGTTGAATGACCTTGTCAGGGATTTGGAACTTCCCAAAAGTAAGGCAGAGCTGTCCCATTCTTCTTCAGGGAAGGCGATATTGTAGCCTGCAACACCATCGATGGTGTGTTGACAGCCCTCAACATCGTTCACAATCCAGATGAGTGGAGACTGTTCGTTGATTCATCCAAGAAAAGTCTTAAGGCTGTTTTGCTGCATAATGGCAATGTTTTGGCATCGATTTCAGTTGGTCATGCAGTCCCATATGAAATGTATGACAACATGAAAATGTGTGAGGTGCGTAAACTATAACCAACATCAGTGGCAGTTTTGTGGTGATTTGAAAAGTAAAATCTTAAATATTTTGGAAAGATTAGCCAATCAGTTGTTTTGTCATTTTTGAATTAAGCACATCAAAATACATAATAAATAGCAAATATTATCTGAAGCAGTCTTCTAAAAAAAAAAAATTGTAGACCAGTGTTCTGTGCATTTCACACAAGGAACATTAAAATTCAGTTATAACCTGTTTCTTTTTATGCTTTTCACATTTTCGAAATATGGACAAGCTTTTATAAGGCTTTCCAAACTTTTTACAGCCTGCAGCCACCTGCCTCTTCCTAATACTCCAACATGGGTTCTGTCAACCTTTAGCCAGATGAGTAATTGTTTCAACAACTATTAAAATGTTATTTATATTTAAATTATTTTTATTTATTTATTTTTAATCAGGCGTTTATCTAATTTGTGACTAAGATGTCACTAAATCAGGTGTCACTTTCCACCACTTTGAG
Organism: Ameiurus melas; assembly: GCA_012411365.1. NCBI lineage: Eukaryota > Metazoa > Chordata > Actinopteri > Siluriformes > Ictaluridae > Ameiurus > Ameiurus melas. The sequence goes on along the minus strand of CM022754.1, from coordinate 29,596,044 downwards.
CCATTTTTGCTTATAAACGCTAAGGAGTCTATTGCTTTAATGTTCTCAATTTTGTGCTTTTTAGGCAAATACAAGCATAAATAAACAGGAAGAAACAGTTACACCAAATGCATTCCTTTAAGCAAGACAAATACTTTTGTTGATCGTCAAGCAAACGTTTTATCACCACCCTATATTCTGGATCTGTTTCAAATATTTACAACTGCTCTTAACATCTGATGGACTGCAAAAAAAAAAAAAGGTTGTTACTCTGAATATTCTGAAACATTTTCCACACATTACAAAATTCTGAGTTGCGCTATAAAATTTCCCGCTTCTGACATGCACTGCTTTCTTTTTTCATGCAGTTAAAGGTAGAGCCAGTGCAGTGCTGAAGCTTTAACTGCACAAGATTTGGCCTTTAAAACTATTACAATATTGCTGCATCTGATGAAAGTAATTAACAGAACAAAAGGTTGTCGGTTTTTTGGTGACCGGGGTGTTCTCTATTTTTCTATTCTTTCCAAGTTTTCCTCTGTTGCATATGCGTCAGCTATTTTCTATTAACTCCCCCCCCCCTTGTGCTGCAACACCTGGAACATCTCTGGAACCAATGTGACCTGCTTAAACTTTTGGCTAAGGGACACATCTGGGACACATCTAAGGGGGACCCCCCCATTTCATCAAGCCATTTCAGTTAGTTTTCTGTTGTCAGACTTGTGGCCACATTTTGAAACTTACTGGTTTCCAAACTCTGATGCCACAAACAGGAAGCCAGTCTTCAGCACACACATTGCAGTGGCCACCGGGATGGTGTCAAAGTATTTCATCCTGATCTCTGTGACCTAGGAAGAGGTTACAATATTTAGATAAGAGTTTTAGGTGTTTGAAATGCAGCTCAAAACAATTACACAAATAAGTACAAGTACAAATTCACAGGCTGTTTTAATTCATGTGGGGATTCAAGTCAGATATCAACATTCTCTTCAGCATTTGTCAGAGAAGAGACATGAAGGTATATCATCATTTCTGTATCACAGCCACATGGCCCAGTTAAAAAAAGTGAGCGACAAAACAAAAGGCAACTATTTATTTTCTGTGTGTGTGTACAACACATACACAATTACAGTGTGAATGGAACGAGACAAGCAACATTATGTTGAGATTATGTAAATTAAGTATGACCGGTAAGGCAACAAATGCAAATGAATGGCTTGAATAGTACTTCAGACAATCCTATGGTCACAAATTTTAGTTCCTACCTGCACATGTGGTGGTAACTTTAGCTCCTAACTGCAATAAGTCCTCATTTACTGTTTGATGCTCACAAATGGAAACAAAAATTCTTTTAAACATGGTTTTCTCTTCCTACCATTTGTGGAAAGGGCATAAGCAGGCCACAAGTGACAAGAGTAGTGGTCATCACACACCCACAAAAGACAAATTATAATCGTCACGGTCAACTTGCTGCATGTGAACCTAGGAGGAGTTTCCTTTAGTGATCTATAAATCTCGATCAGTAATTAGTTTACTCTCACAAGCCAGACATTTAACTATGTGTTTTTGCTTGAGATGGGATGCTGTGAACATATTCAACTGTGTTGAAGGGACTGTTGAATCTCTGTGAATCTGTGCACATTCTGAGGTAGAGCCAATTCATCAATTATAGAGATTCCACTCAACAAAATATATGCACAATACACATCATGGACACTGTATGAGACTAGAATCAGGCTGCCTTTCTGATTAAAAGATACTCAAAATATGAGACAAATCAAACTGCCAATCCCAGTTTTTCATGACAATTCAGTGGCCCAGTCAGTGGCTACAGCTCTTACCATCTCCTCATCTGTTTCCAGGGTAACCTTGAAGATGTCTCCTTGCTCAGTCTGGGCAAGGAAGAAGAACATGGACTTGGTTTTGTGTGTGGCTGAGCAGACGAAGATCATACCCCTCTCTGGATCATCCAGGTCATTCTGAGTTTGTGAAAGGAGAAAGGAAGTCATAAAACAAATCCATAACATTTAACTAGTGAGAACTCAGCTGACTACAAGTGAAATAGATCAGCACTGAACCACTATGGCAGATTTTCAAGCTCTTGCACATAACTCACAATACATTCTACTACACAGTCAAAGAAAACCACAAGTACCATATAATTATGCTTTTGTTAAAACTAGCAGTTGTGAGATCAGAAGTCTTGGTTGTCTCCAGGGTTTGTGGCAGAGAAGAGACATGAAAACCTCATCATTTCAGTTGGAAGTGCTATGGTCTGGGGACAGCTGTATGAAATATGGTTTTAATCCTGAAAAACCATCTCTGATGCATGACCACCAATACACTCACCCTTCTGCGTGGGATTGGGCAGCGGATATCTGGCTGGTCCCCAAAGTTCTTGTAAGTGATGTAATTTTCTGAGCAAATGAGCACACCGCTTCGGACCATCAGAGCCACCTGGCACTGTTGCACACGAGGATACAAATATAAAGCAATCAATATTTACACTGCATCCACAGGCTGTTTGCCTCTTCACAGACGTTTAAGTCAGATATCAACATTTCTCTTCACAACAATCAGAGAAGAGACATGAAGGTAGCTCATCATATTTACATTACAGCCACACTAATTAAATGTGCATTATCACTATCAATCATTTTCCAAACCAGGCCAATACCTGTGATGAGGAAGTTTCCATGCTCTTCCAGAGCCTCGCTGTACTTGCGCACTACGTGGTTGAGTCCCAAGTCCAACTCATAGAAGGTCAGAGTTTGCTGTGTATTAGCTGCCGCTTCACCTGTGGGGTCGTTATCAGCTTCCTGTTAAACAGAACAGTATGAGTCTTAATGAGAGAAATGCCCAGTGCACGAATATCTCTGCAGTTTAGTGTGCATGCAGTGATCAGAGGTGTTTACAATCTCTCCAGTGATATGTCAGAGAAGAGACATGAGTAAACTCATCATTTCACTAGAAAAATGCTTCGATGACTAAGTGCTAGAGGAAATTAAACTTATTTTTAAACAAAAACACCACAATTTGAGTAAATTAATGCTTAAATCCACGTATCAACACCATACAGAGAACCACATCACTATAATCAGATGTTTAAAATAAAAAGCTGCATTCTCACCTCATAGTCCATCTCGAGACAGGCAAACATGGGGTTCTCAAAACCCACATCCACCCCAACCACATGGTAGACGAGTGTGTTAGCCTTGTGTGCTTCCAGGGGGGAGGAGATGGTGAGGCGAGCAGCTGCATCTCTGTTCAGAATGTACACCAATTTCTGCTTCTCTATAGCACCTGTATGGAAAAGACCACAAATTCATACCATTTAACTTGGCAGAACTTGCCTTATTACAAAAATGCAGTTTGGCTCCATCATTTGGGGGCCTGCACAGATCAGATTAAAGTGAAGAGGTTAAAGGAAGAAAAACATTCTTACCGATCATTACAGCTCTGCCTTTGGGATCCACAGCCAGGAACTGTCCTGGAACGATGCGTCTACAGCCACTCTTGCCAAAGGTCTCCTGGTGCACCTTTTCAAACATGTTCTTGGAGGAGTGATACTCCAGGATGACAATACGTCCTGAATCACTGCCCACCACGATGTAGTCTTTAATATAACAAAAGAGCACACCAACAAAGTGAGACACCGTGCACTCTAACTTCAAGTGGAAAGAACACAAAGCCCAGGACAAAAAAATTCTACTCAATTTTTAAATACGCAGCAGGTGTGTGCATCAGCACTGGGATTCTGCAGGAAGCAACAAAATGTTGAGAAGGCATTTTGTTGGCATCCACAAAGTTGGGAGTTTTTTTTTGTGCCATGCCAGCTTCTATGGCTATTTCTATGGTGATATAGGTGTAATGAACTCGATATAAAGGTATTTAAGATCTATTTTTCCTAAAAATGTGTTAGGTTTGACTTTGTTAGAAATTACATCTAGATCATCTTCAGAAGCTTCACCAAACCATTCATAGCTAAGTGTTTGAAAGTGATACCAATCAACTTTTTTTAAACAGCCATCTTGGTATTTTTTGAGCTTCTCTTCCTTTTAGGAAGGGTTAATATTAATGTAAAGTGGTTGCTACCAAAAAGGTCACACAATACTTTCCATGAAAGGTCTAAAAAAATAAATAAAAATAATTCAGGTTAGTCTAGGAATTCTACTATGATCTTTCCATTGGTGTCACAATGGCTATTTCCTCCATAGAGTGTTGTAACTGTTAAAGTCTCCCATGAATATATATGAAGAAGAAAGTTGGGCTACTAGGCCACCTAGGTCATTGTGTAACAGTAAGATTTAGTGGGACATATTGAACATACTGTAACGGTTCTCTGCAGGGTTAAACACACTGCTGCTACCTGTAAATTATGCGAATGCTGGGGCCAGGAAACTAAAGAACACGCAAAGAAGTTTCGCATTTTTCTGGTGAACACGTATCAAGTGAAGACGTGTAACCAGTACAAGATCAACAAGTCATGCCTTTATTTCAAAAAAAAAAAAATCCAAGCTGGAGGAAGCACTGATTATAGCGGTGTTGCACCATCCTGTTTTATACAACACAGTTTCAAAAAAATAAAATTACCCACAGCCTTCTCCTTTGCAAAAATTTGCCACCACCACAATAATAACAGTGCAAGCAAGTCGAAATCCATGAGGTACGGATTAAAAAAAACAACGCCTTAGCATGTGACGTCATATCCGTTTGCTGCCCATATTCATAGCATTCTCTAAAGAAATTTCACGTGCTGAAAGTCTAGTGTGTAAATGTGCACTTATACAGCGCTTTTATCCAAAGCGCTTTACACTGTGTCTCATTCACCCATTCACACACACACCAGTGGTAGCAGAGCTGCCATGCAAGGTGCTAGCTTGCCATTGGGAGCAACTTGGGGTTCAGTGTCTTGCTCAAGGACACTTCATCATGTGGAGTCACCCGGGCCGGGAATCGAACCGCCAACCCTACGATTAGTGGACAACCCGCTCTACTATCTGCGCCACAGCCGCCACAGTGTGACCACCCCTTAGCTGCTGGAGTGGGCAGGATTGCTCAAACAGCAAGATCGCTCAGAATCCCTTTAGAAGTCAGTGTGAACGGGATTAAAGTCAGCCCTGCACACACCACTAATACACAGAACAAAAGTGGAGCAAATAAAACTCACCTTTTGTGCCACCAGTCAGCCTGAAGGCCATGAGAGAGCGGACGATGCCGAACACCTCCATGGTGAGCAGTGTGTGAACTTTTCCCGTGTTTGCATCAGGACGCAGCAGCTCCAGAATCTTTCCTCGAGAAACAACAATCTCCTGCTGCTTGGTACCTGTAAGAGAATATGATACATAGATATTAACCTCACTCGAAATGTTTGGGCTATGGCCGTTAGTGAAAAAGAAACACATGAGAGTAGGGCTGCAACTAACTATTATTTTCATAATCTATTAGTTGGCCAATTTATTTATTTTTTTCGCTTAATCGGATGGGGCAAAATTTCAGTGGCTTTTTTGTGTTTATTTAAAATAAAATCCACAAACTGGGTGTTACAAATATAAATTTCAGACAAAAACTTGACACATTTATCTTTACTATTTGTCCAAAACAGAAAAGAATCCAATACACACACCAAAATATATATTATTAATGTAGGACTGTAGTTTAATTCTGTGCTTTTTATGCATCCATAAAAATATTGCATAAATGCAAAAAATGACAAATTTTATAGTATTAGTATTTATGCATTATTTTTAAGGATGCAAAAAAGGCACAGAATTAAACTACAGTCCTAAATTAATAATAAAAACTCACGGCACATTGCGGTTTCTGTTACTCGCTGCCATTAGGAACATTATTTTACTTCTGAACATAATGTTTTAATTAGACATTACAGATCTTACAGAGCTCCCACTCTATCAGCGCGTCTACACTACCTCAGCAACGCGGCCTTGTTACTAACAGATCACTTTCATTATAATAAACAGAATTTACACTGCAAGCGTGCAAATACAGCATATAATGACAATAAACTTAAATTAAACTAAACCTTTTAAGCAGCTTGCACCACTTTCCCCCAACCACTTGCACACAGTGTAGTATTTTGGATACAAACGTTTGTCCGCATGCATCAGTTTAATTTCCACAGTGTTTAAAATGCTACCCTGCCTTAGAGGACTTGGAGGTTACACATGTTATTCCTTAGTCATGTGACGATTTCGCCTCATCTGTTGGTGACTGAGGTCGTGTTTGAAATAAAAGGTAATGCTGACAAAGTACACTGAAGAAAGTCATTGTCTGTGACTGTGTGTCTGTTAATACTAGTGTGCGTATGACGTCGCCTAGGAAACAGTGTATACTTACAGTTAATACTAATACTTTATATATATATATATATATATATATATATAAATAAAACCTGCTAGTATTACATTTGAGATGCTATTACCTTTCTAAAATCCACACACTAGACAATAGTGCAGAGTGCATAGTGTAAGTGTACAGTACTTCATCTGGGACACAACATTAGTATTTACTCTCCGGGGCATGTTTTCGGGACAGAAGTAATGTAATGTGTAAATCTCCCCCATGCCACACACAGACCAACTAATCGATGAGATTTGTTGATGGTTTTCTTAATCGATTATTACCAATTAGTTGTTGCAGCTCTACATGCGGACAAATCGTTTGCTGAATGCAAGAACACCGCAATATCACACGGCTGCATTCAAGGACAGATATAAAATGCTATTACTAATAGTTTAAAACATACCTGAGAAGTTGCCATGGATGGCATGAGAGATGCCAGTAGCACGCTGCAAGGTCAGGTTGTACAGAAACATGATTAATGTCTCTGGACCTTCAGCTCTGGATAGAGAAAGTTATCTCTGCACCTGTAACCACCAAAAATAAGACGGCGAGATCAAAACAGAGTGAACAATGTAGCGCTACATAACCCTCTATTAACTGAATACTAGTCTTTTACATGGCTGTTTCATGCTAAGCTACACATACTGCTAGTTTAGCTCCTAAAACAGTGTTCAACTCTCGTCTAACAACACTTCTAGTTCTGGCAAAGAACATGGCAAAGAAATACGTGTATTTTAATCAGGGCCGTAACGGTTATACGTCCTAGTATGGCGCTTTCACACCACACTAGCTAGCACCGTAGCTAAGAAACTACTGCCATGTTTGAGTGCCTTATAAAACAGTTCTGAGTTAGCTTCTAGCAACTTCGCTTCCATGGGGGCGAATTCGTAGTCAATTAAAGACAAGTTTGGACTTTTAAGTTAAAAACTATTAAACTCCATAACACATTCTGTGGCCTGCTAGCCATTTGGCTAGCATGTTCATTCATAACTAGCCTGTGTTGCTAACGTCGCAGTCTAACTCTAATTTGTTCTTTTGTCTTTCACACTGACACATTCATTAATAATATCATTATTTGATGTCTATTTGTAGTGTAGGGAGACAGTTTACCGATTTTACTATCAGGATGTTGCAGATATCGACAGATGAAGAACTCATACACAATATTCACTCGTCCGCTTCCTATTTCGCAAACGCCGCTCTAACGATTAGGGTCCTTGCGGTTCTCAAGGCGCGCGTGTTAGCTGTCCTGCGGGATGCCTGTCGGAAATTAGTTCACTGAAGTTACACTGTTTGTTTAAAACTATCTATTTTATTTAGTTTTATTGTATAGGTTCTATACAATAACTAACTATAATATAGATCATTGTATTAAAGCCGGGTCCCCCCCAGCATAGCATTGCGAACACTGTAATATGAAATATGAGTAATGGAGGAACTTAAATATAAACGCATTTTGTATCAGTATAGTAAGGTCTGTTTAGGGATGAGTCAGATAATGTTTCCCTAACGTTAGAGGAACTATCCCAGATTAGTGCAAGGTTCCTGAGAAGTTCAATAATAATAATTTAAAGGTTACCAGAACATTATGGGAATGTTCTCCAAAGCATAACCCAAGGCAACCCTTATAAAGAACTGGAAAAAAAAAAACTCAAGGTAATTTAAAAACATCAACAACCATATGTTATCAGAATGTTTCGGTAACTAAAAATAAATATTCTGGGGATCTGGGGCTTATCCTGGGAACAATGGGCATGAGGCTGGAATACGTTCTGGATGGGTTGCTAGTCCATCACAGGGCACTGTGATGATTCACACCTAGGGACAATTTAGTGTTGCCATTCACCTCCCAGAATATATTTGTGAGGTGGGAGGAACCCAGAAGAAACACATGTGGATACATGCAGACTTAAGCTCAGCATTAAAGGGTTGACCTTGGAGCAAACTGCAGTAAAATCACTAGAACACAATACATGGGGGATGGGATTCAAATACATTGTAAGGTCTGTATTTTGGGGGCAGCGCAGTGGATAATTCTGCCGTCTCACAACTGTACGTTTCAATCCTGAGCTCTAGTTATTAATTGCGTGGAGTTTTCTGTGTTTGTTGGGTTTACTCTGGGTTTTCCGTTTTCGTCCCATTGTCCAAAAAAAATGCTGGTTACCAGGATTGGCATCAGACCCACAGTGACTCTAATCAGGAAGCAGTGACTAAACATGAATCTTTTTTCATATTTGAACTAACTGTTATATTTTCCAATTAAAAATATTTTTAAAACAAAGCAATCTACTTTTGAGTCATAGCAGAGGTATGTTGGATGTTCATGGGGATGTAAAAGACTTGATATTTCAAAACAATGCACATGGTATTGTATTAATTATTTGAAAACATGTATTTCTTGTATAATGCTTCCATTTTATTCCTCTATTTCAAAACTGCTTGTTTCCTTAAACTGAAACTGAGAAATATACTCAGCGTCATGTATTGCACCACTGTTGTAAAACAAGTATATATATACCTTGTCTCTTGCCAGAGACATAGTCAGAGTACTGATCACACTGGAACTCCATCATGACATACTACCACCCACAAACTTTTTTTCCACTCACCTGCTCCACTCATATTGTGGAAAAGGGTGAACCCACATGTGCATCTTATTTGCGGTAAGGACTTTTGACTTTGATAAATCCATCCATCACTGTATCTGCATTCATTCAACATTAGTACAATACTGTCACTCTTATACTGCACCATAGCTTCAAGCACCTTTGTACGTTTACACATATGGTCAGTAACCTAGAATGTTGCACTAGATCTTTTGTTTGTATACTTTCTAATATTATCCTTCAATACATACAATCTCCTCCAAATATATTGGAACAGCAGGCCAATTAGATTGTTTTTGCTATACACTGAAGACGTTTGGGATCAAAAGATGAACATGAGACAATGGATCAGAATTTCAGCTTTCATTTCCTGATATTTACATCTAAATGTGTTAAACAACTTAGAACATGGCACCTTTGGTGGTAGACAACCCAATTTTTTAGATGAGCAAAAGTATCGTAACAGATAAATTGCACTTACTATTTGGTTGCATATCCCTTGCTCGCAATAATTGCTTCAAGCTGGCGACCCACTTCATGTTCAGTTAAGCTCTGGCGATTTGGCCAGTTTAAAACCTTCCACTTTCCCCCCTGATAAAGTGCTTTGTTGAGTTGGAAGTGTGTTTTGGGTCATTTTGTTGCTGCATGATGAAGTTCCTCACAATTAGATTGGATGCATTTCTCTGTAAATTTGAAGACAGTATGTTTCTGTAGACTTCTGAATTCATTCTGCTCCTACTATCATGAGCTACATCATCAGTAATGATTTTTGAGCCTGTTCCAGAAGCAGCCATCATGAGCAGACCCATTCTTTCTCCACACTTTGGCCTTTCCATCACTTTGGTAGAGGTTAATCTTGGTTCCAGAACTTGTGGCTCATCTCAGTATTTCTTTGTGAATTCCAATATGGTTTTCCATTTCTTACTGCTAATAAATGGTTTGCATCTTCTGGTATGGCCTTCTTGTGGTATACTTCTGCTCTTGAAGTCTTGAAGTCAATTTGTTGGTGATGTCACTGACTTGTTCTTTGGGTTTTTATTCACAGCTCTCAAAATGTTTCAGTCATCAACCGCTGTTGTTTTCCTTGGCCAACCTGTTCTATGTCTGGTTGTTAGTACAAAAGTGGTTTCTTCCTTTTTCAGGACATTCCAAATTGTTGTATTGACTACGCCCAATGCTTGTGCAATGGCTCTGATTGATTTTCCTCTTTTCTCAGCTTCAAAATGGATTGCTTTTCTCCCATAGACAGCTCTCTAGCCTTCATTTTGGCTTATCCTTTTTTAACATCAAATGCAGTCTTCACAGGCGAAACCCAGGGCTCAAACCAACAATCGACATTCAACGCTATTAATTATAGAAATAATCAGTCTAACAGGACACACCCAGAACCCAGATGCAACACATACAGATGCATAGAGAAAATGCACAGAAAATGAAAAAGCACAGAATCACCACAATGATAGTACTCCTTATCCTACACAAGGTCACAGGGAGCCTATCCCTATGAACTTGGGGCATTAGGGGGGGACACTGGACAGGGGGGCCAGCCCATCACAGGGCACAATCGCCAGACACATGCACACATACATCTAAAGGGGGGCCCCTTTAGTTATCATTATGGGGTATTGTTTGTAGAATTTTGAGGAAAAACGAATTTAATCTATTTTGGAATAAGGCTGTAGCATAACAAAACGTGGAAAAATGAAGAGCTGTGAATACTTTCCGGATGCACTGTATCATGTCCGTACAAGCTAAAGTACTGTACTTAATGGAGACACTACAGATGGATGCAGTAAACTTTGTCTGATAACGTCATCACAATCGCCACAGTGATATGGAAATTAGGCGTTAACTAATATAAATGTGCTAATTTGCATACATTTGACAAGGCACTGCATGTGAATAGTATAAACAAAATAACTAAAGCATATCACCACAGAACCTCCCCAGTTAATTACTTACATCAAGAGTCTTTTGCAGTGTTTTTCCTGTAAAATTAACAAAATAGCAGCAACAGCCTTTTTCAGTTTAGAGTGAAGATTTTGGTTGATTTTGAAGTGTTATGAGACTAGAATGACAACACCAAGAGAATTCAAACGATTTACTGCCTTGTGCAAAATAAACAAGTTATTAGTGAAAACGTGCCCCTCTTCTTGGTGCAGTCATTTATTCAAAATATATACTTGAAACCAGTAGCATAGAAAACATGCAAGTTTCCATTGCTGCTGCCTGCTTTTGTGATAAACCTAGTCAATACTAAAGAAGACCATGGGCTCTGTGTGAATGGATTATTTTGAAGAAATCTGTTGAGTATGAAACAACTGTGTGGGTGTGAGGGAATTAAAATAAATTGGTAGGGAAGTCAGAGTTGTGTTGATATATTTAACATTTTGTTTAAAAAGAAATAATTATGAGTAGTGCCCTTTTCCCCCCCACTTGAGCCCCTGCCCCCAAAAATGTGCATGTCCCTGACAATCACACACATTCACACACTATAAACAATTTGGAAATGCCAGTCAGGCCACAATGCATGTGTTTGGACTGGGGGAGGAAACCGGAGTACCCAGAGGAAACCCTTGAAGCACAAGGAGAACATGCAGGCTCTGTGTACACAGGGTGGAGACGGGATTTGAGCCCTCAAGGCCGGCGGTGCGAGGCACTCTGCTGACCATTAAGCCACCGTGCTCCCCCTTCCTATTAGTATTTTCTTCCAAAATTAGTTTTATTTTAGATACATTTTTATTCTTTCCCCCATTTGGTTTCATCTGTTTATTTTAGCTAGGTAACAGTTCAGTCATGCACCTAATGTAAAATGAATCTGATACTATGAGCAAGACAGACACAACAGCAGTGCATATTAGGATTTCATCCACACGATGGCGCCATTGTTTCCTCCATGTAAACAATACATGTTATCTCGTCATGCTGGAATTCAGCTGAGGATGGGAGGGTGATAGACAGAGCAACCAACAAAATCAATTTAGCCATGTCTTTCTGGCTGTAAGACCCCCAACCCTTGGCATAAATCCTCTCTGGTCGTATCGCGTTACAAAACGAAGGTTATGATCTTTGCACAGAAATGCGTAATAGTTTTGTCTGATGTCGAATATTTCAAATCATTTAAAATGTCTAAAAAAAACAAACCCCACCTTAAAACATCATTGATATGATTACGCCATGACTGGTGACTATAGCCCCAAAGCGTTTTGTCCATATAAATAAGAAGCAATGAAAATGCAAAGCCAGAAAAATCAGTGCTCTGTCACCCTGCTCAATAATCTTCTGAAGAGACTCTCGGAGCACAGTGCATGATGGGAGATGCTGTTTCAAAATAATGCATGCGTAAAACCTGGCATTGTGTATGCACTATTTTCAGAAAGCAATATTGTTCATTTATAAACCTAATCTTAATGTAAACACCCGTTTTTAGCGTGTTCACTGGCCAACAGTTTTGCATAACGGGATTGTGGCTCCAGCAGTACAGAACTACATTTCCCATCAGCCTGTTTGGGGGAGTTTAGGGAATGCGGGTAGAAGGGGTGCCTTTTTTTCGGGGGGTGCTGCTTTAATCTATAGCGGTCCTGTGTGAAAGATTCAGGTGAACAAATTCTCCTCCACACAGGAGGTTGAACGCTGCATTTCAAAGCAGAGACGTGCACTGGTATGTGATTTCCACCGGGACAGCAAGAGAGGAAAAGAGAGCGCAATTCCGCATCACATCTGGACAGAACGGGAACATCGACTAGCATCCGACTCTCCATGTGAATATTCATTCTGCAGCGCGTTAGCGTCGTCTCCGGGCTGAAAGAGGAGCCTTTTCACGAGGCTGATGGAAGAAGGACGTGGGAACGGTTTTAGCGTTGATTTCCCCAATCGAAGCTCAGCAGTCAGGGGGGAGTAGATTTGAAGAAAAGGGGACGAAGCATGCATGCTTGAGACGATTCGCAAGGTATGATATTAGTTTTCTGTAGCTGTTTTACTTATTGAAACAGTGGAATTGTGCACGTGTCTTATTGCAATTTATGTTTTAATCACGGTTCGCGCGCGCGACGTTACGTTGACACATATGTAGTGGTTATGGTATAGATGATAGAGTTACTTTTCTCAGTCAGTGTGTGTGGGTGGGTGGTATTTCTTTTGGCTTTCCCCGTCTTTGTAGTCCACCCGTCTGATTGATGTGGCCGCTGCTTCCGCCCGCGTTGCTAAGAGACAGCGGTGCTGCACGAGCGCATTGTGGGATCGCATGTGGTTGAAGTGCAGGGGTGATCTTCCATAATACTCTTCTCCTGGACACTCCGCCTTCTCTGTCTCTCTTTACGTCAGTCACTAGCTCACAACCTGTAACACAGATATAAATCCTTTTGACTCTATCACTGGGATTGGAATCTTGATGATGCCACAGCCGTCCATGGCTGGCAGCCAAGAGAGTAAAATTGGTGTGCTCTGTGGCTGGCAGGGGTGAACTACTCTCTCTTACCCTTGTCAATCAGAGCAACACTCAGAGCTCATGTATGCGGAAGAGGGTAGATAGCAATTTTCTCCGAGTGTGTGATAGTGGAGAGTTAGCTAGTGTGTGGGAATTGGCAAGATAAAATGGGGAGGAAATGGGGAAAAGATAGCTTGGTCAGGCAGTAGGCATTAACTGTTAATGTGCACAGTACACCAGCTACTAACGTGCTTAAATCGCGTTTTGTTGTTTTTTTGCGGCTGTGGCAGCGTGACATCTTCTTTACAAACACATTTGTTATGCTGCTTCAGGTCACATCAGTGTATAATGTTAATGTTGATATTATTAATAATGATCCCTGCCTCCTGCACACAGAACCCCCTCCACATATCCACATGTATGCCCCATTTTCACATGTATATGCCCCAATCCCAGCTGCATATGTTCTACCTCCACGCACACATTTTTTTATGTAACATTCCATAGCCTCCATTATTAAGAAATAAATTGTCTCCTTTTTTAAGTGGAAAATTCTCCCTAGTTTAACTTTAATGACAGGCTCCAGGAATTAAGGGCGTCCCAATAAGCTTGAATCAGTCTGACCATATAGACATATACACACAATACTGTGTATATACAAATGATTTATTATACACGTATGTGCAATATTTTTGGCCAGTATGTTGAAAGCAGTATTGATGGTGTGGCAAGAATGATGGTAGTCTCAGATAGTAGGGCTCAGACGTATCCTGTAATATCTGCCATACTGAAATATAAAAATTCTAGTAGTCCGTTCGTATTTCCAATTAAACACTTTAGTGGTTTGTATTCAGTCATCGGTTGGTCTTTAAATCCCTGGCACAACTGGATGGCCACAAAACAGTACCTTCTGTCTGCTTTAGATAATTTAAACTGCGCTATGCCAGTCCCAAGTCTGTGTGTGTGTGGCTCTGACAGAACAGAAGTCACTAATACTATGTAAATGTAATACTTGATTACAAAGAACCTGTTTTTTAAACAAGACATTTGAACATAATCCCTGCAGAGAGAAAATGATGGCATGGAGATGTGCCTCATTTGAAACTTAAAGTGCACCCCAACCAACCCACAGTGCAGACACAGCATGCCTGTATACTGGAGATGAATTACCATTGATTTAACTTGACACATATTTGTCTTTAGCTAATTAGATAACACCCACTCACGATGATGTAAAGTGACATGGGAAATCGCTTTTGGGATTAATTGCATTATTTGAGAGATGGCCACGGTTTGTTATGATAAATGGGATGCATTGTGGGCACATGTAGTCAAACTGATTGTGTTTTGCAATTCTATGCTTCCACTGACCCATAAAGGCATGGCGTAATAGAGGACCATCTATTTCCTGCCATAATGCTGGGAAATGATGCACAGTGCATGTAGTTTGGCGCTGTGCTGAAACCTTTTTATGAATAAATCAGTACAATGAATAGAAAATTCCGGCTGCTGTATGTATCCAGAGTTACATTTAATAATAAAAATGCTACCAGAAGGAGAAAATGGAAAATGTGATTCAAAGTGATAAGCTGCCAGCTTTATTTGATGGCGGTTCATCAACTCTTTTTGTAACTAGGCTAACGCAGAACCTAGGGAGCAGAATGTGGCAAACAGAAGTCCTGCAAATGTAACTAGGTTAACTTTCCTCACAAATGCAGGCTGCTGTCTAGAAGCCAGCCCTATTCAAGAGCTTATAAATAGGTTACTCTGGAACTCTCATACAATAGATTCAAATAGACTCGTTCACATTGTAGTTCAACTCTAGTTGTAATGGAGGTCCGTTATGTCCCGTCAGGTTAAGAAGCTCTGGCCAAAACCAGTGCATTTCCTATTCAGGTATTTTCAATAGGAATCTTTTCAGTTTGTCTTGGAGGAATGTCATGCACAGAGCCTCATGCGTTGGCGAAATATATTTAAGCGTGTGTGTGCATGTGTGTAAGGTACTTTCTGTAGGCTAATATCCACCTGAACTGGCATATGAAACCCAAACAGATGGCATACTGTCTTCTGGCAAAGATGCTTAAGTCACACAAAAATGATGATGATGATGATGATGATCAAGAACGTCTGCTGAGTGTTTTACCTACACAGGAGATGAAACCTCTCGCTATCATTAGGTGATTATGAACACAGGATATCATGCCGGAAGAGTACAGCTATTTCCCCTCATTTGTTAATTGTTGGTAAATTAAATTATTATATTTCTGAGAGTCCATACAGTAACTAGAAAAGCTCAATAAGAGCATGATTTGTTATCACATTCGTCCATTCCAGCATGTATGCTATAGAGGATAATCTGTTTTAATATGAGTGTGTCTGGAGGTTAATTGGGTGTGGAATATATCAGCATGTGAGTAAAAAAGGGACCGCTTTCGGATGCCCTGGTGCCCCTGGTTTCCTTTAGATCAATGGGCTCTGAGACAAGCCTTGGCATTTTGCCTTACACCTTGGGATGTGTGAGATTCTCTACTGCTGGAAGACAGAGTGAGAGACTTACCAGGGAGAAACCACTTGAGCCGGAGTATGAGTAATGGACGATCTACAGGTTAGCGAAGCTGCCAGTGGGAGCAGGCTGTTGACAAACATGATCAGTTAATAGTAAGCAGAGTGGAACAGGGTTCAAGAGATGCTCGAATACAGGCTAGATACAGAGTACTCTTTTGTGTGTCCCTCGATCCCTTTTAAAAACTAAGGGGATAGAGCTTTTTCAGTTGCCGCCCCTCGTTTATGGAATCAGTTGACACTGGACATACGACCTTGCACCTTCTATTACCATTTTTAAAAAGAGGCTGAAAGCGTGTCTCTTCTCCCAGGTGTTTTAATCAAATTTTTACTATTGTCTATTGTCTGTCTCTATTTGGTTTTATTCTGCTTTCTATTTTACTTTTTCTTACTGTGTTTAAATGTGCTATATAAATAAAATTGACGTACTTATTTACGTACTCACTCCGAACCCACCAGAAGGGTGTGTTTTTCTTATTTTACACAGAAATAGATCAGCATGAGGTTGTTTGTCAGTCCTTGACAATTGTGCACTGTTCATGAAAACAATGTAGAGTGTTTGTGCTGTCCTGTTCACAAGGGACATGGAATGTTGCATGCAAGTTACAGCCTGAAATATCACAAAAAGACAGATAGTATTGAATACATAGTATTGCATGAATTTTCATGTCAAATTGTAGACATAGTTTGTTTTTTTGATTAAAATAGAATGTAAATATAGGTCACATAGGTCACTTCAGCTTTAGTTTACTGTGCTCACTTCACTTACACTTGTGTTTGTTTGTAATTTAGTCTTTTGGAATTACATATTAAATAACCAGTGTAGTCCAAACATTACTTGACCTTGGCACATGTTGGTTTTTTTTTTTTTTTTTTTTCTTGTACTCCAACATAATTTATTAGTAATAATTTATTATGGAGCTGTGAGGAGGCGACACTAACCACGTCATCACCATGCTGCCCAAGAAAACACATTTATTTGAACATAATCTTTATTACAGTTATGTTTGCCTTATTTGTAAATCTGATGTGTACCCAATGTTGAGTGTCTTTCCCGCTATGCCGTGCCTATAATGGAGAGATTTGCAATTTCAGTTTTTTTTTCTATGGAGGCAAGATAGAATATGTATTAAATTATTCTTTCTCATTGAATTTAAAACTAAATTTATTGATGAAGACAGTTTTTTCACAACACTACTGAATTTTCAGTTCTTGACTTATGGTGTTGATGAACCCTTTCTCGCAGTACACTGGCATTCCACTCTGCCAGCAGAAGGGAAGTCGTCTTATCTTCCATTTTCGATCAGTATAAACAAATGAATTACTTATCGCCACAGGTCTGTTGTAAGATTAGTCAGGATGTGGGTGGGTTTCTGTGTGTAGAGTATTGTGACTCAGTGTTTAGCTGCTGGTGAGCAGGGCGATGGGGAAGGGGAGGAGCGTGAGCCCCCTACGGACAGTTAAAACGGACAACACTAAAAACTAAAGCTTTTTTGAGAGTAATACACCATAGATAACTGGCTCAATAAAATTATAACATTTAAACCTAATAAGCTAGGTAAAAACTGAAATACTTATGAAAAACAGCAAATTTGTAAAGCTCTGAGTGTCTACTCTCATATAAGCCATTAATCACTTCCTTGGACTGTGACCTCACAAATAAATTCATGGGCACCTCCTAAAAAAAGCAGAAATTCCATATTTTGGAATTTTGGTTGAAAGTGATCATTTTCTATACCAGCAGCATGTATCAGAGAAGGAACTCTGGACTTCAGTTCCCAACAGCCACTGCACTGTACTCATCAATCACATGACCACCTGCACCTGAATCACTTTCTGCTTAACGAGCACTCGTATGTAGGCACAGTTTTCACTGTGTTCTTTGTCTCACGTTTGTCTTACTTATCTTTGCTGCCGTGTATTTGTCTTTGTTTTGTGTTTAGTCCTTGCCACAGTGTTTTGCCTTAGAGTTAGTGTCTTTGTGTTTTGTTTGTTACTTTATTAAATCTTTACAGTAAAATTCTGCAATTGCATCAGTCAATTGCAATTGCTGTCATTAACGCAAAAAGGGGACAAAGAAACTGAAATTTTTTTTAAGATTCTGCTTTTCACTCAAGTGAAAATCACTTTATCTGTTAAAAAACTTTATCTGTGAAAATCACTTTATCTGTTAGTGTTTCACAGATGTGACGTATTACTTTGGATTACCGATTAGTATCCACAAAGGGTTCTTCCTGTTACATCTTAATCACATCTGTCAATAGGATTTTGTTTAGATTTATTGCCATACAGCTGTTATCCAGCTTGAATTTCCCCTTGGGGATCAATAAAGTATCTATCTATCTACCTATCTACCTACCTACCTGCCTACCTACCGGGCTTTACTTGTGGTGGTAAACCCCCTGAGAATATTGTGTAGAATATTACTGATTTGTTCATCAGTTTTTCGATCCGTTTTCTATACCACTTATCCTTCAGGGTTGCGGGGAACCTGGAGCCCATCCCCGGGAGCATTGGGCATAAGGGCTACACCCTGTGCCAATCCATCGCAGCGCACAATCACATACACGTTCACACACCACGGACAATTTCGGCATGCCAGTCAACCTACCATGCATGTCATTGGACTAAGGGAGGAAACCGGAGGAAACCGGAGGAAACAGGAGTACCCCACAGCATGGAGAGAACATATTATATTACATGATATTTCTTTAAAGCTGCTTTGAGACAATGTCCATTGTAAAAAAGCGCTATACAAATAAAACTGAATTGAATTGAATGCAAACTTCGCACACAGGGCAGTGGTGGGAATCGAACCCCCACCCAGGTGGCGTAAGGCGAACGTGCTAATCACTAAGCCACCGTGCACCCCTCATAAAACATTTATATCAATAAAAATATATTCTGACACCCACAATATCTCAGAAAACTTGTATTGTGACATAATTTATAACGTTATCAATATTACATCATTATATCTCCTAGCCCTAATTATAATGTCCAAAAAAAGTTTGCTGTTAGTGCTTTCAAGTTCAGTATTGTCGAACACCAAAGTACAATTTTTCTGCACCCTGCTGGGTGCCCAAGTGGAAGTGGCTGGCTCTGATATGGCTGACTCAGAGGTTTTGACTGGTGCTCCCTGCTTTAGCCTGGACAGCAGAGAGTCTCATGGTGATGGGTCAGCAGCCTCTCCAGGAGCATGTGACTATGTATGAGTGCAGACGATGAGTAACGACGTAGCTACACAGCATTGCTCACTGTTCCAGCCCTTCTTCTAGCTAATTCACAGGGCATTGTGCAGTTATGAGCCAATATGGCCTGAATCACTTTTATAGTACTCCATATATTAAAAATGTAAGCATATATTTTAGAAACAAAGTAACAGACTTGGTACGATGTCATACATAGTGATAAAAGCTTTGTTTGTTTTCAGTGCATGTTTAGTGTAGTGTATATTTAGTTGTATGAGGTTCAGTAATAAACACTCATTCTCTGAATTTTTCTTCTTTTTTTGTGTACATATTACGACGATCAAAATATGCTTACTATTACAGCATTAGTGAATTAAATGAGCACTAGGGTGAAAATGCATTAGTTCAAAATGAATGACGTTGGTACAGACCAATGGAACTTTTGTTTAGACTAATACTAACAGTAATCTGCTCTCAAGTAGTCAGATGCAGCTATAGAAGCGCGTCAAAATATCCGTTTTGGAACTGTTTTCTTAAAAACAACCTCACAGTAACACTAATTTAACACATGTAAACAAATATCTATGTGTCTGCTGGGCATGTTATCTTTACTGATTTTGAGCTACTACACCCTGCTGAGGAATTTAATTGCTGGGAGGAAGGAAGACAAGCTTGTCTTGGGTACACAACATGGGGTCCTTCTAACCACATCGACTGTGTATATACAGAGTCAAAATTCTGGACGCTTATTCATAGGCATGGGAATACTTTACCCCTGCATGTATGTACAGTGTATGTATGTATGTTTGCTTGTTTTGGTGTTTATGTGGATATTTACCGTGCATTTACCCCTGTGGATGTATGTTTGTATGGTTGTTTGTATGTGTGCACAACCCCAATTCTGCAAAAGTTGGGACAATATGGAAAACAAACAAAAAGAGTCATTTGAAAATTCAGTTCACCCTGTTCTATGTTGAAAACACATTAGTAACACATATCATTTGATTTTATTTACTTTGTAAATGTTATTTATTTTTGAAAATATACACTCATTTCAAATCTGATGAGGGCAACACACTCCAAAAAAAGTTGGGACAGTCAACTGTTTACCGCTAGGTAACATTACCTTTTATTTTAATTACACTTATTAAGTGGGCATTGAAGACAACAGTTGGTTAAGTTTAACAAGCAGACTTTTTCCCCATTCATCCATTATGCATTTCTTCAGCTGTGCAACTGTACGGGGCCGTCGCTGCCTTATTTTGCATTTCATAATGCGCTACACATTCTCAATCGGAGACAGGTCAGGACTGCAGGCAGGCCATGCGGGCACCCGCACGCTCTGCTTACGCAACCATGCGCTTGTAATCCGTGCAAAACGAGGTTTGGCGTTGTCCTGCTCTGGCTGCAGAACACGTTGCTCCAAAATGTGTACATGTACAGATATGTACACATTTTGGAGCAACATGTTCTGCAGCCAGAGCAGGACAACGCCAAACCTCGTTCTGTGAGGGCACATGTATACAGACACATGTGCCCTCACAGATATGCAAGTTACACATGCCATGGGCACTGACACATGCCCAACCATGACAGACGCTGGCTTTTAGACCTGACGCTGATAACAGCTTGGATGGTCCTTTTCCTCTTTAGTCTCTTTTCTGTTTTGTCCAAACACTATTTGAAATATTGAAATATATAAAATTCACAAAATACTCTGCTCTCATGGATTAAGCCAAAAAAAACTTTTGTTAACTGTAGGTGTGCAACAATTATCGGTACCCCTATGAATGCATATGAGAAAAATATGTTTGATGTATATTCCCATTGATATTTAACATTTTTTGTACACCTAGGAAATTGCTCAACCATGACTTCCTGTTTCACAGGTGTGTGTGTGTTTGTATGGTTGTATGTATGTACGTGTGTTTATTTGCTTTGTTTGTATGTATGCATGTATGTGTGAATGTATGTTTACAAGCATATATACAAACAAATACATACAAACATTTATAGTCTGAATGACGGGAGAATTCGTCTCTCAGCAAGGCCTGTACCAGTCAATAAAATATCCAGCTCAAATTCAAATTGAAATTATCTCATTCCTTTAGGCTAGCCGACTATTTTTTTATTAGATTAATATGCTGCAGTGAGTGCGTGTATGCGTGCACGTGTTTGTGTGTGTGTGTGTGTGTGTGTGTGTGTGTGTGTGTGTGTGTGGGCGGGCGCCCTCAGTGTTGATTCTGTGTTTACTGGACATGTCCAGCAGGCCTACCTTCTTTCACTTGCCTGTGCAAAAAATCATCAGGTTTAATTTATCCTCCACGGTTTACCTATGATCAGGGGATCTGGTGATATGTACAAAGCCCAAAAGCAAATGTGTAGTTTGTCATTATTAAGTGTCTCTAGACCTATAATAAAGCATTCTTATTTTAAGGATTCTTTAGAGGAAGGCAATGTACAGTTTTGTCACGCAATAGCTCTGACTCATTTACGTATTTCAAGCTTCTGCTTTCTTTGCCGAGAAAAAAAACCACCATCTCCTGTCAAATCATTGTTCTCGCTGAACAATGTCATGTGATATGTGATTTTTAAATGTGTTTATTTATTTAATTACTTTTCAAAAAGGTTCATTGGAATCTGTTTATAGTCAAAGACAAAAAACAAAACAAAAACAAACAGAAACATGCTTTTCACATAGCCCATATTCAGTGTTCTTTCTTTAGTTATTGTAAAAAAAATATTTTCATATTCTCAATACCTGATACTTTGTCTTTGTTAAAACTAAGCAATCTGAGATAGTGTGACACAGCAACGCGGCAGAAACCAGTGCGGGTGTTTGGTGTCTCTCATTTCTCCATTATGTCTCCATGGTAGCCACGTCTTATTTTATCATTGCCAGGGCAACGCTTTCACCCACTCCCCAACAGCCTTTTATTTATTTCGCGCAGGTACGCAGGTCAGACAGAGGGAGCGAGAGTGACAGAAAGTGCTGCTTGGTTTACAACTGTGTGGGAGGCTGTGAAAAGAAGCATTGTGTGCAGTGCACTTGAGTGTGTTTCAGTACATGGGCTTCATCCTTTCTCAGAGTGGACTACTCCACACAGGAAATGAAAACATCATATGTGTTAAGTTCTTGTCTGAAAGTCAGATCCAGTCAGAACCAAAATTTGAACCCTGCTTTGGCTGATTTTTCTCTCGTCTGGGCCCCGGAAGAAGTCACACCAACACCATCGTTCAATGAAAGTATCTTAGCTTTAATATTCAGGAAGCATAGTGTATATATATACACAGAGAAATAATGAAAAGAAAGATGACTGTCAATTGGAACAGGTCACAGATAAAATCAGAACATGTATTACATACAGTATCTCCCAAAAGTGAGTACACCCCTCACATTTTTGTAAATATTTGATTATATCTTTTAATGTGACAACACTGAAGAAATGACACTTTGCTACAATGTAAAGTAGTGAGTGTACAGGTTGTGTAACAGTGTAAATTTACTGTCCCCTCAAAATAACTCAACACACAGCCATTAATGTCTTAACCGCTGGCAACAAAAGTGAATACACCTCTAAGTGAAAATGTCCAAATTGGGCCCAAAGTGTCAGTATTTTCTGTGACCACCATTATTTTCCAGCACTGCCTTAACACTCTTGGGTATGGAATTCACCAGAGCTTCACAGGTTGCCACTGGAGTCCTCTTCTACTCCTCCATGACGACATCAATGAGCTGGTGTATGTTAGCGACCTTGTGCTCCTCCACGTTCCATTTGAGGATGCCCCACAGATGCCCAATAGGGTTTAGTCCATCACCTTCACCCCCAGCTTCTTTAGCAAGGCAGTGGTCATCATAAATATTTATATATATTTAATAAAATGTGAGGGGTGTACTCTCTTTTGTGAGATACTGTAGGTTCGAGTGATAGAACTAAAGACGTCAAAGAGCGAGGGCAAAAACTAGACCTACAAAATATAGACACGGAGACCATGCCTTATCAATATGCAATTCAAACATGTCAGACAAGTCATAATCTAGAATTTGTGTGTGTGGGTGTGTGTGTTTGCTGTGATTCTTGCATGCCAAATGACAAAGTTACACCTAGATGGACAGGGGCAGCTGTAGGAGCACCATGACGAGAGCCAAGGCCGTCTTGTCCTGCACTGTTTATGCATTCATGTATTCACTGTTGCCATTAGTTTTGCTGGCTGGAGCCAAATCAATCTTGGCTCCCGTTGTTTGTGCATCTCACGCTCTGTGCGTTGGAGGCTGCAAACGTGGCTCAAGCAGTTTGGCTTACTGTCTTTGTGTGTTGATGGCTTTGTAAACGCGGAGACTGCTGGCCCAGGCAATTGGATGAGATGTCTGGAATATGATGATTTGATTTAAGAAGATGAGGCAGGAATCTGAATAGAGCGCTAGTCTGATGGTTGCCAGTGTTCATTTAGAGCTGTGTCCAATGTTCATTTCCTGTCTGCAGTCTCTGCATGCGACATGAAAATCTGTCTCACACTCCTGTAGAGGGTGACGTATTACACAGTATTGCTATATACACACATGCAAAGAGCATGTTTTTAATTCTTAAAACCGTCATGCAAAGTGCAAACCAGACACGTGTTTTCCAGAGTTATTGGCACTCCATGAAAACAAGGAGAAAAAATTATGACGCATGCGACGCTTTTTTTTGTTGCCTTTTCTTATAGCTGTAATTGTGGTAAATGTTTTATAACCATTATCTGATTTAGCAGGCCAGTGTTTCTTTTATATTGAAAGCTCTGTGGTTTTTCCCCATGGTGATGGTGATTATTTCATGATGATGATGATGATAATAATAATAATAAAAATAAGAGATTTTTTTTTCTTTATGGGTGTAAACAATTTACCATGTTCTTATAAATGATGATTGTTGATGAAATACAAATTGATTTATACATTTTGTGCAATCATGTTTGCCCATTCTTTTGAAGGGTGCTAATAATTCTGGAATCCACTGTACACATGCAATATAAAATACACTCTCAGCCTCTCAGCTGTTTATTCACCTTTTTGACCGCCTCCTCACTGCCTCTAATAATGCTTCTGCATCTCAACAATGGAAAATAACACTTGCTTGCTGAGCCAACTGTCAGGCTGACACCGCACCCTGATCTTAAAACCAACACCAGACTATAGACCCGTATATGATGGAGACTAGATAGGATCATTTCATGTTCCATTAGAACATCTACATTAACATGTAGATCTGGGATGTCATTGTGAGCATTTCACATGAAAACTGAAAGTAGAGTATTGAGCTTATTTCATGCTGATATCATGGCAGCATGTACAGTAAGGATGTGGTTGTGGACAAGAGCCTGCGGTATCATTATAATGCACACTGGAGCCTGCCATTTAGCTGCCATTCATGGCATAGCAGCCTTTCACAGGTTTCATTTAATCTCATCAATAGAAATGTAAACGAAGTCTTTTAGTTCTTGAGCAAAGAAGTCCATTCTCTCATTCCAGAACTATTAGCTATTGAACTCTGAAGATTGGACTGTCATGGTAGCCATGGTAACCCACCAGCATAATTAAAAAGTCTTTTCTTCCTCTGGTGTAATGTAATAATAACACCAGTAATGGAATGTAGCCAAAAAAAAATGTACCTTACAGTTAATAAAAAGTTTGAAAATCACCCCCCGCCACCTCTCTCTCTCTCTCTCTTCTCTCTCTCTCTCTTTCTTTGTGCATGAGAGAGTGAAGCGTGGTGTGCGTGTGAGTGATTTGTGCCCGCTGTGGCTTCTTTTTCAAACTTTCCTTTTCTATGTTGTATGAGATTATTGATTTTTGTCGAAATTTTGTGTTGTTGTCGGATAGTACAAGGCTTATTAGATTTGAGGGCGTTAAACGCTGTTGTTTTCAAACGCAATGGTGGCGTTCTGGCAATCTGTACTACCTCTCAGCATGTACTAGCCACATGTACTGCACACGTGCAAAATGTTTTCACGCTTGAATATGGCATATCTGAAGACCCGCCCATCAATTACGAGTTTGCATGTGAAATGTACGTAAAATCAATCAAGGGCCTAATTAGGGTATGGACATAGGGTATGGACAAGCCCCCAACATTTAAACACGCAATCACAACTTTTAAACAAATTCAGAAAGGATGGCTTCCTATGAAATTAAATTCAACACTATATATGTTGTAAATACAATTTCTTGTGCTGTGCTGCCTGCATTATGACCAGGTACCTGTCACGTATCAAGAAACTCTGGACTCCGTTTCCCATCAGCCACTGCACTGCACCACCAGTCACATGACCACCTGCACCTGATTCATGTTTTGTTAATGAGCACTCATGTGTATATCTAGTCTTTGTCTGCACTGGTTTCTTGTCTTTCGTTGTCGTAGACTCTCGTCATTTACGTCTCAGTGTTTTGTCTCATGCCACAGTGTTTTGCCAAGTTGTCTTAGTGTCTTTGTTTTGTAGTCTGTTTATATTAAATGTTACATTCTGCACTTGCTTCTGCCTCATCCTCGAAACGTGACAGAACGAAAGACCATTTTTTTCAGAAGCAGCAGATCAAAAAGATACACCGCCCCAACATGGATGCAGCAGGAGAACGGGGAGTAGCTGGTCAATACCGTCTCAGAAAACGCTCGGATTACTGGCCGTATTGTTCATCCGTGCATTTTCCCCAGAGGTATGACCTTACACTAGTGACCGCGGGATTGGGGAGCTACCCGCTGGAATTTCTGATGGACTGCCAGGTGTATTTTTGCAGCCTGGCATATCCCAAGCCTTATAAGAGACAATGGATCGGGTTCATGGTATCAAGATTTTGCGGTCCAGCCCGAGACTGGACAGAGCAGCTTGTAAGTACTGGGTCACCAGCCCTCCATGATGTCACTCTGTTTGGGGAACTTTTTATGGATCAGTTTTCACAGCCCGGACAACTCCGTGGTATGGACTTACTGGGGTGGAGAGTCAATGGACAGCCCCAGCCTGACCCGCCCTTCAACCTCTATTATGAGGAGATGGACAGGGCAATCACCACTCATCCAGTTGAACGAATCATGTTCATGTCCAAGTATGCTGACCCTATTCTCAGAGTTCCGCTCCTTGCCAAGACTCATGTTCCGGACGTTCAAGTCGAGTCTCAAGTGCCAACCGCATCTCAAGTTCCTGACATCTCACCCAAGCCTACGGATCTAGACCTACGCACGCCAGAGTCTGCTACGGCAAGCCCTGAAATTTGTTTGGGGGGGGTGGTTGGGGGTCACCGAGGACAGCAGTGCTCCAGCCTGAGGCCTACGGGAAGGTATCTACGGTGGAGCTCCTGCCAGCCAAGGAGGCTGTCTCGCTGCCTAGCACAGCCGAGGACGCTGTCCTCCTGCCCTGCAGCCCTGCACAGCCGAGGAAGCTGTCCTGCTGTTCTGCACAGCCGAGGAAACTGTCCTGCTGCCTGGCATAGCTGAGGAAGCTGTCCTGCTGCCTGGCATAGCTGAGGAAGCTGTCCTGCTGCCTGGCGTAGCCGAGGAAGCTGTCCTGCTGCTTGGCGCAGCCGAAGAACCTGTTCCGCAGCTGCAGCGGGACAGACCATGCACCACGCTACACCCAGCGTTATACAGGACTATGCCATGCCACGC
Source organism: Ameiurus melas (assembly GCA_012411365.1). Lineage (NCBI taxonomy): Eukaryota > Metazoa > Chordata > Actinopteri > Siluriformes > Ictaluridae > Ameiurus > Ameiurus melas. The sequence continues at coordinate 29,569,283 of CM022754.1, read as the reverse complement.
CAACAGGAGATGGAGTCTGTGGTTGGGGCTGAGACCAACTCCCACCCTCCCTTCCCCATTGTGGCTCGCGTTCGGCCTTCCTGCTCAGCTGAGGACGCCGCTCAGCCTTCCTGCTCAGCTGAGGACGCAGCTCAGCCTTCTTGTTCAGCTGAGGTCGTCGCTCAGCCTTCCTGCTCGGCTGTGGACGTCGCTCTGCTTCCTGCTCGGCTGTGGATGTCGCTCTGCCTTCCTGCTCGGCTGTGGACGTCGCTCTGCCTTCCTGCTCGGCTGAGGTCGTTTCTCTGCCATCCTGCTTCACTGAGGACGTCACTCTGCCTTCATGTTCCGCTGAAGACGTCTTGTCGCTCCTTTCCTTTGCTGCGCTCGGTGTGTCGCTCCCCCTTCCTGCTCCACGGAGGACATCGTTTCCCCTGGCCTCGCGGAGAACCTCGCTCCCCCCTTAAGCCTCGTGGAGAACCTCGCTCCCCCCTTGAGCCTCGTGGAGAACCTCGCTCCCTCCTTTAGTCTTGTGGAGAACCTCGCTCCCTTCTTGAGCCTCGTAGAGAACTTCGCTCAACCCTTGAACTTCGTGGTGAAGCCCGGTCCACTCTCCTATCCCGTGGAGCACGTCACCCCGCTTTCGTGCTCTGCCAAGGATGTCACCCCGCTTTCATGCTCTGCCGAGGACGTCCCTCTACCCCCCTGTGCCGCTGTGGAAGCCGCTCGGCCTCCTGGTTTTGCTGAGGACTTTCTGCCCAGGGGGCCGGGTCCTCCAGTTGGAGGGCGTATGATTTTGGGCGCTCCGGGTGTAGCGCCCTTGGGGGAGGGTTCTGTCACGTAACAAGAAACTCTGGACTCCATTTCCCATCAGCCACTGCACCACCAGTCACATGACCACCTGCACCTGATTCATGTTTTGTTAATGAGCACTCATGTGTATGTCTAGTCTTTCTCTGCACTGGTTTCTTGTCTTTTGTTGTCGTAGACTCTCGTCATTTATGTCTCAGTGTTTTGTCTCATGCCACAGTGTTTTGCCAAGTTGTCTTAGTGTCTTTGTTTTGTAGTCTGTTTGTTTATATTAAATGTTATGTTCTGCACTTGCTTCTGCCTCAACCTCGATACGTGACGGGTACCATTATTTTCCCAGAAGATCAATGACTGACTTAGAATATTCAGTTTACCAAATATAATCATCTGTTTGTGTAACTGGTGTCATTTATTATGTTAATGTCATCATGCTGTTTAGCTTGCTATGTAATAAGTGTACAAAGTATACAACAATATATAGTGGTAACCTGAAACGTTAGCTATGTAAAGGGTACTGGAGTTTTCTTTTCTTAATTCTAAAGACAAACTGTCATAACTAGTTCTGAATGGAGGACTACAATATGGCCACAACTCAGATGTTAGTTCCATATCTCTCGTTGCCAAGCTAGCACAACTCAGCATTATGCTGAGCCTTATACAGGTAAAATCACTTAGTTGTCCTTAGCCCAAATGTAGTGTAAAGGAACGAAATGCTGTGCACCTTCCCTCACTTTCACTCACATTTATAACAGTCTGGTTCACAACGAACTCGGCGGGAGGATATGCAAGGCACAATCACAGACTACGTACACTTTAGACACTTTAGGAGGAGACCCGCAGCAGGCAGCACAGTGAGAACATGCAAACTCCACACACACGCGGCCCCAGCGGGACTTGAACCCTGGACCCTGGAGGTGTGAGGCGAACGTGCTAACCACTAAGCCCGCTTGAATAAAACTGTAGCAGTAGTTCATTCAGATAGGTGTTTAAAGCTGACAAAATGTGCTACCCCTGTTTCTACATACTTTATTAAGGGGGCAGTTCAAAAGGTATTGAATTGTGGGGTTTGTTTATATCTGTAAGTCCCCTATCTACACCAGCTAAAAAGTTTACATTGGCTAATGTCCCCACCTTTTATCAAAGATGAAATGTTAGCAAGAGAGCTTTCATACTTTGGTAAACTTGTTTCAGTCTCCAGTAAATCTGAGTTACTGAAAGATGTTTCATTTTGGCGGTATACGTACATGATTTTAAATAACGTGAACGAAATTGATCTGAACTGAATTCAGAACAGATGATTTTGATTATACAGTCTTTGTGTCAGCTGACTCTATGAGGTGTTTTGAAAGTGGAAAGACGGGTCATTTGATTCGTGCATGTCCAGATAGTAGCGCAAATGTCAATAAACCCAGGATTTCGGGTGCACAGCATGGAGCTGTTCATTCTGATGATGTCGTGAAATAACTCCATCTGGTGCAGGTTTCACGGTAGAGTTAAACAGACTGCCGCTGAAGAACATGATGTTGAGCAGGTAGATCCTGTTAGACTTGAGTCTAATGTGGATGAGAACAGTGAGAATAAGGAGAACTTGCAGCCAATTTCAATGATCCAGATGCTTGATGTTGCTTCTGAAAAGACAAACAGCACTCAAAATATGATGTACTCAATTTTTTTGGTGAAACATTTTTACGTTTAAAAATATTGAGTACATTTTTAAAGCTGTGAAATCATTGAAATATACCTTATGAATTGAGTAAATGTACGTAAAACAATTTAAGCAGATCTGAATAACTACATATTTAGTACCATGACACATAAAATTGAGTAGATATAATTAAAATCCTAAATCCTAAGTGCAATAGTAACCCCAAGTGAAAACCACAAAAAAATGAGTAGATATAATTGAAAAGCTATGTAGATGTAATAGAAAAAGGAGACTATTATTTACCAAAACAAATGGGCTACACTTATTTTATTTAATTCATGGACTCAAATTTAATGTTACATTTACTTAACTATATTTACCCTTTAATCTAGGAGTATTTTACTTGAGGTCACTATATCTAATAAAACCAAATGATAAACATAAAGCAACTGTATACATATTTATACATAATATAACATTTTAATTAAACATTTCTATGCCATATTTCACCAGTATATGTGTGAGTGTGTATATGTATAACTTGAGACTAAATTCAGCCTGGCTTACTTTGCAAATGACATTTGCAACAATGTCCATACTACAAAAACAGTGAGCTGTATTGAACAATCCTGTATGACTTTTATCTTCAGTGGGACACAAAAGGAGATGTAAGTCAGAACGACAGAAGAGACTGATACCCTTAGTCACCATTCACTATCAGTGCATCTTTTTTCCAAGAAAATAAATGAATGGTGAGTGAGACTCACTCAATACCCAGTTTCCTTTTGTGTTCCATAACAGAGTTCCATAATAGAGGTTTGGATAACATTAGGGATAAGATGACAGGGTTTTAAAAATGTACCTCACACAGTAGGCACTTCATAAAGTAATGTTACCCTTGAGGTGTATCGTCTAAAAAATTGTCACCAAAATTCAAAACCAACTGAGTAATAGTGATAATGAAGCAGTTTAATTCCATGACTGTTGGTGTCTGTCTGTTACTCAGTTTTCTACGGCTAATCTTTTTTGTTAATATGGGTGAAATTCGCGTTTCTATTTTAAAATGAATGGAGGCAGAGATGTGAGGAAAAGATTGGAAATATATAAATAAAGTTAATGAGACTGAAAAAATGGGATGTTTTATTTATGCAAGAATCCCATAGCGATGATGGTTTTTCTTTCTTAAGCCCTTAACTCTTCCCTTAGTGGAGGAGTTGGTATTTTATGTGCTAAAAATTTTGTTCCTTGTTCAGTTAAAATATTGGAAATCATAAAAGGAATACTTTTAAAAGTGGTCGCGAATTTTGAAAAGTATGTATTTGTTTTTATGTGTATTTATGCTCGCAACTCAACCAATACAAAGAATGTGCATATTTAGATACTTTTTGTAAAACTGTGGGAGAGTCTAAGGATGAAAAGTACTTGTTTTTGGGAGGCGTTTTTAATTGTGCAGAGAGTAATATAGACCAAATTTTTTGTCACATATGCCCTCATGTAGAAGGCTTATCCAAATGATTGAAATGCACAAGTTGTGTGACGTGTGGAGACATTTTAAAAAGACATCAGACAATATACATGGGCACATTTATAGACAAGCTTTATGGCTTTAAACATCGTCTTAGTATTCTCAAAAGTTGTTTTATTTCTCCAGTTGGTTTTTCAGATCGTAGTTTAATATGATTATATACATCTATAATAATTTTTATATATATATATATATATATATATATATATATATATATATATATATATATATATATATATATATATATATATATATATATATATATATATATATATATATATATATATATATATATATTTATATTACTATGAATTCTGTTAAACCAAATAGTGCTTATTGGCATTTTAACACAACTTTATTAAATGATATTCATTTTAAAGATATTTTGAATTGTTTCTGGATTCTGGATTTTAAAATGGAAAAGAATAATTTTCAATCTCTAAACAATTGGTGGGGTTTTGGAAAAAACTCAACTGAATCAACAATGTCAACAATACACCCAGAATGTCACTAAAGAATTGGCTAGATCTGTTCGACTTTTAGAGGCTGAAGTTACGAGACTTCACCATTTAGCACAAAATGGAAATCAAGACTATATTGATCAGTTTAAAGAAAAAAATCTGCTGTATCTGAAATGCTGGGCCTAATAGCACAAGGAGCACTGATTAAACTTCAATGAGCTGGATGCTCCATCCAAATTTTTGTTTGGGTTAGAAAGGAAAAATGGACAACAATGTTTTATTTATTTTTTACAATCTGAAAATGGGGTTTTACTTTCAGATCCAATTGTAAACGTAAGAGAGCGGTATGCTTTTATGAAAAACTGTACAAGAGTGAGTTCAGAGAAGATCAATTTGTAGAACAATGTTTCAGGAAAATCTAATGCAGAAATTAGTAAGCCCATAGTGTTGGAAGAGTTTATAAAAATCTTCAAAATATGGAGTGTGGACAAGTTCCTGGAATTGATGGACTTCCAGTCGAATTTTATAAGTGTTATTGGAATATAATAGGAGAAGATTTATTGGTAGTTCTGAATAACAGTTTGACTGAAGGATGTTTGCCTTTAAGCTTTCGTAAAGAAGTACCGTATTTTCCGCACTATAAGGCGCACCTAAAAAACTCAAATTATCTCAAAAGCCGACAGTGCGCCTTATATATGGACCAATATTGAGCCACAACAGGTCTCGCAACTACGGTAAGCAGCCGCCGACTTCATTTTCTTCCACGTGTGGCAGGGACAAGGTGCATCTGAGGATTTGTTGCATCAACTACGCCACCTAGGGGACGGGAGGCCGGCCCCCAGGACAATGAACTAAACTAGATTAACCCCTAAGGCTAATTCGAGCATACAGGTTCGTAAACTCAAGGAGCCGGAGACATGCGTTACATCAACGATATTTATTCCAACAAAACACATTAATTATTATAAACCCACAACCGAACAAACAGCTAAGATTCTACCTCAAAAAGAGTCATTTAAGAAAATAGGAAAACAAGCAGTGCTTACCTGTTGAGCCAGCGGTTTCACCTACACGCACACCAAAGCTACCGGTATCCCACGTCACTAACCAGGAAGTCCTTTCACTGACTGAAATACTACTCCAGGACACGCCCCCCTCAAGATGAATCCGGGGAAACCCATTTCACCACACGGCGCGGTGCATGCTGGATATATACCGGTATATATATTTCATTTCCATTTGTTTTTTATGTAAAGACCCCAAAATGGCTCTTATTAAGAGACACGCATATGACGCGGAGTTTAAACTCAAGGCGACCAGTCACGCAGAAGAACACAGGAATACAGCAGCAGCAAGAGAATTTAACATTAACGAATCAATGGTGCGAAAATGGAGGAAGCAACAAGATGACCTACGCCAAGTAAAGAAGACTAAACAGAGTTTCCGAGGGAATAAAGCGAGATGGCTACATTTGGAGGACAAACTCGAACAGTGGGTTGTTGAACAGAGAGCAGCAGGTATAAGTGTCAGTACAATCACTATTCGAATTAATGCAACCGCGCTAGCAAGCGAACTTGGCATTAATGACTTTAAAGGCGGTCCTTCTTGGTGCTTTCGGTTTATGAAAAGACGTAATCTCTCCATCCACTTCGAAGAGACAGAGCCGGGCATGTTGGATCCCGTATTTGCCCAACTGTTTAATTCGGACACCGAAGAAGAAGAATTCCAGGGATTCGTGGATGAGGAATAACTTAGTAAAGTGAGCTTTACGTGTTTATTTTGTGTGTTGTGTGATTTTAACGTTTGAGCAACGTTGAGTTATTGATATATTGTTATCGCTTTGCACTATTTCGAGTGTTACTATATTGTGATTATTATTATTATTGAATCGAGGAAAAGTCCCCCCCCCACTATGTGGGGTATATTAACATTGCACTACATGTTTTACCTTAAACTACACTGGGTTGTAATCTATTAATAAAGTTGAACTGACCTATCTGACTGTTTTGTTGACATTCCCTTTAGCGCAGCTCCATCTAATTGATGCATAACGTAACCCCCAGCCTCTACTGTAGCGTCTATTGTATGCGCCTTATATATGGACAAAGTTTTAAAATAGGTCATTCAATGAAGGTGCGCCTTATAGTGCGGAAAATACGGTACTCACTCTTCTATCAAAAAAGGCGATTTAACTAATATAACAAGTTGGCGACCTGTATCTTTGCTTTGTTGCGATTATAAAATACTTTCCAAAGTGTTAACTATGAGACTTGGAAAGGTTTTGGAAGAGGTTTTTCATTCAGATCAGTCCTATTGCATACCTGGCATTTCAATATTTGATAATATTTGAACTAGCCAAAATATATGGTTTGAATGCAGGCTTGATTTCCATCGACCAAGAGGAAGCTTTTGATCGTGTTGAACACGATTGTCTATTCAAAGTTTTGAAAGCTTTATGTTTTAATTCGGCTTTTAGTGACAAAAATCTGAACTTTGTATAGTGTTGAAAAAAATTTAATGCTGGCTTATGTGCTCTTTTTACAGTTAATCGTGAGATCAGACAAGGTTGCTCTTTGTCCGGACCGGAATGCTATATGCATTAGCAATAGAACCTTTTTTGCATAAATTGAGAAAGGAATTGGTTGGTTTAAATATTCCAAAATGTAACGATGCATTTAAGTTATCAGCTGTAGTCGAACACACCGAATCTGTTCGAACAACGATTCAGATATTACAGAGGATGTGATCTGCTCTCACATCAGTGGAATCTAATATGCTCAAAGATAATTGTGAAGGACTTGTATATCCCAGTCACAAGGAGCTTTCTCCTAAGCTACTTTTATCCTCCAACTTAAATGATTATTCTAGAATTCAGTTGGACTCAAAGAGGAAGTACTTGGATTTTAATAATGTTAATGGAAAACAGTTCTATATGGCATGTGTAAAGTCTTTTAACAAAAAAGGTTTACACCATAAAGTTGATAGACCGTGGCATGATATTTTAGGATTGAATGAAAATGTCAGACCAGACTGGAGAGCATTATATTAAGCCACCATTAAGCAAAAATCAGCTGACATTCACTGGAGGGTTTTACATGGAATAATTGCAGTCGATGCTATTATTTCTATTTTAAGTCCTGACTCAAGTCAAGAATGTCCTTTTTGTTCTGAAAGAAAGCCTTTGGTTTAAATTTTAAAGAAGCTTTTCGATTGTTTTAAAGAAGGGTTTTCCACACAGATTTCAATTTGATTTGGTTTTAAATATGTGAAAAGAAGATGTGGTGCATGTCAGTTGTTGAATTTTTTGTTGGGACAAGCAAAAATGGCTATATACATCAATAGAAAAAATCAGATAGAACAAAGAAATGATAGTGATGTGGTAAGGGTGTTTACAGCAATGGTAAAATATAGAATTGTAGTTGATTTACATTTTCATAAGATAATGAATAATCTAATGAACTTTGAATCTATGTGGTGTTACAGAGAAGTCTTGTGTTCAGTTGTGAACCGAGATCCTATTTTTGCACTAAGTTTGTGAATAATTGTTAATGTTTGTTAATTTTACTATAATATTCAGCAGAAATGTTCAATAAAAATGAAACATAATTTTTTTTTACTATAATATAAAACTTTTGAAAAGTCAGTCTCTCTCTCTCTGTCATTCTCTCTTTCTTTCTCTTCTTCTGACTGTCTGTCTGCTTCCCTATCTATCTATTTATCGATGGAGCAGCTCTAAACATTTTAACGTTTAGAATTTTGTTCTTTTGTGATTGGATTGTTGTTGTTTCTTTGCCTAGAAAATATTTTGGCCACAGGAAACAGCCGCTCTCTATTGCACTAAAATCTTCCTCCTTGTTTAAAGGAATAGTATTATATGGTGTAGAATACAAATTGTCGCTATATGCTGATGATTTGTTATTGTATGTAACTGATCCTATCGCCTCTATGCCTTCTGTCTTGGATGTTCTGGATTCTTTTGGTGTTGTCTCTGGTTATAAACTAAATTTAGATAAAAGCGACTGTTTCCCTGTCAATACTCCAGCTCTGTCTCTCCAACAGTCAGATCTACCGTTTCGATTTAGTCATTCTGGTTTTAAATACCTAGGTATCAACGTGACACGTTCTCTATCTAATCTTCTATCAGCTAACTTTACTCCCCTTATCTCAAAGGTTAAATCTAACATTCAGAGTTGGGGTAACTTACCACTTTCCCTAATTGGCAAGATCAACGCCGTCAAAATGAATATTTTACCGAAGTTTCTTTTCTTGTTCCAACAAGTGCCTCTTTCTCTCCCAAAATCATTCTTTGATTCATTGGATAAGATAATTAGTACATTTATTTGGGGAGGGAAGCCACCAAGGGTTAGTAAATCTTTATTGCAGAAATGTAAACTTAGTGGAGGACTTGCATTACCCAATTTTCAATTCTATTACTGGGCTGCGCACATCCATAAACTTTGTTACTGGGTTCAATCTCCTGGATCTTCTTGGTCTAAATTGAAATTATCTTCTTGTAGGGAATCCTCTTTACCTGCTCTACTTTACTCCCCTTTACCTACAAAACTTTCCCAATATACTGATAACCCTGTTGTCCTCAGCACACTTAGGACTTGGTATCAATTTAGACAACATTTTAAATTTGTAGGTGCATCCTCTTTGTGTCCTTTGGTGAACAACCATCTATTTCCCCCATCGTATTTGGATCATTTTCAGTGTGGTATGACGAGGGTATTAAACAAGTTAGAAATTTGTATTCTGATGGTGTGTTTGATAGCTTTGCCAATTTGGCATCCACTTACGATCTCCCCTTGACGCATTTCTTTCGGTACTTTCAAATACGGAATTTCGTTTCTAGATGTTTCCCTGATTTCCCTTCTGCTCCTCCTGAACAGGCTTGGGAAGACCTGTTTTCAAATAACCCGCATCAGAGAGGAATGATTTCTAAGATTTATGATTTTATTTTGACGCTAGGTAGTGGGTCGAGTAATAAAATTAGGAATGTGTGGGAAACAGAATTAGGAGTACAAATAAGTGAGGAGTGTTGGGCACATGCTATAGGGAGGGTACAGACTACCACTTCTTGTGCTCGTCTTGGACTTATACAGTTCAAAGTTTTAAATAGAGTCCATCTGTCCAAGTCGAGATTGTCTATGATGTATCCGGATGTTGAGGACAAGTGTGATAAATGCCATGGCTCTCCCTGTCATCTTGGCCATATGTTTTTCTTCTGCCCTGAACTCCATGGTTTTTGGTCTGACTTTTTTACCATCATGTCCACTATTCTCAGGGCAGATTTAAAGCCTTGTCCATTGATTGCGATATTTGGGATCCCTCAAGCGTCAATTCCTTTGAGATCGATACAAAAGGATGTTATTGCTTTCACATCCCTTATAGCAAGACGTTCCCTACTATTACATTGGAAGTCTGCTAAATACCCATCTATCTCTCAGTGGATAAAGGACGTGATGTTTTTTCTGAAACTCGAGAAAATAAGATATAAGATATAAATGGCATCCCTTTATTGCATACTTTATGGAGTTACAGACACTTCCCACTTAAAGGTTGGTGCCTGTTGTTGAATTTTATAATATCTTTATAACCAGCGACAGTTAATGGATAGCCATGATGAGCCGGAGGGGTGGGTTGTGGGTTTAATTTTGTTTTCCTTTGTATAAAAAGAAAAAAAACCTGTGAATATTTACTGCTGTTGCTCAATTTGTTTTTATTTTTGGGAAGTGGTGGGGAGGACAGAACAGAAAAGGCGATTTAGATAGGCTTAGCAGAAATGTTCAACAGAAATGTTCATCAGAAGGTCAGCAAAAATGTTCAATAAAAAAAAAGTGAGTGTACAGCTTGTATAACAGTGTAAATTTGCTGTCCCCTCAAAATAACTCAACACAGCCATTAATGTCTAAACCGCTGGCAACAAAAGTGAGTACACCCCTAAGTGAAAATGTCCTAATTAGGCCCAAAGTGTCAATATTTTGTTTGGCCACCATTATTTTCCAGCACTAACTTAACCCTCTTGGGCATGGAGTTCACCAGAGCTTCACAGGTTGCCACTGGAGTCCTCTTCCACTCCTCCATAATGACATCACGGAGCTGGTGGATGTTAGAGACCTTGTGCTCCTCCACCTTCCATTTGAGGATGCCCCACAGATGCCCAATAGGGTTTAGGTCTGGAGACATGCTTGGCCAGTCCATCACCTTCACACTCAGCTTCATTAGCAAGGCAGTGGTCGTCTTGGAGGTGTGTTTGGGGTCGTTATCATGCAGGAATATATGCTGGGATCATTCATGGTTCCCTCAATGAATTGTAGCTCCCCAGTGCCTGCAGCACTCATGCAGCCCCAGACCATGACATTCCCACCACCATGCTTCACTGTAGGCAAGACACACTTGTCTTTGCACTCCACCTGGTTGCCGCCACACACACTTGACACCATCTGAACCAAATAAGTTTATCTTGGTTACAGTAATCCATGTCCTTAGTCTGCTTGTCTTCAGCAAACTTTGTGTTCTTTCTTGCGCATGATCTTTAGAAGAGGCTTCCTTCTGGGACGACAGCCATGCAGACCAATTTGATGCAGTGTGCAGCGTATGGTCTGAGCACTGACAGGCTGACCCCCCACCCCTTCAACCTCTGCAGCAATGCTGGCAGCACTCATACGTCTATTTCCCAAAGACAACCTCGGGATATGACGCTGAGCACGTGCACTCAACTTCTTTGGTCGACCATGGCGAGGCCTGTTCTGAGTGAAACCTGTCCTGTGAAACCGCTGTATGGTCTTGGCCACCACGCTGAAGCTCAGTGTCAGGGTCTTGGCAATCTTCTTATAGCCTAGGCCATCTTTATGTAGAGAAACAATAATTTTTTTCAGATCCTCAGAGAGTTCTTTGCCATGAGGTGCCATGTTGAACTTCCAGTGACCAGTATGAGGGAGTGTGAGAGCGATGACACCAAATTTAACACACCTGCTCCCCATTCACACCTGAGACATTGTAACACTGACAAGTCACATGACACCAGGGAAGGGAAAGTGGCTAATTGGGCATAATTTGGACATTTTCACCTAGGGGTGTACTCACTTTTGCACTTTTTTGAGATACTGTATGTGTGTTCGTATATTTATGAATTATATATATATATATATATATATAATATATATTTCTCTCCTTTATTTTAATTTTAATTTTTCCCTCTCATTTGTTTCTACTTATTTACTTCTGCAATTGTTTTATAATTGGTCCGAAACCAAGCTTTAATAATACAAATGTTAATATTTGTCATGCCAATAAAGCTACCTTTTGACTTTGACTTTTAAGATAGATAGATAGAGAGAGAGAGAGAATGAATATGAGCACGAGAGCAAAGTAGCAGCAAACTGGGTACAGAACATGACAGAAGAAAAAATATAAGCATAAAATAGCATTGGGAATTGAGGTGAGAGATAGAAAACACAGAGAAGCACACACAAGAAGGATGGTTTCTAAGTAAAAGCAGGTGGGGTTTGAGTTTGGTTCAAAAGCAGGACCGGCATCTCATCTTAAACCGTGTGATAAAATCTTGAATCCTCAATTAGAGAGTAAGATTGGACTGGGTGATGTGATGAGGTGGCTGACTCCTTTCTCGTTGTTCCTTGCCGAGATCATTTCTGTACACAAAATGAACCCATCATTCGTAGCAGGTATGACTTTTCAGAGCATGGGAGTGTGCTTTTCCTTTAATGAATTTGTTTTATGAGATTTCATTATGGAGCAACACATTAAACAGGCAGATGCTGAGGTGCTATCTGAACCTGTCTGATGAACAGTACAGTGTTTTATAATGTAATGAAAATGGAAGACACGTGTGACGAGTCCTTTGATGCTTCACTTTGGCATTTACAGCTGCACTTTAATTCACTTTTGATCTTTTGCCTTTAAAATTCCACATTTCTTTGTCTTCTACCCACAGCTTATTGGATCATTCATGAGAAGAGAGCATCTCCTGAACACCTACACACAGCCTGATTAGAGAACACTCAGACTAATGGGTGCAGAAGAGGGATTTTAAGAGCATTAAGTGGATATCTGCAAGAGGACATTGAAAGATCTGGTAGAGCGGGAGGATGCCAGAGTCGACAGGCACAAACATCATGGGCGTTGTATTTTAATTAGACAGGAAACCTTGTCTTTCAGCAAAACCCACCATTAAGGGGTTTTTGAGAATGGAAAAGAATACACACAAACTCCAGGTTTAATGCTATGTAGCTTCAATGATACAATGTGTTCAGCTGCGTGGCCAAGATTGCCTTGTCTTTTTTGTAATCCAGTCCCTCAACAGTTGCCTCCATGCTCCTTGCAGATGATTCCTTCATAAGCTTGTTTGAGGTTGCCAAATCTTTTCTGCAAATCGCTTGCAAATCTCCTTTGTGTCATTAGGGATTTGTGGTTTTGATTGCTTTTGTTGTCTCTCTTTGTCATGCACAGTGGGCTCTGAGTCTGGCGGCCTTTTTTCTTTTCTTTGACCAGTACATGTGTCCCAGAAAGTTCATAGCACCCCAACATCAGGCAGACATTGGACCAGATCTGTGGACCTATTGCAGAGTGCTGTGCCATCCCCAAGACACACACTCCAGTCATGCATGGTGACTGCCAACACACTGCAGTGACCTGTGTATAGCTGCCACTCAGGTAACCGTCAGAAGTAGCTAACTAGCTGGAAAGTACGACCATGAACCTGAGACTGCACATGTCCATATCAGAAATTCCAGGATGACTCTACAGTCTGATTGTGGAAAAGTCCAGCCATTTTCTGCAAAGACAGCTGGAATTTTCCAGGACACAGTGGCTCGCTAGTGCAGGAGCAAGCAGGCTTACCCTATACACACCACACACACACACACATACAGTTGTACACATAGCAGGCGTGGGTGACAGCATTCGCTTATCTAAAGCTGAAATGTCAAATCCACAGAGGCTTGTTTCATCAGACTGTCGCTGTAGGGAGAATCAGACAATGCAGACACCCACTGAGTAGACTTTGTGACGATTTGAACAGGTGTGTGTTTTTATGCCATGCGATGAGAGGATGAGAGTGAGGCAGATTTGAGTTGAGTGGGCGAGAGTGAGAGAGCACAAGTGAGATAAGAGTGTGACCCACAGACAGACTGCGAGAGCTCTGTTTCTGTCTGTCAAACTGTTTGTGTGTGTGTGTGTTGTCAGCTGGCGTGCTAACGGGCACTGAGGGCAGGCTGGGCACGGTGGCAGGAGCTCGTGCATGGCTGTGGGGGGGTCGTGCGGCGTGCACTCCTCATCAGCGAGAGAGCCGCTGGGGGTCAGGCTTTGGCTGGGCTCGGACACAGAGGCCCTGGGGGCCCAGCTGGGGGTCAGGTGAGCGGTGTTCCCGAATGGCATCAGGGGGCATGCGATGCTCTCTGCGCTTGTGGGTGCTACTGGCATCGTTGGCCCTCCTCTTCCTCACCTCCCTGCTCTTTTCACTCTCACTGAGGGGAGGCCCTGGCTTGTCCTACCTGGAGTCTCCTGGGTGGGAAGAGTCCAGGAAGGTGAAGCTTGTGCCTAACTACGCCAGCTCCCACAAGCTGGTTTCTGCCGAGGGCAGCCAGCAGAAGACATGTGCCTGTAAACGCTGCGTGGGCGACCCAAGCGTCTCAGATTGGTTTGATGAGAATTATGAGCCAGACATCTCGCCCGTGTGGACGCGGGATAACATCCAGCTGCCTTCAGATGTCTACTACTGGTGGGTGGTGAGTAAGAGAATTGCCACGCAGTGGTTTATTTATTTTGTCCTATCCATGTACATTAGACAAACACAACTACATGGGTAATGCATAACCAGAAATTCTTCCATCTGAAAAGGTAGTCTTCTCTCAAAGGTTAACTATATACCAATTATATACATTTACATGATTAGATTGGTTAGCAAATATCTTTTATTTGATTAGATAATTCGTTAAAGCCATTAATAGTTTATTGACTGTCTCAATTGCTACTCTTACCCTAGACTTCCATTATAAATAAACAGGTTTCCCTCTATTTTTTCTCATACAATGCAGATTTGGTGGATAGAGATTATATTGAAAATATATTGAGGCTGTACAAATAAGTTTTGTAGATATTAAAAGACCCTGCGGTTCCTCTCATCTTAAAGCAGGGAAAGAGTGATCTCTGAAAGTGTGCTTATGAGCCAAAGAGCCATTTTATTAGAAAATATGAGAAATGTCTCACCAGCTGAAAAATCAGTAATGAGGCTCCAGAACGAATTGGCGCCTGGAGAGGCACACAGCTGATTCAACATAGAGGTTTTAACAGACAAGAGAGGGTGGTTCAGCTTACAAAGTGAGCGGATTGCTTTGGAGAGGATGGACATGGAGTGAGCCTGTGCGTGTGAGGCCGGGGGGGGGATTATGGAATTGTTTTTGGTGCCAGTCAGGAATGGAAAGATTAAACTGAAGAAGGAGGGAGGGAGAGAGAGATGACCGGTTATACGTGAAGATTACCACTTTTGAAGGAATTCACTGGATTTTTAGTCCTTATCCCTTCTGAATAATGGTCCCATGTACACTTAAACACATTCCCTTGCCTCTCTCTACTGACATTTTCTGGACTCAGAATCAAATCCCTGGCTGGCATGACAGTCAGAGAAACATCTGGCCAGAATTACTGGGCCTAGCGGAAAGCCAGCGGGCATAATCTCGGCCAGCAGCTGGCACAGGAAAAGCGAGAGAGAGAGATAGAACACCGGGGGGATGGGAGAACTCCGTTCGATCCAGGGAGGGAGAGATAGTTGGAATATGGTCTTAATGCTGAAGTTTTGACAAGGACACACTTTCAAGTGTGTGTTTCCTTGATGCCAAGAGCAGGCTGTTTTACAGCAGTCACTAGTATCCTAATCGTTTGTGTTCAGCTTTACACAGGGAGATGCATGAAATTGAGAATCTATTACTCTGTCTTATATAACTGCTATTTTATCTCACTTATCTGATTTTCTCCCTATTTCTCTCATTGGCAGATGTTGCAGCCTCAGTTTAAGCCCCACAGTATCCAACAGGTGCTGCTGAGGCTCTTCCAGGTGATCCCTGGACACTCGCCGTATGGCTCATGGGACCCCGCGCGCTGCCTGCGCTGTGCTGTGGTGGGCAACTCAGGCAACCTACGTGGGGTAGGCTATGGCTCGGTGATTGACAGCCACACCTACATCATGAGGTGAGGAGTAAAAAATGCAAGATAATGGGATCAGGAGAATGGGAGTGTTGAGACAAAGAAAGAAATATAGGTTGGTTCAAATGACTGTGCTCCTTGGAAAACACATTTAAAAAAGCTGGGTAAAAGAATTCATTCATTCATCTTCAATAAGCATTGCATTCTGGTCAGGATCATGCTGTAATCGGAGAACAATGAGCATGAGATGTGGACACACCCCGAATAGCATCATTCACACACGCATTCATACCTATGGGCAAATTAAAGTAGCTACAGGCATCTTTTTGGGAGGTGGGAAGAAAACAAAGAACCTGGAAGAAACCCACAGAGACACAGCGAGAACATCACGCTCTATTCCATCCTTGCCGAGTGCTACTCTGTGATTTTATTTCTATAAAGATTGGGCAATGTGCGTGTTTTTCTCTTTCCTCCTCTTAGAAAATTCGAGCCTAAATTACCTGCTGCTTCTCGATGACTCAACAGTGGTCTGATAATTTTAGTACTTTCAGATAGACATCTCAGATTTTTATGGTAGATGCCACCCATTTATGTTGTAAAAAAAAAAAAGATTTCTTTACCATTGCTATGGTAGCATTAAGAGAATATATTTCCCTCAGAATGATTAATGCTTTGGAAAAGTCTCTAAAATGTAATTGCTGGAGCTCATATTTCTTTTTTTCATACTGTCTTCACTGGGAGCTCGTTAGAAGTAAAAAAAGTTTAAATCTCATCCAAAGAAAGAGTTCAATCATGTCATGACATCAACCTATTACAGCTTTTATATAATGGCTTTGTATCTAAAATTAGATTCCTGATCCAATAAAGTTATGTCCAGGGTGTACCCCGCCTTGTGCCCGATGCTTCCTGGGATAGGCTCCAGGTTCCCCGCAACCCTGAAGAAGGAATAAGCGGTTGAAGATGGATGGATGGATGGACCAATAAAGTTGATGTGACATAAAAATCTGGGTACATAAAAAATGAAGCTAATAAAGTCCCATGCTAATTTATGGCTGTCCAGATGCAAGAGTTTTATCATTTAGGATCATCCTGAAAAAATTCATCCTGCTTGAATATGGCTCAAACGAGATGGCCCTTCACTTAGAATCTTATTTTGAAAAAACAAAACAAAAAAAACAGCCTTCATAAGAAAGAAGGATGAAGTAGGGTTCAGTGTGTTTAGGTGGAGAGAAAAAAGAAATGAGACTTTAAAAAAAAAATTGCCCCGAAGGTGGTGTGGAGGAGTTGGATACCTTTTAGAGTGAATATGGAAATGAGGGAGATGGGAGAAACGAAAGAGCGATAGATTAATGTGTAAATCGAGGTACTATTTTGGTACTATTTTGTCATATTGATTCAGCTTTGAGCTCTGAAATGAGTCCTTTTTCTCGACTTATGTACAGTACATGTATTTCTCCCCTGCAGCTCCTGCCTCGTTTCCTCTCTGCTGATGTAAAAACGGCTCTCGGCTTTCACTCAGCCATCTTTTATGCTTTCAGCCAGGGTCAATTTGATTTGTTAGCACTATCTGAGTTGGTCAATGTCACGTATCCGGAAACCCGGGACTTCAAGTCCCATCAGCCACTGCACTACACCACCTGACCACATGCACCTGACTCACGTTTTTGTTAATTAGCACCAATGTGTATATATAGTCTTTGTCTGCACTCTTTCGGTGTCTTTCGTTGTTATAGACTCACGTCACTTCTGTCTCCGTGTTTGTTTCTTGCCACAGTGTTATGCCCGGTTGTCCTAGTGTTTTTGTTTCGTTATTCGTGTGTTTAAAATAAATGTTTAAAAAGTCTGCAATTGCTTCGGCCTCCATTCGCCATACGTGACAGAACGAAAGACCGTGACTACGAAGCAGTGGATTTTTTATTTGTTTATTTTTTTCGGATACAGCAGTTTGCTCCCACCCTCCCTCCCCGATGGGTCTCATGGATTCCCCTCTGTTCGCGGACCTCAAGGATTCCCCGCTGTTCAGCTACCTCAGAGTCGCGCAGCCGGTGAGTCCTGTGAAGGAGGTCTCTCCGCCGCCCCGCTATGTGTGTGAGGACGCTCCAGCTCCGGGCGGACTCATGAATTCACCTCTGTTCGCTGACCTCAGGGACTCCCCGCTGTTCAGCTACCTTAAGGTGCCTCAGCCGTCCTGTTCAGCTGAGGTCGTCGCACAGCCTTCCTGTTCAGCTGTGGACGCCGCTCAGCATCCCTGCCCGGCTGTGGACGTCGCTCGGCCTTCCTGCTCGGCTGTGGACGTCGCTCGGCCTTCCTGCTCGGCTGTCGGCGCCCGGCCTTCCTGCTCGGCTGTGGACGTCGCCGGCCTTCCTGCTCGGCTGTGGACGTCGCTTCGGCCTTCCTGCTCGGCTGTGGACGTCGCTCGGCCTTCCTGCTCGGCTGTGGACGTCGCTCGGCCTTCCTGCTCGGCTGTGGACGTCGCTCGGCCTTTCTGCTCGGCTGTGGACGTCGCTCGGCCTTCCTGCTCGGCTGTGGAGCGTCGCTCGGCCTTCCTGCTCGGTGTGTGGGACGCCGCGGGCCTTCCTGCTCGGCTGTGGACGTCGCTCGGCCTTCCTGCTCGGCTGTGGACGTCGCTCGGCCTTCCTGCTCGGCTGTGGACGTCGCCGGCCTTCCTGCTCGGCTGTGGACGTCGCTCGGCCTTCCTGCTCGGCTGTGGACGTCGCTCGGCCTTTCTGCTCGGCTGTGGACGTCGCTCGGCCTTCCTGCTCGGCTGAGGTCGTCGCTGGCCTTCCTGCTCGGCTGCGGTCGTCTCTCTGCCATCCTGCTGCGCTGAGGACGTCACTTTGCCTCACGTTTCGCTGAAGACGTCGCTCCCTTCCCTCGCTGCACTCAGTGGGTGGCTCCCCCTTCCTGCTCCACGGAGGTCTCCGTTCCCCCCTCATGCTCCGCGGGAGAGCGTCGTTCCTCCCTTGGGCCTCGCGGAGAACCCTGCCTCTCTCCTGACCTCGCGGAGAACCTCGCCCCCCCGTGAGCCTGCGCGGAGAACCTCGGCCCCCCCGAGCCTCCGCGGAGAACCTCGCTCCCCGTGAGCCCCGCGGAGAACCTCGCCCCCCGTGAGCCGCGGAGAACCTCGCGCTCCCCGTGAGCCTCGCGGAGACCCTCGGTCCCCCCGTGCGCCTCGTCAGGTACTTCGCCCCCCCCTTGAACCTCGCATGCTCCGTTCTCCTGTCCCGTGGGGGACGTCGCCCCTCTTTCATGCTTTGCCAAGGACTTCCACCCGCTTCCTTGTGCCATGGTGGAAGCTGCTCGGCCTCCTGGTTCTGCTGGGGACTTTTGGCCCGGAGGGCCGGGACCCCCGGAGGGGGGCCTTGATTTTGGGCGCTCCAGGAGTAGCGCCCCTTGGAGGGGGGATCTGTCACGTATCCGGAAACCCGGACTTCAAGTCCCATCAGCCACTGCACTACACCACCTGACCACATGCACCTGACTCACGTTTTTTTAATTAGCACCAATGTGTATATATAGTCTTTGTCTGCACTCTTCGGTGTCTTTCGTTTGTTATAGACTCACGTCACTTCTGTCTCCGTGTTTGTTTCTTGCCACAGTGTTATGCCCGGTTGTCCTAGTGTTTTTGTTTCGTTATTCGTGTGTTTAAAATAAATGTTTAAAAAGTCTGCAATTGCTTGGGCTCCATTCGCCTATATCCGTGACAGTCAAGCTATTACAAGGCATTCTAAAGATGCGTACGTATAAGTGTAAGTTACCATTTGTCAGTGCACTCTGATGATATTTCTTGATTTGAAATGTCTTTAATGTGTGCTGTGTGCATTGTGCCCTCTGATGGATTCAATGAATGAATATTTTAGTGTATATATGGATATAAAGTGAGATGAGATTCAACTTTATTGTCATTGTGCAGTGTACATGTACAGAAGTGCAGTTAGCCTCTGACCAGAAATGCAAATAGTAATAAATATAACAAGTTAAATAAAGTACTTACAGTAGAATTAAGCTGCAAGATTATGGACAGCAGTAACAGTTTTAAACTGTAACAGTTATGCAGAAAAAGTGCAATAGTTTAAAAAGTTTCTTTATATCTGTAGCCGTCATTGTAAAGGCTTTGCATTGTAATGAAGCTGGCAAATCACACACTTTTTTCATGATTTGGGAAGTATTTAATAAGTATATGTGGACCAGGCAATTTTTTTTTTTCCCCAAAAAATAAAGAAAAAAAAAACAAAGAGGGGGGTGTTCCGGCGCACACACAAGCACAACGGGGGTGTGTGTGGGTGTGAATTTATCAGACCACTACAGAGTTGGTTTGTTGAAATGCAGTTGCAGTTTGGTTATAATTATCTCAGGAAAAAAGAAAAAAGCGAGGGATACTATGGGGGGGGGAGGGAGGGGGAAAAAGAGGGGGGGGCGCTTTGGGTTGTTTGTGTTTTTTTTTTTTGGGTTTTTTTTTTTTGTGTTTTTTTTTTTTTTTTGTGGGGGTTTTTGCTTTTGTTTAGTTTTTGTGTTTTTCCTTTTTTTTTTTTTTTTTTTTTTTCTTTTTTTTTTTTTTCTTTTTTTTGTGTGTTAGAAAGGAATACATTTCTTCTTTTTCTTCGAAAGTGTGTTTTGATCTGAAATTGGGGCTTTTCCTCTTCCTCCATCTTTTTCTGTTTTAGTGAAAATAAAAAGGAATGAAGTGGGTGGTTTTTTGTGTATAAGAAGGAAAAACCAACCCGAGGTTGGTAGTGTTTTGTTTTTTTTGGGGGGGGGTTTGTGTGTAAAGGGTTTATTGAGTGTTTGTTTTTTTCTTTTTGTTTTTTTTCTCTTCCCTTGCTTCCTGTTTTTTCCCTCCCTTTCTTTCCCTTCTCTTTTTACTCTTTATTGTCCTTTTTTTTTTTTTTTTTTTTGTTGTTTTGTTTCTTCTTGGAGGTGTTGTGTTTTTTTTTTTTTTTTTTTTTTTGTTTTTTTTTTTTTAAATTGGTGGGGTTAAAAAAAAGGGAAGAAAAGCAACCCAAGGGGATGGTGTGTGGTTTTTATTCCTTTTTTGGGGTTTTTTTTTTATGTGTTATATATCAGTGAATAGGATTTTCATTACTTTTCCAGGTACAGCGGGGAAGATTTTAATAATAATAGAGCTGCAACCCAAGGAAAGTTAATCAAAAAACTCATCTGGGGGTATATGGAAATCTGAGAACTTGAGTGTTGATAGATGTGTGCTTGCCACGCAGTTGATGAGTGGTATCATCAGGCAGGTTGTATCAGAGGGCAGTATTTATTTACACCAGGTATGGCTATAAATACAAATGCTGGAAGGCAGCGTTTTGGTGTGCCACCCTCTGGTCGAAGTTAGAACAGAAAGACGTACAGAAGCACTGCAGCTCTCTTCTCTGCACTGCAATACCACCTGGCTTTTCAGCTGTCTGTGAAATAAATATTTCAGAAAGCAGCGACAAAATGCTTGCACATATGTTTTGGAAGCATCCAGATGAAACAAGCAGGCTGATTAGTGTAGTTTGCTTTTGTTTGTGCCTCCACTGAGCTTCTGATTTATGCCTTAATCAAGGTTTGCATGGTTTTTGACAAACTTAAGCCTTTAATCTGCTAGCTTCTTGCATTAAACCTTAAATAAAGACCACGTTGCATAATATTTCCAATAGCTTAAGAAGGTGCTGTGGTTGATGAACGCAAGACCTCGGCTTCCCGGAAAGAAGGAAGGCATATAGATTATTCTCAGAGCCTCAAATCCCAAGTCGATCAAAATCTAAAGCAGTGCACACAAAGCTCAATTCATTTCTGAATCCTTTCGTACTTGACACTCATGAAGAAATGGAAATATAGAACATGTAATGAACAAAGCAAACGTGTGCACTTTCAATCAGAGATCTGAAAAAAGAGATGGTAGGCAAGGTGGCTTGCAATTCAGGCAATAGGAGAGTGAATGATATGAAGAATACACAGAGCTTGGATCTGAGAGACCGAGGGACAGAACGAGAATGAAGTGAATCTCGTCACAGTCTTAGCTGTCAGCTGCTTTCTCTCTATGTCACTCCTTCTTTCTTCTTCATTCTGACTTTTGTTTTCATCCATCTCTATTTCTTCATTTCTCTTTGTCTTCCTCTTTGTCTAGGCACTCTATCTCTGTTTAATCTTTCAATTTCGTTGACGTTTCTTTGTAAAAACCATCGACATGTATCTGCTGGGCTGTTTCTCATTCTCAGCATGAAGGTTGATTTCATGGTGGTTTCTTTGTATAGTGAAAGATTCCAGTATAAGCTTGGCCACATTTGCAGTCCTTTCCTGGAACCTATCAGTGTTCTGGTTATGTCCCAATCAGCCGAGTGATTTTATATAGGTGTATGGAATCATGACTGTGATCCAAATATGTTCCATTTGGTCATTGTTTATATTATTTTTGTTACCTGTTCCCTCAAGCTCATGTCAGCATGAAAATCATAGCTCAGCTCAGGTCCATTCGGAAACATGGAAATGTAATATGGCTGAGGAATAGAATTTTTGTGCCAATAAAAATGTCTGGCTTTTACAAATGTGTGCCCGAGTAAGCACTGCTTCAATTCTGTGCTTTGTATGGACGTTTGGCAGAATAAACCTGGCCCCCACTGTGGGCTATGAAGAGGACGTGGGCAGCCACACCACCCACCATTTCATGTACCCAGAAAGTGCCAAGAACCTGGCTGCCAACGTCAGCTTCGTTCTGGTGCCCTTCAAGACTCTGGACCTGCTGTGGATCACCAGCGCCCTCTCTACTGGCCAAATCCGCTTGTGAGACATTACACACAGACACACACACACTCTCACACACACACACATAAAAAAAAATCCACATTTCCCCAGCTAACTGCTTTGCATTATTCTCATAAATAGTCACTGTCCTTCTATCAGGCTCTTTTTCTGTCGCTAGTCTATCAATATTTCAGTAGCATAATACGGATACTAAGCGACTCTAAAATACTACGTTTGCAATGTCTCGCACTTCTGTTAACATGCACACGCACATACACCTTTATACATTTCAGGTTAGAGCAAATGATTACTATCTGCAGTGGATAACGACATTGCTCTTTTTTCAACGTCATCTTTGTTTCCCTCACTTCTTTTCCACTTAGTACCTATGCCCCAGTAAAGCAGTTTCTGCGCGTGGACAAGGACAAGGTAATTTAAACTCGGTGCACATCTCATTACACATTTTGTAATGCTGCATCTGAGTCTCAGCATCCTGCCAAAATCCAAAAGCACATCTGTTTATACCTCGAGACGCTCTTTATATAGTGCCTTGCGAAAGTATTCGGCCCCCTTGAACTTTTCAACCTTTTGCCACATTTCAGGCTTCAAACATAAAGATATAAAATTTTAATTTTTTGTGAAGAATCACCAACAAGTGGGACACAATTGTGAAGTGGAACGAAATCTGTTGGATTTTTGAAACTTTTTTAGCAAATAAAAAACTGAAAAGTGGTGAGTGCAAAATTATTCGGCTCCTTTACTTTCAGTGCAGCAAACTCACTCCAGAAGTTCAGCGAGGATCTCTGAATGATCCAATGTTGTCCTAAATGACTGATGGTGATAAATAGAATCCACCTGTGTGTAATCAAGTCTCTGTATAAATGCACCTGCTCTGTGATAGTCTCAGGGTTCTGTTGAAAGCGCAGAGAGCATCATGAAGACCATCATGAAGACTGTAAGGTTGAAAAGTTTAAAGGGGCCGAATACTTTCGCAAGGCACTGTACTGCTGTGCATTCTGAGATGCTTTTCTGCTCACCGCAGTTGGAAAGACTCCTGTCAGCTCAAACCAGTTTGACCAATCTCCTCAGACTTCTCTCATCAATAAAGCATTTCCATTTGCAGAATAGCAGATTCTGAAATACTCAAAGCAGCCTGGCTGCCCTTCAGAGTCACTGAGATAACATTTTCTCTCCATTCTGATGTTTGATGTGAACAATAACTGAAACTCTTGACCTGTATCTGCATTTGTATCATGTTGTGCTGACGTGCAGGTGTTCCTAATAATGTGGTCGGCGAGTATATATTTGATATGCTATTTATGACTGATTATACAGAAACGTATCAGTTCTTAGATGAATGGTGATACAGACATGAACGATTTAGTATTGATGCACTAAATATTATAATCAGACTTATATACATCAAACATTTCTTATAAAAAATAATCACCTCGGACTGTCATTAAAAGTCGAATTAAACCGATTTTCAAGTGAGAAGAAAAAGTTCTTTCCTACATCAAGCAACAGGGTCGTTTGGCCAAAATGATAAGGACATACTGTATGTTTTAATAGACTTGAATAGACTCACTAAGCACACTGAAACCATTAGGAAAAGTTATGAGTGTAAGGAATTTATGTCTGCAGCAGTCGGTGGAACCTGGGAGTTTAAGTTATTTAAAGTAGTTTTTTTTTGCACAGTGAAATTTATTCCGATAGGCTTAATCTATATCCATTTGCGCTATCATTTTTCATAATGAAGGAAAATGATACGTTTTAAAAGCAGCAAGTGGTTGGAGAAAAATCTGAATATACTCTATATAAATCAAAAATAAGCTTCAGCAAGGTGCATAAAAAACCCCCATCATAATCACACAGTGGCATCCTGAATATCAATATCTAATCATGAGGTGCCTAGAGACTCCCGTCTTTACACAGAACATTTACATTGAGCAGACATTTACATTGTACTGGGTACTGAGCCTGTTAAAGGTTAAAGCCATGCTCATGCACTCATTAGCAAGCAGCCAGACCAAGTCCAAGATCTGGATTGGATGCAGGATTGGTGCTGTGTGCTTCATATTAGTCACATATATTCTGGTTCTTCTCTTAGTGAAATGAAGAGGCTGTGAGGTTTTGTGCTTTTATACAGGTCACTTCCATTCCAAACCTGCATCCTCTCCAACCGCCTGGTTGTGAAAAGGTCTTTTCTTGTTGCATAGGTTCAGATCTTCAATCCGGCATTTTTCAAGTACATCCACGACCGCTGGACACGACACCACGGCCGCTACCCCTCTACAGGCATGCTGGTCCTCTTCTTTGCCCTGCATGTGTGTGATGAGGTAAAGAGTTTAATATATGTGCAAAGTTTTGGCACCAAAGGCTTTGGGTGGAAATAAATGCTACTTTAAATGACGCCTGCTTGCGTTATTAGGGCTACAATATAATCTGTCAATGGTTAAACAAG
Organism: Ameiurus melas; assembly: GCA_012411365.1. NCBI lineage: Eukaryota > Metazoa > Chordata > Actinopteri > Siluriformes > Ictaluridae > Ameiurus > Ameiurus melas. Next base: position 29,544,510 of record CM022754.1, on the reverse strand, counting down.
AAACTTTTAGTATCAAGTAATGCATAATATCATGAGGTCTTACTGATGGCATAATGAAATGATGTTGAATAAACTGTCACAGACACTTGAAGACACATAGTCTTTTTTTTTTAGTGTTAAAGCTGTAATGCTTGACTGAGTTTATGTTTTGTTTCCTCTGAATGCTTACACTTATGTCATCGTGTCTAATTTCTGCTTTCATTAGATAACGTGCTTAGTCTGTCTACTTTTAGTTCCACCACCAAAAGGCATTTTCGGGGAAAAAAAGACGTTAGAGTAAATGATCTGCCTCATTCGAGTTCATTACACTCACGACCGTGTTTCACGTATGCCTTTTTCGCGTAATGGGTGAAGTGGGGTGAAAAATATAAGCGCAAAACGGAGATTAAGCCTGGGAACATTTAATTCCGTGTAATCAGCTGACACTACTATCTCTGATAGTGTATGCTGCATGGATCTACTGTCTGAGCTAGAAAGAAATCAGTCCCAGTGTCACATCTTCATACCATTCTGTCTATTTTTCTTATGACCGGTGGTGCTGTTCCGTTTGCTTCCACAAAAGTCAAAAATGCCCAGCCTTAAGACATTTATTAATAACCAGTAACCTGACGCAGATGCCAAAAATATCTAATATATTTTTAGATAGGGGCTAGTCCATTTTTCCCAGCTGCCCCTGTTTACGCAATCAAACACCTACTCTTATTGTTAAAACAAAGCATTTGGAGTGTGTATAATCTGACCTGTTCTCTGTTTTGTTCCAGGTGAATGTATTCGGCTTTGGGGCAGACGGCCGGGGGAACTGGCACCACTATTGGGAGCAGAACCGCTACTCTGGAGAGTTCCGTAAAACAGGTGTACATGACGCAGATTACGAGGCCAAGATAATAGAGCGCCTGGCCAAAGCTGGCAAGATCACGGTCTTTCCTGGGAAGTGACAAAATATAGCAGGCATGGAGAGAAGGAGCCCTCCATAAGCCCTGCTCCTGCTCTCTTTCCTTCATACTTATATGCTGCGACTGCAAGTGGTGTCGGATCCTGAGAGATGAAACCCCTTTTGCTGGTGGTTATTTTCAGGCCTACACCAACCTGGAACTGAACGAATGAAGAACACTGATATTGACATTCTCCTTATCTAGTAACAGTGTTTTTATAGTACTGCTAAACTTCACACAAGAAAGTATCTAACTGACCTTGAAGGTCGTCAATCAGCCGATTAATTCCCGCCCCTTGTGTGTGCTCAGCCAACGATCAACATAAAACGAGTTCAATGACTTTATAGTTTATGAGATTAATTACTGGCTTGACCAGACCCGGACTGTGTGTTAATCATGCCGTGCTGCATGATCACTGCAAGTGCCAGTTTACATGCTCTTACAGAGAGCATTTTTATGTCGTGTTAAATCTTTTATGGTTAAATTTGATCACGTCGACTCTGCATCACTGTGCTCTCACAGCCGTTCGAACAGATGTTAGTCACTGTCATCATGTGTTTAATGATTTTAACGAGTAATTACCACAAACAGCTGATTGTAAAGTGGAACGCTCGGCGCCTTCAGATTATTCGTTGAACAGAAACTTATTTACTCCAACGTACCAATCAGTGTTTAGACGTATATTTGTAAAGCACATTTTTAGCAGTGTTACTCGTTTTCGTATTGTCTGCAGAGGTCAAGCTGAAATGTCTCTTTACTAGTCGATATGTTTAAGGAGAAAGATAATGAAGTGTTACCTGCACACCAGGAACAAAAATGTACTTTCTATGACCACTGAGGAAGTTCTCGCTAGACGGTTTGAAGACTAGTGACATCAGAGTGTGCCACATTACTTGAGGTTAAACTCCGCCTTCTTGTCGAATCCCGTTCATTGGGGTTAAAACCATGTTTCAGTGCAATTAGGTGTTTATGACGTACTTAGGAAAATGTTACTGCAAACAGTTCTGTAGTGGTTATTTTTATTTTTTTCACCATCTGTTGTGTGTAGAGCAGTGCTCTGTGGAGAAAAAAAAAGTTTCAGGGTGCTCCATAATTTCTGCTTTGGCTTAGTCCATGGTTTCATATTCAGGTACAGTAAACCCATTTTTTAAAAATGTAGTCCTAAACAGATGCTTGCGTGCCTTGTCCTTGCTGTGGAGACATCCTCCTTGCAGTGAAACAAAACAAAAAAAAAAGTGTAGTCACAGACCGAGCAAGTTTTCTTACTGTGCATTTTAAGCTCACCTGCTCTTCATTTGCATACACACCAACACCTGTGATGTCCTTTTAACCCTCTGTGCTTTTTTTTTTTAATGCATACTCCTATTTTGAGGTATTGGCTTTGTGATCACCAAGCCACCAAGCCTCCTACACTCCCTTCTCTAGAATCTGTCCACTGCTGAGCACTGTAGCTTCAGGACCAGTCAGAACTTTCTCATCTTTGCCATCTTTATTTTCTTTCCATCTGCCCTAACCGTCAATAATTCCCTCAAACAAACTCCACCTGAGGAGGAAAGTCATTGTAGCTGATTATTGCTGAAACCCAGACATTTGACGCTTGCGAGACCATACCATGCATTAATGTAAGTATGGTCAGTACATTTAAGGGTTGATGCAGCAGTATTAATGTAGGGATTGTTTTTTTTTTTTATGAATACACAGATGTTTACTCCCCTGCTACAGGTGGAAATATACCATTAAAGGATGTGCAATTCATCACCAGAGTCCCATGAACAAACCTTAAAAAAAAAAAAAAAAAAAAAAGTGAATTATTTTATGAAAACATCAGGCTTCAAACACAAAGAAACCCATCCAAGACCGTAAAAACATTAACAAGCCAATGCTTTTGAGATTATGAGAGAATTTTATATAGTACGCTTTGTAAACTTTATTCCCATCATCCCACAAGGATAACAACATTTACATTTCTGGTGGTCTGACAGAAGACAGAAAAAAAATTTGTCCCTCTCAATTATAGTACACTTGTTTGGCGTATTAACCTCATCTGTGGTACTGTTTGTGTTTTTAAATACCACTCTCTTATTTTCTTCATGCCCATGACCTATAGATCTGTGCCTGGCTCCTTTACTGAGGAGTTTCCCTTCTTTTCACTGTTGGGGTTACAGCGGTAGATGCAGCCAAGACTGAGGTTTTGTATTACAGATCATTGTGATTTTGGGAGTGAAAGCCCTGCTGTGCTAATGTTTATACTGAGCTGACTCCCTCATTGATGTGTTTGACCTAAAGCCTTTCAAATGAACCACTGACGACACACACTGTACATATCCTCCTGGTATTTTATTGCGCTTCTTAATAGAACGCCAACTTGTAAATGGTGTTGTGACAGTCATCTGGTCAGTGCTCGTTCTCTCGCTCACTTTCCTTTTCCAACCTCTTATGCTATTGTAACAAATAAATGCATATAATATACCGTCGGTCTACCTGTGTGATAATGTAGTACAGTAGCAGTAGGTTTGATTTGAAGCAGGCACGAGGAAGCAGCTGAAGCACGAAGGGTTTTCGTGTGCTTTTATGAATGATGAAATGCACCAGTAATTGACTACAGTGATCCCTTTTGTTCCTTTTATTCCAGTATGCAAAAGATTTTTCATCTACAGTAAGACAGCTTGCAATCGAGTAAAGATCATTCCACAGGACAAGAAACAAGTCAGTCTCTCACTTATTTTAAGTCAGCAGGTATGACTATTTAGAAATCACTGAAAAGCTGGGTCAGACATATGAAATAAAGGTCACGATGCATTACAAATTAGAACCATTAGAACAACTCCCCAGTAGTGGAAAGAAAGTGAGATGATTATTATTATTATTATTATTATTATCTAATGGCACAGAGACAGAACATGATTATACATACATATGTGTATATATAGATATTAAATTTGCAGTGGTTTTAGTGCTAGGGTCAAGAGTGCTTAAGATTTCATTGATACCTTCTTGTGTCAATCAATGAATTATCAGCCAATCAGAAAGGTGTTCCCCCTTTTGTGTTTCTAAAGTCTAGGGGTGAGCTGACTGGATGGTGCAATAATATTTTAAGGTTCCATCTTGCCCTCAGTACTTTTCCCCAGACACAGAAAGAGGGTGCCAATAGCTTTTGAGATGCAAACAGATGGTTTTGTGAACAGACAGTATTACATTACTCTAAGTCAGATTAGAGAAGGTTCTTAGGCCTTGTCCCTGAACCCTCAGAAGAATCTAGTTTTGTCCCAGTTTGAGTTGGGCAAATTCGTTGGCCAGCTTCAGGGCCTCCTGGACGCACTGCGTGTTTCTGCCTGTGGCCTGAGCAGACATGTCTTTCCCCCCTCCTTTTCCATCCAGCAGAGGGCACACTTCCTGAACCCACTCATTGGCTTTCAAGCCCTGATTTGAAACCTCCTGCACAGAAAAGTGAAACAAATAGAACACTATTCATGTACAAATAAAAAATAGTGTGCATTCTTTAAGTAGCAAAAACAACAAACACTTATTCAGCTGCACATAATATTGTCCTGTCCTTCAATTTTGATTGCAAAAACAGAGAGAATATTTGCAAGCATGTTTAAAAAAAGGGGAGGGGGGGAGACGACGACATGAATAGTATTCCAGTTACATGACTAGTGGTACCTTCCAAAATTCTGTAGTTTACTAATCATGTTACCCAACAGTACTTGACTCCAGGTCAAATGTAATAGATGATAAAGCATTACTCTGAAAGACTTTTTGAACTTGAGCAGCAGGTTGGTGTGATTTACCTGTGGCACTTGGCAGAGGCAGATAATCTTGCCAGCTTCATTATCCACAGCAAATAGCATGGCAGCAGTCTGAGGAGACTGAGACTTCAGCAGCTTCAAGGACTCATTCAGAGCCTATATGTTCAGAGAGAGAGAGAGAGAGAGAGAGAGAGAGAGAGAGAGAGAGAGAGAGAGAGAGAAAAAAAAAAAAAAAAAAAAAAAAAAAAAAAAAAAAAAAAAAAAAAAAAAAAAAAAAAAAAAAAAAAAAAAAAAAAAAAAAAAAAAAGAAAGAGAAAAAAAAAAAAAAAAAAGATATTGGTTCAGGTAGCCGATCATATGCTATAATCAGTGTCTAGCAGATGTGTAGTTTTAATCAGATAAGTGAGACATTACCTTTGCACTAGCTCCACTTTCCATCTCCATGACGAGAAGAGGCTGGTTTGGGTTGCTTTCGATGATCTCTTTCGTCTTCTCCAGAACCTAAAGAAAGGCCAAGACAATGAAAGCATGCATGCCTTTACGATCATACTTGTATGCATGTGCACACAGTAGAAATATTTTTGTTGTACATCCCAGCTGGGGTTAGAGCGCAGGCCCAGCCATGGTGCACCTGGAGTAAAGAGGGTTAAGAGATTTACTCAAGACTTCAACAGTCACAGATGGGTGGTGCTGGGATGCGATCGGAATATTCCAAGCTCAATTATCGATCAGAGTAACGTACTCGAGAGATCCACCATGGTCATCATCTTCGACAGCAAATCCTAAATCAGCCATATTAATACCCACAATGCAGCCTAGATTTGATTACAAGGCTGCTGAACTACACAGGGCCTTCCAAAGAAATGGAGTGTTTAATTTCTTCAATTTCCTCTTTACTCAGTAGATAAGATCAGGAAGAGAGAGGGGGAGGAAAAATAAACAAAAAAAAAAAAAAACACGTTTCAGATGCCTTGAAAAAGCACCATGGGACTATTTCCTTCTAATTTTTTTAAAGATATTCTGGCCACTAATATTACGCTCTCAGCCACAGTTAAGATGCAAGTGATATAGTGGCAGCAAATTCAGAGCCTTCTAAAGGGTTGACATGTTTGAAACCATGGTTTGACATGGTTTCATACTGCACATAACTGAACAAAAACAAAACAATAAGCCTAAAGGGCATGCAGGGCTGAAAAATGTACTTGTATTTCTGACCAGTGATGGAATAAGGTGTACATGCAAAAGGTAAACAACCCTTTTCCATGTGCACAAAGAAAACCCTAACATCAACCGAACACGGAGCTTTATATGTAACTGATGTAAAATATTTTGTTCATCCCAACTAGCATTAATTTTCTGTTTTTGTTCCAGGGTCCAGATATCTACAACACATCACAATTCTACTGTCCTTTGTCTCAGTTTGTGACTCATGGGTCAGATCAGTAGCTCATATCTACAAAAAAAACAAAAAAACAAAAAAAACACCACAAGCCAGAAAATCCAAATACATGGGATGTTTAGTTCACTTCTTGCCTTTGAGTCGATTCAGGGTTAAAACTCTCTCTCACTGCAATCAAATCACTTTAAAAGTTTGCTTCGGTCCACACCTGCGTGAGCTTCGCTCTGTTCTCACCTGCCTAAACAAACTGCACTGAGGGAAAGATTTACCACAGTTCAATTCAAACAGACTCAATTCTGCATACATAAAAACCACTTTACAAGGTCAACACAATGTAAAGATCCAACACAATGCCCTACATAACGCCAACTCACACACTGGTCTGTATAAATAATTAAGGACTGGAAGATGCTGAGCCACCACTGGGATTAGAATGGAAAGGAATAAGAAAGCCTCATTATGCCCATGTGCGTTTCTCTCACCCTCTTCTGCACATCAGCTTTGCTGCTACGGTCCAGGTCATCCATGATCTTTTTCAAGCCCTTCAGAGTCTCCCTCATCTCGTCTTTCTGCCACTGGGAGATCACGGCAGTGCCTAAGGTCTGGAACATCACAAATATATGTTAAATAGAACACTACCCATTAAATGTTGTGGGGAGGATGTACATATTTAAAAAGGGTTAAAACAGGAGTTAACTGAAGCTCACCTCAGTCAGGTCTGCGATTTCCTTCTGGACGTCTTTATTGGGAGCAGTCTGAGCTTTCACCTTCTCAGCCATGGCAGACAGGGACTGACGCAGAGCATCAGCTTTCCTCTGGGCCTGTTAACATATGACAGTCATCAGAACACCCAATTTATACTGCTACAACATGGAGCATTCAAATTATTATTTAAATAAATGATATTTACTTAATAATAACTAACTAAAAGACAATGTGTAATAAATTTGTAAGCAGTTGAGTGATCACCTTCTGAGCCGCTGCTCCGGTCACAGCCACGATTCGCCTGATCCCCTTAGCGATGGCCTCCTCGGATACGATCACAAACTGGGCAGCATGACCAGAGTTCTGCAGGTGCCTGAGATAACAAGCATGGTTCAAGGTTAATCCCTTTAATTCATAAAAATCTGTGTTGTGAGTAGGTCAACCTGACTTGAACTGATTGCATCATGTTTATGGCATGGACATCGCAATCCTTGTTACTCTAACTTGTCACAATCGTAGCAGTGAACTCAGTTGAAAGGTTTTACAAGTGTTCAAGTACTGATGAACCAAATACATCATTTTAAATAATTAAGACAAATCAATGTATAATAAGAAGGGAATAAAATGTGCCGTTACATGAAAAGCAACAACAGGGAGGTGTGCTGATGTTACCACTCTGATTATTTACCAATAACAGCACATTATACATTTTATACCAGAGCAGTTTGCCAACGGTTATAGCCATGACTTAATTAAAGAATTAAAAGGATGACTAGTCAACCATTTATTATTACTATTAAATTTCATTATGTAGAATATTCGCAAAACAAGTTCATTCCTGTTATCACTTCTGCACAGTTCAGTCATCGGCCTCTCTTTTCTCTTTAAGATAATGAAACAAATGAATGCAGCTTGTCCTGTTGCCGAGAAACCAGACTGCCGTTAAAACATTCCCATGGCAGAAAATGTAAATGAACAGCTTTATCTCTGACAAATTGTTGACACTGGGTTCCCTCCAATACTGCTAAATAAACATTTCCTCACGGAAACATCAACAAATCACAATTTCTTTATCCACTTGTGTGGATTAAAACTATATAGAACTATAAAGTCCCTGTGTTGTTACTATAAAAACCAAACAGTGCATTAATATGGTCATGTGAAAAAAGAAGTAAACGTACACCCCATTGAAACTGCATGTCCAAATGTGCCAAAAAGGCCAACATACATTTGACCATCTTTGAAACAGTGCCTATTAATAAAGTTGATATACAAAACCACGAGGAAACTTAATTTTTCCTCAGAAGAAAATCACATCTATTGATCTTTCTGTTGAATAAATGATTGAAAAAGCTAAGTACACCCTTATTATACTAACTAGTATTGCCCCCATTAGCAAAAATAACTTCTTGTAGGGGTTTTGCGTTATTGTCTCGGACATCAGCATGCTGGGATTTTGACCACACTTCCATGCAATATTTTTTTTCATTTGTAAGATATTTGAGGGTTTTCTTGCATGTACTGGTCATTTCAAATTACCCCACAACATTTAAATGGGATTCAAATCAAGACTTTGACTAGGCCATTCCATAACCCCCGAGATCCTCTTTCTAAGCCATTCTTGGTGGATTTGCTAGTGTGCTTAGGATCATTATGCTGTTGAAAGGTCCACTTTTGGTTCAACTTCAAATTTCGGACAGATGGCCTCATATTTTCTTCAAGCGCTCTTTGATATGATGTAGAATTCATAGTTGAATCAATGAATGCAAGCTGTCCAGTCTCTGAGGAAGCGAAGCAACCCCAAACAATAACATTTCCACCAAAGTGCTTCACAGTTGGTATGAGGTGCTTCTCCTGAAAACCAAACCTGCATCAAAACATGTCTGCTGATTTGACAGTCCAGAGCACAATATTCCAAAAGGCCTGGTCTTTGCCTACAGTGTATGCTCATTGGAAAACTCTTCCAAAGGCTTTTTCCTGGAAAATTTGTGCAATCTCTTTTTGATTGTAGAAGCATTCACTTTAACACCAACAGCTGCAAGACTTACTAGCAGATCCTGTGATTAAATTTTGCGATTCTTGCTGGGACGGCCAGTCTTGGACAAATTAACAGTCAATTGAAATCTACGCCATTTGTAGATGATTTTCCTTACAGTGAAATGATGCATTTTAAATATATATATTTTTAAATATCTTTTTAAATCCATTAACAGACTCGGACATCCAACCTTTTTTGAAGGCCTTACAGAAATCTTTAGAGTTTGACATGATGAACACCAGAAACTAGATATGAGAGGGGTTTAAATAAGACCGGTTCCACATGCACTTCCTAAGCAGGTTCTAATCACGGACACAAAATTTTCAACACCCGATTCTAATTTATGGATTTGAAGGTGTGATAAATGTAGGGGTGTACTTATTTTCCCCCAACCACGTGACTGCTCTTTTTTGTTGTTAATTTAAAGTGTGAAAATTACTAGCAAAAAAGAGGATAAAATGTTTGCTTCTCCAAATTTTTTATTTATTTACATACATACACACACACATACATATATATATATACACATATATATATATATATATATGCGTAAATAAATAAATACTTACTTCCGACAAGTAAATCTGTGTTTTGCCTTGCAACCATCGGTTATAGAATATGCACGACATCGACCCATGTCCTCCTGCCATACTAAAGGCAGATGTACACTTCATGGCCAAAAGTTTGTGGACATTTGACCATCACACCCATATGTGGGACTTCCCCAAACGGGTTGCCACAAAGTTGGAAATACACATTTGTATAGAATGTATTTGTATGCTGTAACATTCAATTCCCTTCATTGGAACTAAGAGGCAAACCTGTTCCAGCATGACAATGTGTAGCAAGGGCCATGAAAATAAACACAAAACCCTGACTGCAACCCCACTGAACACCTTTGTGATGAACTGGGATGCCGACTACGCCCTAGGCCTCCTCACCGGACATCAGTACCCTACCTCACTAATGCTCTTGTCTAGATGGGCAAATCCCCACTTTTAACAAATTCTGGTGGAAAGCCAAACCTGTCAAAATGTATCATTCACAGTTCATGAAGTTCGCTAACATGCTAGCATAGCACACAGTATGAGGAGAGTAATGAATAATTATCCTACAGGACCTCCTATTCAGTGGCTTTAAGCTATTTCACACCACAAAACTAAGCTCATGTGCAACACACCCTGATTTAGTCCATTACACAAATACTGAGAAAGCCTCTGTTTTATGTAGGAAAATGTGAAATTACCAGCATGTCAACAAATTTGACCTAAACACCAATCTGTATATTCAGAATCAGCCATCCAAGAGGAGAGAACTAACTAAAATGCTGTTTGTGAGTGAAGGAGTTCTTTAAACTTACGTTCCACCACAGAACTCAATGGAGGTGAGAGCGCCTGCAGTGCTGTTCGGGTCGGCCAATAGATCCTCCACAGGGATGCCGATGGACACAACCCTCACAGGGTCTGGATACGTCTCGTCAAAGACAGCACGCAGGCCCTGGATAGCCTTGGCAGCTGCAAGTGAGGCCTCCTTGGCGTACACTGGCTATAGGGAAGGAAATATTACGAATGGTCGTTATAATGTAATTTAACAAGTTTGGCTACTGAAAACAACTATCCAAGTCATGACATTAATCAACACTTGGATACTGAGTAACCAAAAAAAAATTTTATCATATGTATAACAAGGCAATTTAACTTCTGGAAGGAATGTGGTTTTAAAAGATATGAAGCTTTAAATGTGCAAAACTCTTTCTAATTGGACTAATTGTACTACCTTGGCATCCTTTATCATGGCGCTGGCGATTTCCTCAGTTCGGCGCACCTCCTCTGTGCTCATAGCTCCCTTGGCAGTAAAGTCAAAACGCAGGCGGTCTGGTGCCACAAGGGAACCGCGCTGATCAGCTTCACCAAGCACTGACCTCAAGGCAAAGTTCAGGATGTGGGTGGAAGTGTGGTTACTCATGATGGGCCTGCGGCGAGCCTGAAGGAGCCCAAGAGCAGGGAAAGAAGATACATTTATGGTATAATAGACTTCACAGGAGACAAAAAAAAAACTGCACAAAATAACTGGAACTTTCGTCATCAGAAAGATGGAACACGGGTCCTGATTCTCACAATGTGAGACATGAAAATATCTCCTTTGTTGATGCTATTTGTGCCATCAAATGCAACATTTTGCATTTCTGAAATTGTAATTATATATATATATATATATATATATATATATATATATTTTTATATATATTATATAAAATAAATAAATAAATAAATAACTTCAGCCAGTCTTTAAGACAAGTAAACTAGGGTTTTTAATGCTTTGATAACTTCCTTACAATATTATCTTGTCATAACTCGGTTACTCTTGACCGCTTGGATTAAATTCTATCCGATTTTAATCTTATTGTTAATCCGAGCACTTCCTCTGTGTTGAATTTAATGGTTCCTATGTGGGTCAATTCTCGTTTTTGAAGGTGCAGAGGGGAAATAAATAAATAAAATTACCTCAAAGGGTTTCAAGAGACACGCCATATAAAAATGAAACCTCATTTTATGAGCTCCAGAAGCCCAAGTATTTTTTAGACTTCTAAACATAAAGCTCTAAATCTAAAACAATGATCTGAGCCATGCAAATAAATATAGAATAAAATAAATAAATAGATTAAATAAGCTTATCTCTTACCTCATCAACATGCAGAGTGAGACGGTCTCCAACCTTCAACGTGCCATACACAGTTCCAACATGCAGCACGTAGCCTCCACGCACCTGAGTGTTCTTCACCGTGAACTCCATCCTCTGAGACACACAGAACACAATCAAAATGCGTAATATGTGGGTTAAAGGAACAACTGCTTGAGCTCGTTTTTAAAGCAACACCCCTTCCTCTTTTCCCACGTCTCTTACGTCCTCTGTGGAGTCGTTCTCACGCAGCATGTATCCCTCGTCGAAGGTCTGACCTCCCTGCTCGGCATAGAAAGATGTCTGATCGAGCACCACACCGCATTCCTGTCCTGTGCTCACCTCATCCACGAACGCACGCTCACGCCTCAGAGCAAGCACCGTGCCAACAGCCTGCTCAAACTCTGCACGCACACACTCTCGGTTACAACATGACTACACATACACACAGACTGATGTGTGGCAGATGTTAGTCACCATAGTTGCCGTTGTCATCAGAGGTGTAACTGTATTTCAGTGTGTCGTCAGTGGCAGGGACTCCTTTGTTTCTCAGCTCCTCAATGGCATAGATGTCCAGCATAATGTGGTCCTCACCTCCAGCACCTTTGCCTTGGGACTTCAGCTAACAGCACACAAAGGAGAGAGAACCTTAAGAGCCCATGTAAACTTCTTACTTAGTCCAGTGCTAAACAGTTGCTGGCCGTTTTTACGAAGTGTATGTTCTCAGTAAGACTTCGGTGTTTCCCGAGATCCTATGTGTTTAGAAAAGAAAATGGTAGTGGTTCTAATTTGACCATAAAGATAGTTGTTTGAAACACGTCTCTTCATCACGCAGCAACTTGAGCTTTCCTACCTGTGCAGCTTTCTTCTCCTCCTCAAACGCACCTAGGTCCACTCCCATTCCTTTCTCCTCTGCAATGAGGACAGTCAGGTCCAGAGGGAAGCCATAGGTATCGTATAGCAGCCAGGCAGTGTCCCCTGCACAGGATGAAACAGAGTATGCATAACACATACAAGCTATCTGCTCGCTTTTCTGTTTCGACAATGTGACGGTTCAGGTGCAGCTCACATTTTGACAGCCGATATGGGATTGCAAACTGAATCGATTAGCCATGTCTTGTTCGCTATGCCACGTAGTGATCCAAAAAAAAAAAAGAAAAAAAAGCACACAACACGGTTGTAGACATTCTTTTAGAAAGACTGACTTTTGCATTTGTCTAACTGGCGTCTTACTTAACATACAGGCAGACAGCCACAACAGGACCAGAACGTAGCCCAAATGAAAAAAAAAATGTAAATAAAAATTAATTAATTAACTAAAGATAAAATAAATAACTTAATTTTGGTGGAATATACCCATCTTCTTCTAAAGAAGAGATGTTGAAAACATTACCTGCAGAAAAACTAAATCATGGTTAAAACTTTAGTCGTAATTTTTGGCTGTTTTCAAGAATTCAGCAAAAAGAATATATTTTTGTTTTCACTGACCAGAGTTTATTGTTACAAGAGTTCTGATTTCTCTAAAAGCTCTTAGATGTGCGTCTCTCTGCTTCTTTTTTTAATCAGAGGAGTTTTACGCATGGTGTAGGAATGGCGATAATTGCAGTGTTGTTCACTGCGTATTGTTCTCTGTGTAACTGCTGCTTTCAGGACATCCTGCAACGTGCACGGTGCACCTGCCTGGGGACCTGTACATTATTGAACCAATTATACTGCCAAGGACGTTTAAAAGGAGTTTGTTCTTTGCTATGGCTCTGTAGCTTTTTCCATTTGAGTGCTGTTTAATGTAGTCATTGAGAACTTTAGGGCTCCTTCATCGTCATCATGCTGCTTGTTGCGTGAAATCTTCCCAACTATCCTTTTATAATGACACCAGGAGCAATTTGCACAAGAACACTTTTTGCAGTACCGTAATTTCCGGACTATAAGCCGCTACTTTTTTAACACGCTTTGAACACTGCGGCTTAATCAACTATGTGGCTAATTTATGGATTTTTACGGGCTAACAAGTTTCATGCCGCTTCATGCACACCCCCTCATCAGGGAAAACACACGAAGAAATGCATATTGGTTGACGTCACGTCTCCGCCCCGTATAGTCATGTGTTGTCGAGTCACGTGTGTTTTGGTATTGCCCGCAGCTGTTAGCAGTTTGGCTGGTGTGTATATATACCCGGAGCCATGACACACACAACGTGGGTAATTAGATATAGAGTTAGAATTAGATAGCGAATATAGTTAGAGTCTTTGTTCATGCCATGTGTCTTAGTTCTTGTTCATGTCTGAGTTCATGTCAAGGCTAGTTAGCTTATAGCATAGCCTGTAGCCTAGTACCGGTAGCTTAGCCTGTAGCCTAGTAGCTTGTTGCATAGCTTATAGCCTAGTAGCGGATAGATTAGCTTAGAGTTGTATAGACTTAGTTTAGAATATAGATGTAGAAGTGGTTTATAGAGTATAGATATAGAGTCTTTGTTTCATGTCATAGTTAATGTTTAGGTTAGTTGGTTTAGTTAGCTTAGTTCATCGAGTTGGTCATGTTTTGTTTCTTGTATCTCGAGTCTGCTCTCCTCTGTTTCAATAAAAGCTCTCGTCCTAAATGCACTTGCATCCGTCCTGCGGCTTATAGACAAGTGTGGCCTATATATGTACAAAATAGTTTTTCTTCTTAAAATTAGCGGGTGCGGCGTATATTCAGGTGCGCTCAACAGTCTGAGAATTACGCTATTTATATTTAGAACATCCAAAAAAGTTGGCATGCTGTATAAAATGTAAATAAAAACAGAATGCAATGATTATCAAATCTCAAACCTATATGTTATAAGTAACACTTTTCCAGCATTTTGTTGTCTCCGTCCCAAATTTTGAGACGTGTGGCAGGCATGAACATACAATTTTACACAGCGTCCCAACTTTTTTGGAATTGGAGTGTAATGAAATAAAACATACATACACTAATATATATATATATATATATATTTTTTTTTAAATATATATAAAAATCCAAGTGTCCAAATACCCCCCCATTAAGTTTTTTTTAATATATTTGCATTATACTTTTATATTCATTAGTACACATATAAAAGACCTTGTGTGGAAATGTTGATATATGCACTGGAGCTATGTTTATTTTAAAAAACAAAATTAAAAAGGTGTCCGAATACTTATTTCCCACTGTTCAAGTTGTTCAACTTGTAAAACCTGTTCTAGTTCTCCTATCTTGTAACCTGAGCAGACCTCAAAAAGTCTGATGTCAAGATAAGGCAGCTAGGTTTGTAATATCACTATTTGACTTGTTTCTCAATAATCTTTTGGTAATTACTTTTGTAGTTTACCTTATTAGCCAGTGAAAGATGCTGAACAGCGAATAATCATAGTGACCAGTACTGTTCTGTGTACGTAGTTATAGAAACGACTAACGATGAACAGCTCTGAGCAGAATTCAGTGTGAATGGACTAATATTAGAATGGGGATATGTAAACCATGCAAGCTTTGCACACACTTTTCACACCATTGAACCAGTGACAGATAAATTAATTTAAGAGAGACTAGAGACACTAACCTGGAATAGTTTTGCTGTCTCCAAGGTTTTGGATTTTCCTGTCCAGGATGCGTCGCCCCCTGCTAAGAGTCTTAAGAAACTGCATTTCCTCTTCATTAATGACATCCTTCACGGAGTCTGGGTCTTTCTTCAGCTCTGGGAAAGCATCTCCCTGTGAGCAGAGCTTATATAAATTATGAAAATCTCTCAAAAGCTTTATAAAAAACAAACAAACAAACAAACCTATTGGATGGCAGCACTTAAAGAAATTAAGACATTAACTCAAAATAAAATGGCAAATAAGAGATGGACAAATCAAGAGTTCCACTAAAGCAGTGCATTCAAACGTTAATATCTTTCTCTGGGACGCATTCTCACCAGTGACTGCACCACCACGTCCACCAGAGAGGCGAAGAAGCCCTTCTGAGCATTCAGCTTCTCATGAGCGTACCGCACAGCACGTCGCAGGATCCTTCTCAACACGTATCTACAGAGACACACACACACACACGGGCAAGCTTTAATACAGTCACAAACTAAGCAATACACCACAATTATTGCTGAGTGCTACTCCGTAATCTCACCCCCTTCCAGTGTTGTCAGGTCGACCACCATCAGACAGAGCTATAGTGATGGTGCGGGCGTGGTCAGCTAGGACACGATATGCCATGTCAATGCCATCTTGGTCTTCTGATCCAACTTTGCCAGTGTAAAGCCTGGCTCCTGTGCCCTTGGCAAGCAAAACCAAACTTGTGCTTGTTAGGTTAGGAAAATATACAATAACAACAAATACATAGGGCCTACAGATGTGCTTATACCTTCTGGATAGCTTCAAAGTAAGGAATGAAGAGGTCTGTGTCGTAGTTTGACATCGTGTTCTGCAGGACAGAGACCAGTCGCTCCAGCCCCATTCCAGT
Source organism: Ameiurus melas (assembly GCA_012411365.1). Classification (NCBI taxonomy): domain Eukaryota; kingdom Metazoa; phylum Chordata; class Actinopteri; order Siluriformes; family Ictaluridae; genus Ameiurus; species Ameiurus melas. The sequence continues at coordinate 29,528,553 of CM022754.1, read as the reverse complement.
ATCAATACTCTTCTTAGGAAGAGGCTTCAGCTCTGTCTCGGACTCTCTTCATAGGGCATTCAAAAGGTTAGATTAAATTAGTTTGTGCATTGACATGTCTGTTTACCCAAAGCCAAAGTGCCTTTATTCTACCTATTGAACTGGATAAACACCAGATTCCAGATCTCCAGCACATTAGGGTCGTCCATGTTGACAAGGTGTGAAGCGTCTCTGCCTCCGATGCGGTCGTAGTGGATTTCACTACAGGGCCCACAGGGACCAGTGTCTCCCATCTCCCAGAAATTGTCCTTCATGTTACCTGGCAGGATACGCTCCTCTGCCACCCTGACACACAGTACAGACACACAGCAGACCTTGAGGAAACATTCCACACAAATATACCATGGACACGAAGTGTCATTAACGGCATTACATAGACAGACATATTAGAAACGTGTCACTGCTTCAGTAGCACATACTCAGAGTATGCATCAACTACTACTCCCATTATCTAATAACCAAAATGTTGGTCAATACTTTAACAACATTGTCATTGACAGACAAACCAGTGTACAAAACTGAGCTAATAATTTAGATACAGTGTCATCCTCCATTTCCCTTTGTTTGTATTAAAGGCACATAACTAATTGGCCATACATCAACTAGTTACATTATGCTAGCTGTCAATTTTTAGTGTACTCTTAGGTTTCTGGGCAACCAAAAAGTCCTTTGGGTCTCATCCCAGCTTTGACTTTCTAAAGCATAGATGTGTATGCAATTTGTGACATATGTCAATGTTGTGCTGCATGTTGTTTTCAGCAATAAATGATACAGGAGTTATTCAAATGTATCTCGTTTCACGTACTTGTTTGTGCTGTTTGCGCATTTCCATCATGGCCCAGTCACTGCAAGTTATTCAAATGAATCTCTCACACTACATGAAAGGACAAAATCTGCGACTTTCAAATGATACGCCAAAATACAAACAGTTTATGACTACTGAACTGATGGATGCATATTTCACACTTACAAGACAGTTAGACTCTTAATTATAATGCTTGATACACTTCTACAAGCACCACACACAGTCATGTTAGTACAATGTCAATGTATATTACGGGGCTAACAGTACATTCGAGTCACAATTTGACTCAATTCATAACACTGGCTTCAGCATTTATGATTCAATTCAGAATACTGTAACAATTTTTAAGAAAAAAATAATGACAGAACACACTATTTCTAAACAATAAATAAGGCAAAATAATGTGCATTGCTCCGTGTATGAAACTAAATAATAATAGGTTTAATATTGTACACAAAATGTACTACAGATTCATCATGTTAAAAATAAATAAATAATGAAATAAATTCGCCCCAAAATTTGATTGAATAAACAAAAGTCTCTGACCTGGGAAAAATGATCGACTGAAACGTAATGAGCTCCACACAAGTGACTGAGGAATTGTTTTTAAACACTAAGAGTGCTTCAGAGTCACGAGTTCTGCAGCCTCATTGAGCACTGTAGTTCACACTGAAGTGGGGCTGGCGTCATTTTAAATTTACCGAAGATCTCTTTTTAACCGTTATAACATGGCAGTGTAACTATATAACTTATAATGCATGTCGGCCTTTGCGATCCGGTGCGATCAGTCAGATCGCTATATATTTTAAGGGTTGTGCATATTGGGACCTATGGAGTTCAAAGTGCAATTGTATTAGATGCATAATTAATATAATGAAGATTTTCACGATATGAATTGGACATTGTCTTTTGTTTTTTTGCATCGTGTCACGATGCATCATTATAGCCCTCGAGTATATAGATGAGTGCAGGTAAGTACATATCGTTCAGACATTTAATAGTCAGAGAAAATACCCACGCCACGGATACAAAAACAAACAACAAAAAGATCGGTCATGAACAATAAGAAAAACATGACCACCTCAACCCCTTAATCCGTTGTTCTTCTGTCTGTGAAAGGTTGGCATTTGCCTTTCACCTGGATGTTCCTGGGTGTGTTGTTGAAAGACTGCAATCTGCTAATCCTACTTGTAAGAATGTTGTTCGATGCAGCAGCCTTGCATCACATGCCCTAGTTTTCAAGAGTTAATATAAATGTTTGTGTGGTGTGAGATATCAAACTGTGATGGTTGTAAAAAGAAAAAAAAAATTAAAAGCATACATTTTCTAATCTAGGGGTAGATTTAAAGTGTTTCTTTTTTGTGTCCATTGTGTGCTAAACACTCATCTTCTCATCTACATTCACACTTACCCTAGGTCAAGCCAGATCTGCTTGCACTCATTGTCACACTCGAGGCCTGCGTCAGCATGTCCTCCAAAGTAGGTAAAATACAAGCGCTCGAGAGGGATGCCAAACTCCTGGGTCAACAGCTCAAGAGCCATCTTACAGGCCAATTGCTAAAGAAGGAACAGGAGGAAAAAACAATTCCACAAGAATTTAACTGCAGCCTAAACCTTCTACTACATGCTGTTACATGAGAGGAAGTAAGAAATATTTTATCACTTTTTATTTGATCAGATTCGTTCATTCAGAATGTTGTACTTAATAACTCTTTACTTTAAAGTAATCTCCAAAGGACCAGGAGCCCAACATCTCAAAGAAGGTGTGGTGGTACACATCCTTTCCCACGTCATCCAGGTCATTATGTTTACCACCAGCACGGATGCACTTCTGGGTGTTAGCAGCACGCTTCAGTCTAGCCATGGGGTGGGATGGGTCGATGGTGTTTAGGAAGATGGGTTTGAACTATGAAAAGAAAACAAAGGACATGATTCCAAAAAAACTAAATAACCCTCACAACTGTACTTTTGCCCCAGGAAGAAACTGCAGATATGGCAGTCAGTTTCAATTTTCTTTATAAAGCCTGTTCATACACGTCAAGCTTTTGCATTCAAAGACGCAAATATTATAGCAAATTATACAGCTTAGAAAACTGTTGTCTACTAATACTACGTTAACAAGGGTGTGACAGTCTTACCTGGTTCATGCCAGCATTGGCAAAGAGAAGGGTTGGGTCATCCAGGGGAATGGTGGAGGACGAGTGCACATACTCATGCTCATAGCGACGGAAGAAGTCAATAAACTTCTCACGGATCTGAGCAGCAGTCAGTGAAGTGTCCATGCTGGCTGGGTTGTTCAAAGAGGACTAGGAAATCAGAAAACACAAAGTAACAACTTATCTTAAAAATTCTGCCTTAAAAAAACATCACTTCCTAGCACATTTGAGCCATGCATCTAGGGAAGGAGTAATCATGTTAAACCAGCAGTTTAGCAAGCTATTGTAATTACAAGCCAAACAAACAAGGCAAATACTGTATGCCAAACCCTGTAACTCATTCTTCTCTTGCTGCATTTAATCCCATGTAGGGCATACTAGAAACCAAAGACACAAAAGAGAAGTTCCCCTTTGAACACACTTCTCCAATTAAAAGAGTTCAGGAGGCTTTCTCCAACTTCACCTGGCTTCTCTATTACATTTTAGAAAATGGCAAGAAACAAGCATTGAACTTGAATGAGGATCAAGAGAACCTTATACAAAATGGAAGCAACATACGTCTTTCAAAACACCCGAGTACAAGCCTAGGGGGGCGGGATGGGGGGACATGCCAAGAGGCTCCTCATGGCAAACAGCTCTACAGGGTGTCCCAAAAGTATCTGTACATAGGGGCAATTAACACTTTTTAAACAAAATGTCTTCCAAAGTTTTTCATACTCATATACACACACACATACATACACACACACACACACACAATATATATATATATATATATATATATATATATATATATATATATATATATATATATATATATATATATATATATATATATATATATATATATATATATATACACACACACACACACACACACACATTATATATATATATGTGTATGTATGTATATATATCCCCCCAGCTAAACTTTAAGAATGTCTTCAACATAAGAATGACGTTTTGAAATCATTCTCATGGCTGGATTGTGAAGTTAAGGGGACTTCCAGGAAACATGGCAAACACATCACACACACAGCAAACTTGGGGAGAGAGATGAAGTGGTTTGTGTTTACAAAGAAATCAGAATCATGCTAAAAAGAAGTGTTAATTTCCCCTGTGTGTGGATACTTTTGGGACCAGCAGTACTAATAACGGCGCGGTTGCTTCCAGTACAACTGAATAATAACAATTTCTCACAATACCTCTTTAGCAAGAGCACAGCAGATGTGGTAGCAACATCAAAATAAAATACATTCCATACAAATCCGAACTTCTTTAATGTCTGCCTCATCGTGGCCTTTAGTCGAAATGCAAACCAGTCTCTGAATTTGCATTTAGCTACAGAACACTTAAACATGCAACCCGAGTCTCCTCTATGATCTCTAGAAACAAAACAGTACTAAAATGGATGTAGTGTTAATGCAGCAACAAAGTAAAGTGCAGTAGAGAAAGAATGCGTGACTGCAAGCTTCCACCGCAGACCGTTGAGCAATTTCTCTACTGAATCTGGTAGAGTTATGAAACTCACGATGCCACAGAAGTCACAAGGCCCTCATGCACTGGCAAAACACATAAGCGTAATATCTTGCCAAGTTATCATTTAAGTCCTGCAAATATTAGTTTGAGCAACCATATGGTGTTCAACTCAAGTCACTCAATAAGGATGCAACATATCAAAGCAATCCAATACTTCAAGCATTTCCTTAAGAGACAGGCTGAGCTGACCACACACACACACACACACACACACACCCTGCACAAACTGATGCTTCACCTGCCAGCATGTAATTGCTTTGGCACAGAAAAAAGTGAGATGGAGAGCCATGTGGATGAGATGACGTCACCGTAACACTCTTATGGAGGCAGACATGAAAGGGAAATGAGAGTCCTCTGTTTCACAAATGTAAATGTATAAAGTGTTACCAATATACCGACTCTCCAGCTGGATCAGCTGACTTTAATTCAAACTTGTTGAGCAAATGTTAATGACTGTTCTGCACTTCATACGGTTCTCCAGCTCACATCAGCTGCAGGTTATACAAGTTGATCCGGACAACTACAAGAAGGTTTGCCCGACCGAGTTGTGCTTGTGTGAACCCGTGTTCCTGATGACTAATATCTGTTGCTGACAGACAAACACTAATCACTAGAGATGCACCGATAGTACATTTCTCAGCCAATACAGATAAACTATTATTCAGAGTGACATCAGCCTATACCAATAACCTATAGCGCTGCCTTTTATGCCTTCTTATAAATTAATACTAATTAATTCCACAATTCTGAAGGAAATGCAAATAAAAACTTTATTCTCACCATTTCAACATTTGGTCACTGGTCTCAAACAGAAAACGCATTACATAAAACAATAACTAAATTCTGAAGATTAAAGTAATATTTCTTACCTTACTGAATGTTATTAATTCTTGTTAACAAAATTAATTAACTCAATACTAAAAAAAAACTCCTGTTAGGTTCACATTCACTCACCACAAACAAAAGCATTTCTACTTCATCACTGAACATCAAACTGGCAATATATAATATAAACTTTTTTAATATATATATTAACATTGACTGGATATGAAATGTACTACTCTACAAACATATTTTTCTGTGCAATGTATACGTTTTGTCAACTCATCTTCATTTAAATCTTTCAGCAGTGAACCGGTACTTTCATTCAGCGCGGGGGAAAAAAATTAGACTAAACTCAAGCTGCAGCGTCCGGTGTAAAATTGAATCAGTGCAGAGCACACGGGTTTTCAAACTGCAGTTTTGTCAACATTCCACACAAGAGACAGCTTTACATACAGCATGAAATTGTTGTTTTCTTGCCCTCTTTTGATTTATAGGATATAATCAGCCCTGATCATCGGAGGTTTCTAAACTATCGGCCGATAGCGGGAAAAATTGCCTTTATCAGCCAATACATCTGTGCATCTTAACTAATCACCATTATTTGCCTTGTTTGTCTGTGTATAGTTTTGTTCTTCATTGTTATATCTATATCTTGTTTTCTCTGTGGCTCTCACATTTTATATATATATATATATATATATATATATATATATATATATATATATATATATATATTTTTTATATATTATATATATATATATTGTTATAAATAAAACTGTCAAACAATAAAAGCAAGTAAATCCCACACCTGTTCCCTTTGCGTCTATTTAATGACTGCTCAGTACCTCAGCTTCTTTTAGTCTGTTATTGAGAGAAATTATGGTATTTTGTAAATACGTATAAAACAGACAGTTTGTTGTAACACGATAAACGAGAACTATTTCGCAATCTGATCAAATTCTACCCTATCCTAAATCACTTTCAAAAAGCAACCCTCGTTCATATACAAAGTTTTGATACTTTAAAAAAAAATATCATCATGGTGAATTAACGCCATTCGAATATGCAAGTCAGTCTATGGCGTCATCAGGCAACTTTGAGCGCATACTAAGCAACTTTCCCCTGAAGTGAGCTGACAACACTGCATGTATGAACACTTGGCCAAGATTCATGCAGGTCATTCATTTCATGCATCAGCATTTGACCAGTCCTCATATGCATGTGTCAGAGATAAGTGATCATTTAAATGCATGAACATATACATGAATCTATAAGACACGGTGGACTTCACCCACTCAAAACAAACTAAAATAAATAATTGAATAAATAAATAAACAAGCATGCTTAAGACTGTTGTGAACACATATTTGGAGCTATAGTTTCATGCGTTTTGCACAGGGGTAAACAGCAGCACTGATTTAACACCTCACAATAATAATTAAACCGTAGCTCCTGTTTCATATTAACCACAAAATACCATCAGTTTGCTCTAGTGCTAAAGACGTGATTTCTAATTAAGCCCAGGTTCACTGCCAGACAGTTAGCTCGCTAGCACTGGAATAAAGTTGCTTTGTCGTTGGAGATGGATGGATGGATGGATGTCGTTGGACGTTCGATATTCACGGATATGCAGAAATTAAGGGACCGTCTCTAAAGATCCATACGATACTGTTATACACGTTTCTAACTCCAATAGCATTTGAAGGGAATAACTTACAGTCATACAGCCAACTAGAAACTGTTCATCTAGGTGTCAGGTATGAGAAACACCTTTTAGATTTTTTATATTTATCCCTACAATGCATGATCTGTATGAATAGCGCATATATATATATATATATATATATATATATATATATATATATATATATATATATATATGCATATATAAATATAAATATAAAACGTTAGAGATGGTCCCTTAATTTCCGCATATCCGCGAATACCGACCGTCCAACGTCAAACCAACTTTATTCCAGTCTCGCTAGCTAGCTTTAGCTATTCGACACGCCACGAGAGAAGCCTGTGCTGTATAATGTGTCGTGTACAGAACAGCTTCGGTAGTAGGGTAGGGCATGATAAAGTTAAGAGAAATATACCCAAATAAATACGAGGAAGAATGCATAATAATAGTAGTACATCTCACCGAAATGCTCGGAATATGCACTCCTGTCTTCACACACTCACACACTACTCAAACACGCCGGTACGGAAAAGAACGCTAAGGTGCCGGATCAGGGCCATGCCGCGTTCCCATTGGTCATCTGGGGGTGACGCCTTATCTTTACAACAATCCTATTGGCTGAAGGAGCTGTCAATAATAGACAAAGCCAAGCTCATTTTCATTACTGGATGATGCAACGTAAAAGGAAGAGTTGAGTCATATGACAAAACATTAAGATGATAATCAAGTGTTACTGCTCAAAATGTTCATGCATCAAAATGTAATATGATGTCATCAAGAACATGATAACAACAACAACACCAATAATAATAACAACAAAAGCCTAACTTACCATGAGAAAAATGGCAGAAAGAACTGTACACCACACACACACACACACACACACACAAACACACACAGTGACAGGTTTTCATCAATGTCTAGCTATCATCTTACATATTATATTCATAGATTACTGTACAAACAGGTTGCCGCATACATACCAGACGACAGCTTGGCATTACATGTATTAAGGCTATTATGAAGAAATAGCAAACGTTTCGTGATAAAACTCTGTTTATACCACTACTGTTAATTGCTGAGGGACTAGGAAGGATGATTGGCTGAATTCTGAGTTTGTTGGTACTTTGAATAGTGAAGGCTAAAGCAGGTGGCAGAGCTTTCTCTTACAGTGCCCCGCAGTAATGGAACAGCCTTTCAATTAGTGTTCAGGACTTAGACACGGTCTCAGTGTATAAGTCAAGGTTGAAAACATATTTGATTGGTCAAGCCTTTTGTTAATATTTTTGTTCTTAGGTAAAGGAGCTGATTGAGAGGTTCGGGCATAGAGTGTTGTGGTGAACTGGGATGTTTGGATGCTGTTGCTCTCCCCACTCTCATTCACACATTCAGGTTTGTTGACGTTGGAATGGCTGGCTGCTTTATGTCCCAGGGCACTCCTTTTTAGTTATGTCTTGCCAGACGGTCCCTGCATGCACTCTGCACACAAATTACATTGTCCTTCTCTCTCTCTCTCTCTCTCTTTTTTTTTTTTTTTTTTTCTCTCTCTGTCTGTCTGTCTCTGTCTCTGTCTGTCTGTCTCGGTCTCTGCACATGCTACTCCTGAGAAACCATTGATCCTGACCCCTCCTGCTCTCCGGACCTGACTGATCCGTCCGATACTCTACTTCTGGTTAGAGTTTTCATCACTTGGAAATCACTTCCTGTTTCCGAGGACAGCCCCACATGGACAGCCTAAATCAATCAGTGATCAATGAGATCACTGAGGATATTACCACTTAAAAACCATGAAAATGTGATTGGACTGCATTTGATATGACCAGTTTTGCTACAATGACTTTAGGACTACAATTGATATAATAGCTTTAGGACTGCAATTGCCACAAACAGTTTTGCAGTCAAGTCTCCATCCCTGAACAGTTGGTAACTTCAACAAAATAGACTTCATGTGAAAACTATAATGAATTTCCTGTTTACACAATTGCACTTTTTGACCATGTAGTACACAGTTATAGTAGGGAATTATTTATAATCACACTTTCGAGTGCCACCAAGATGAAGATGGGTTCACTTCAGAGTCAGGTTCCTATCAAGGTTTCTTCCTCATATCATCTCAGGGTTTTTTTTTCCTTGCCATTGTCACCTCTGACTTGCTCATAAGGAACAAATTTATAAATTTTTATCCTAAATGTATATATTTCTGTAAAGCTGCTTTGTGACAATGTCCTTTGTTAAAAGCGCTATACAAATAAAATTCAACTGAACTGAATTAAACATAGAGATAGCCAGTGTTAGCTCTGGATTTCTGAAACTGTAAAACATGGTTCAGTTTATTGTAAAGTATGCTACAAAGGATTAAGATCCCATTACAGTTTAGAGATGATGTCTCATTCCACACATAACAGTAAAACAGTAACAGTAAAAAAAACACAACAAACAAACAAACAAACAAACAAAAAACGATATAGATATGCAGATATAGCTAGACACTTAAAAATGTAGCAATGACTGACATGCTCTCTCTCAATCATTTTAGTAGCAGACTAGCCTTAATATTATTTAGCTAACAAGAAGTTAAACTCATTTCATGGCAATTCATAACAGCCCACAAATGACCTGAGTTCACTTAAACGCTGTATTGATCGACAGTTTGATTTCACATGAAACAGACTAATAGCTTAGCTGCCTCCCAAATTTATTTCCCTCCCCCATTTTGAAGTGTCCATGAAAATAATATTCTGCTTAATTTTGTAATATATTGTAATAACAATATATTACACGATATTAAACAAATGACATTGTATTGTGCAGTGTGTTTCCTTGTTCCTCCACAGGAGCAGAAGCAGATGCTGGATAAGTGTTACACTTCACGCCCACACACACACACACACACACACACACACACACACACACACACACACACACACACACACACACACACACACCACACACACAACACACACACACATTGAAATACACAACGTGGTGCATGTCTCAGAATCAGCCACTTGGGTGCACACACGCTCTTTTCTTGCTCTGTTTATGTTTCTCATTAGCAGCGCAGAGAGAGTATAGATCCCAAACCTCACCCATTTAAAAAAAATGATTTTAAAGGGACCATTAGTTCCACTTTTAAGCACTGTTAGTCTGGACAAAAAAAAAAAAATCAGAAACAATTAATATTATTTATAGGAAAACAAATGGAGCACAGCGCACCCTTTCTCCCTTCTTCCTCACTGACACCCTTGTTCCTGCCCTTTTGTCCTTGAGCTCCACAGTGGTACTATCTGTATCTTCTTTTTCTTTTCTTTTTTTTTGGTTTAAAAATAAACCCTACATAAACCCAAAACGAACTCTAGAGCTATCCCCCAGAAACCCTGGAAAACATTTTTTTAAATAATAATAAAAAATAAATAAATAAAATAAAACAAAGGATTTAGAAATGGCAGCACTAACAGCATGGTCTGTGATTTCCGGTTCTGACAGGTCCTCAACCTCAGCTCCATCACAGTTACATCGAGTTCATAATGGGTCTCAACTAGAGATTTACAGGGGAATGCTTTTTAAAAACCTACTCACACAATTATTATTTTTGTTTGCATCTGCTTGCAATTTTTACTAACAACTTTAATTGGTACTATTTCCCAAAAAGTAAACACCCTACTAGCCTAATTAAACGTTAGCGAACATGATTTTTCTTTGATCTGCAAACTTCATATCTGCCTGCTCACATGGGCAAAAATCTCCCATTCATACAACATTTTTGTTGCATCCCATGGAATCCCAGGTTGCTCCAGTTTCAAGCAGATACCATGTGTACCTTTCTAGTGAGCGTTCTAAAGCAATAAATGAATAGTGCATCTCCTGTTCGTATCTGTATTTGTATCTATTTAGAACACATTCATTCATCCATTCATCTGTTCATTCATGTATAGAGTAACACCACTCTCCTTTCCTCATTTAGAAAGGTCCAGTCTACCTCATCACACTTTCACTAAGAACTTAAAAAGTTACAGACAAAATAAAGACACTGAAATGTATGGAAAATGTAATTCAATTTCAAATAAGTTGTCATGTCTTATACCAAATCTAGACTTTCATTATAACAAACAAATGTTGGTCTAAAATACTCACACAGGGGCCACAGCAATGTACAGTCATGGGGAAAAGAAAGAAAATCCTTCAATTCTGTGTTTTAGTTATCATCGCCTAAACAACTAATAAATAAACTAATACATTTGTGGTCTTCAGCAACTTCTATAAACCTCAGGCAACAACAAAAAAAACTCAAAAATTTCAGAATGCAGGAATTTTTTCAACAAAAAGTTAACCAACATTCAGAAACCAGGTGTGGAGAAAATAAGAACAATATTACAACATTGCTTCAGTTCACTGATATTTGAGAGCATTCAATAATGCACAGCTCTCTCAAGAACATTTGTTATTTAGGCCCTTTTTACTAAAAACATAGAATTAAAGGAGGGTGTACTTTATTTTGCCTCAAGAGTGTCTTATATTGAGTGGGTTTGAGACAAAATCTAAGTGAAAACACAAGGCAAAATGGTCCAACAAAACAACATTTATTGAACATGAAAGAGTAAAACCAACAGAAAGTTCCACAGATGTGATAAAGGAGGAAGAGACGCAGTGTAGATCAAAGAAGTGCAAGCGCTGACTCATATATAATCACTTAGAAACAGCAGATATAATACATTTCACATAAAATCATAATGAAACAATAAGATTACTATTCACTTGTCAATCTGTAGTCTTAATCTGTACTCATGGACTGTGGAGATTCAATGAGAATGCAATGAAACAGAATTCCAATGAATGTATTGTGTCCAGGGCATTATCAATCACTCGCCAGGTTTTACTGATCTATCTCTATAATGTATGTGTGTGTTTTATGGAATAATATTAGTAACACAAATGGTCCAAAACATTACTTTCTTTCTAAGCAACATACTATATGATGCTTATTGCTTTAGCCTAAACCTATTTTTTCCCCAGGCATGAATTCACTTTAGTTCAAGCTTTCCCTATAAGTGAATATTTTATTTAAAAGCAAATTAAAAGTAAATTAAATTAAAGTTTTGTATTCATAAAGGGCAAAGAATTGTCCACAGACTTGTGCTATATATGCAGAAACAAATATAATTTTAGTTTTAAGTAGAAATTCTACAAACTACAGGTATACTTCATTGATAAAACAAAGACATATATATATATATATATATATATATATATATATATATATATATATATATATATATATATATATATATATATATATACAGATATTATAATATTGAGAAGTCAACATGTTTTATTGTAGATACAATAAGTTTCTGATTTTTGCATCAGTTGAATTGTACTGAGCCATGTGTTTGAGAAGTTTAAGCATTGTCATATCTTTTCTTCTGAACAATTATAGTGGCTTCACCCTTGACGTCTCTCAGTCTATCGGAGTCAAAGTCAACCAGCAACTTCCTCAGGCCAGCTCGAATGGGTTTAAAGGAGAATTTCACTACAACATCTTGGCCAGGTCCAATATTACCACTGTGAAGAACAGAAAAGATAGATTAGATCATCACAGACACAAGGTGTGGTCTGTAGATCTTGCTGTATATCATTTTAATTTGTCAATAAATATAAATTTCACATGAAGTCTCATCAGATACATGTAACCTTAGATAATCCTTTCTACTGGAATCCATAGGCTAATCCAGTGATCATTACTGTATGATTGTGTGGGGTACAGATAAACTGTAACAGCACTGACTCTTTTCTTAATACTGAACAGCATTAAACACATGGTTTTCTTTCCAAGTGAAATTCATACAACAGATATTATTTAAAGTCTACATGAAATAACTTGAGAGCAGTGATTTCATGAAGTTAGAGTGATAGCATGTTAAAGTGTTCGACTGATTGACACAACAGCCAATATTGTTCGAAATATGCCACACTTCCTCCGAATCAAAACAAACCTGACAGTAGCTTAGCAAACCCACTAAGTATGGAAAAAAGCAAATTTAACAAGATCAACATTTCTTCGCCCATACCTGTTGACTTTAACAAGTATGATATCCTAGATGACAAGACTGTGTGTGTTTTTGGAGCTAAGCCATACATTTTTGCGCTGAGCTCAATTATCAACAGCACTGATGATGACAAAGAGCTGCAGAATCATCACTGGGCGGCATCTGACACATCTGAATGGTGGATAAAATGATAGACTATATGGCCAAATGTATGTGGACATCTGATCATCACACCCAAATGCAAAGGTCTTTTCAGTGGGGTAGAAGTCAGGGCTCTGTGCAGGCCACTCGAGTTCTTCCAAACCAACCTTGGCAAAATATCTCTTTATAGACCCTGCTTTGTGCACAGCAATGCTGGAACTGGTTTTGAAAAACCCCACATACTGTTAAAAAACTCTCCTCCTAAAATGTACATCTATGAAATATATAAACTCCAACCAACTACAACCATTTGTTTCCTCAAGCAAGGGATGTCTGGAAAAGGTAATATTGTGAGGAACAAACACAACAGCAAAAAATGCACTAACAAACCATTTTGCAGCTATCAAACTGCTACTGTAGAGCAAGAAGCACCACCAGCAGAGAGCATTTAACTGGATAAGCACAGGATGACTCATCAAAAAATATTTAATAATTTTCCTGGAAAGTATGAACTATTTAAATTTTATTTATGTATTTATTTTTTAGATATCCTAATAATTTAATGGTGCCCATAAAACTAAAGGATAGGTGTGAAACACCGGTTAAACTTTGAGTTCATCATACCTAACCCAACAATCAAACTTAGATACTTAAGTAATCCTTACAGACAGTTGTACCAATATTTTCACTGAATACCAGTATGCAGGAAATGCCAAAAACCAGGTTAGAGTATGTTGTTCTAGGAATATCTTTCCCATATTAGACTTTGGTAAATGTTTGTGCTTGTGTCTAGTTGGCAACTATGTGTTGAGGTCTCATGATGATTGTCATCTTGATTTATGCTTTCTTGGCCTGTAACATTTAACACATTTTGTTTGTAAGGGGGATGGAGAAGTCATTTTTTTTAAGGGCTAATAAGGGCTGATGGTTTGTAGCCACCAGATCACTTTCCATTTGCTCCAATCTACTAAGTATCCATATTCTATACACTATATTCCTACTTTATAAATTAGGTTGGTAACAAGTATACAAAAACGTATACAAAAATAGAACACCACGATGACAAGCTTATACATACGGAGCCTGGATCTCTTGTGCTTCTGTTAGCCCCGCGCCCTCCACTGTAAACACCCCTCTTGTCAAAGTGATAGGCAGTGGGTTTGTGAAGGAGATGCGTGCTGTCAGTTTACGTGATACCATTGCTTCTCCCATAATCTGAAATATTACATAGAGATTGAGAACTTTATTCATGTAGTAGGTGAATATTTAGTGAACTGAATCACTAATTAATGTTTTTTCGTGCATTACCTTGATATGGAGCTTGGGCATTTTTAAGGGTATGTTGACCTCTTGCAAGATGGCATTTTGCTCACTGCTGGTCTTCAGGAGTGCTGTGACTCTGATCAGGTGATGCTCTGATACACATGCTCCATAATGATCGTACCGAAGCCTCATCACTTCTTTATGAGCTGAAGGTCAATGTCAGGGTAAAGGAAATTATTGAACACCAAACATGTCACATACTAACAGTAATAATTCTCATTTGATGTACAACATTGTGCCTTTTATAAACCTTAACGAGCCTTTCTTACTCTTTGTCTTTAATGTGCTCCCCCACTCATTTTTTATTCATCCTGTACCAATTTAATTTGACTGAAGTTAACCATGATCTGATACATTTTCTTTTCAACATACTTACAGTTATGCTACCTAGTTTGTCCTGATGTACTGTCCAGTGTATTTAGTGTATTGTGTCAGTTTTATTTCACTGGATCGGCAGTGTTGCACCTTGATTGGGTCTTACATTCATCACACTGTTTGAACTAACTATACACCATGGTCTCTGTAATTCTGTTGGACAACGATTCAGATCTGCTTGACATTACCTACCTTTTTGTGCTGGCACTCTGAGTTGGGCAGTTTTCCTTTGACATTCTCCCCGATGGAGACTGTTGTATGTGACAGCATTGGATGTGACCGTGAGCTGAGCAGGCGTGTCTTCTCCACCAACATTATGCACCTCCACAATTACATCGAAGTCTGTTCCATGAATAGCTTGAGCATGCTTGATAGACAGCTCCAGCTTGCCAGGTTGTCCATTTTGCCTCACCAATCGTTTCCCTACCTTTTCATAGACCTTTCGCTCCATTATGGTACCTGATGAAGAAGACTGGATGATTAGAATGTAGTACTTTCAGAGGTGAGCTATTATCTATAATGCAGTGTGATGGATCACAGGTGAGTTGAGTAAAATACCTTCAGGGTATTTGTAGTAAGCAGTGATGTCTTCCCTGTAATCTCCATAAACACTTTTAGTGCTGATGTTTCTTCCCACAGTCGTGTGGTTCACTGACACTTGTGTTCTCTCCCCATCTGGATGAACAATCCAGTAGACCATGTCTGCGTTCACCTCAGAGAACACAAATGGTGCATCATATTTCATCCCCACCTCACCCTCTCTCACAGCTTTCACTGGACATGGTCCACAACAGTATACACCTAGAGTGAGGAAAAAACACACAAATGTAATCAATTTTAACGGTAAACTTTTCCAAGTGCTTTTATATCATAAGCAAATACAATAAAATATTTTTAGGCATTTAGTCTCCCACATACACTAGACAGGATGTGACCATGACTATAAACATTTACAGAATACGACGTATCACCTTCTAAAAGACTATCACCTCTATAAACAAACAAACAAACATACACAAGAAAATAAAATATTCTACATATACTATACATAGCTGGAAACTTTATTCTACATATTTTAATAAAAATCAAGGTTTAACCATGAAGGTTTAACCCATAGCTACTCAGTTTGAAAGCTTGCCTAATTAATTACACTTTTGTTTGGTTAAATATGGGAAACAAACTTTGAGGACTGTGGTGCATTGATATTTTTTGATGTAGCACCATTCATGTATTGATATCTTTTGAAACGAAAACTTTTTGATAATCTTTTTTAAAGCAACAAGTTATCTTGATAAAATGTTATGCTTGTGAAATTGCTGGTAAATCTAGCTCACAGCTGACTGACAGAATGCAGTGAACGCCTGCAAACTCGTACATAAATATAGGGACATGAATGTAATATATTATACCTTCATAATGTCAATAGTGGAAAGTCAGAACAAAGGTATGTGTTTTATCGTTTTACTAACTTTTGACATTTTTGTAGCACTGGTGATATCAAGGTCCGATTTTCATGTTGACTTCAAAGCTGTATTTTAAAAAATGAAAAGCACCCCCATATGAATACATTATGTCAAAACTACTCATTGTAATTGCTTTGATTTAAAGGGAAAGAAAGACGAATTTATGAACACTATATGTTGGAATTACACTGAAAATGTGTGTAACCATGTGGTTGAGCTATCTGTTCAAGGGTTAAATCCTACCATCACTCCTTTCCTGAGGGGTTGGGTCAAGTACTTGCCATCCATCATAACCTTTTGGGAGATCCTCTCTGCTCATCCATGACTCTACCCAACAATGGAAATTCCTGAAAAAAAATGGAAAATAGTTCAGACACATTAAGAATATCTAAGATTGAAAGGACTCATAGCACCACAGAGCATGAGCTTTACCAGATCATGTCATTCCTGCCCTCGGATACACCCTCCAGCCGCTCATTAAACAGGCAATCCACATTGATGTTGCCGTCAGTGTCATGAGCTGAGCTGAAATTTGTGACACATCGGGTTGGAATGCCCAAACAGCGCAGAACTGCAGATGTCAAAAGATAAGCAGTTAAACCTACCACATTAGAACCATCGATATCAACTGTCCTAACGTGTTTATCAAGGACGAACACTCTGACTCAGCCTTTTGTGCAGGCACTAGAGTTTGAGACCGGTTTTTGCAATCTAGTGATATTCGCTCATCAATATAAGGCAAAATCTATGAAATCTGCCAGCAAAACAACTAAGCAGTAATAATTTATACTGTTAGAAGGACTCAATTAGGTTTAGATATCATAAATTATTTCCTTACTTGTGCATGCTACAGCGGAGAAAACCCAACATTGGCCATAACGCACCCGCTGGGCCCCTCCCTCACTCCAGCGTCTCAGGATGGGAACACTGCCAGTCCACCGTGTAGGGGCCACACCATCACTGTACTCACCATCCCAGCGCCCGAATATCACTCCACGGTCATCGTTTGCATTTACCTGCCCGTCACAAACATGTGTTTGTACAGTTAAACTTTTGCTCTCAGTGATATACTTTTTTGTTTTTTTGGCCCTCAGTGTTTTTCTCTGACATTTCTGACCAACAGTAACACAGTAAGACTAGAATGAGTATATATAATCTTTCCAGAGTCTTGATAACATTAATATTTTAATCAACATTCATATTATCCTGTTACAGTGTATTGTCAATATTTTGACTGTGCATCTTCTTGTGGAAGCAGTAGATGAACAAAATGGCAAGTAAAACATTTATGGGACACCCAGACCTTTGCCTTACCATTGCAGTAATTGTCCTACTAACATAAACAGGGTCTGCTCTTTTAGTGATATCCATCTCAGAGTTCTTCAAGGCAGCAGGGGAGTTATCCAGTACCTCAAAGCAGATGTCCATCACATCTTCTTCAAACTAGACAGAGAGAACACAACAGTTACAGCAATTCACATCTGTTCATCCTCTGGCCTCTTTGGCAGGAAAGTGAAAGTTTTTTTTTTTTTTTTTTACATAAAGTTTTCTGCCAATTTAGTCAGTGCCAGTTCCCACCTTTTGGCTAGGTCATGGAATACCATTGAATACATTTTGAGGAGACTGTAACTGCCATTATCCATATTAGGCATGTAACCAAATATGAAATCATTATTCTGAATGAACAGCTAATGTGTTCTAATTAAACAAATGTTACACAAAGATGAAAAAGGGTGCACTATTTTTTTTCAACAACCCATCTGACTGAGACTAATGGTGTTCAATGACTTTTGTTTTCATGTGGCCATGAGCACGTGAAGCTTGCAGGACAAAGCCCACAAACAGGCAGTGCTGCATGATGGATTAAGGTTTAAATTAAGCTACAATTTTTTTTATATTATAGGAAATAGAACAAAACCTAATTTGTTAAAAATATCACTGGCAGGTAAAAGCAGAAATAATAACTGCAAAAAAAAAGTCCAGGCTCTCAAGTGATACAACAGAAAAGCATTTTCCCTACTGTTGGGAGATCACAAGTTCAAATCCTGATAATGCCACCCTGTGCCCAGGAGCCAAGAGTGCAAAACTGGCTTTGCAATCTGAATAGGAGGAATGGGATACTCAGTCTCCTGTTAATCACAGCAACAATCGTGGACCTTTGTGAGCTCATGTACAGTGCCTTGCAAAAGTATTCGGCCCCCTTGAACTTTTCAACCTTTTGCCACATTTCAGGCTTCAAACATAAAGATATAAAATTAAATTTTTTTGTGAAGAATCACCAACAAGTGGGACACAATTGTGAAGTGGAACGAAATCTATTGGATATTTTAAACTTTTTTAGCAAATAAAAAACTGACAAGTGGTGCGTGCAAAATTATTCGGCGCCTTTACTTTCAGTGCAGCAAACTCACTCCAGAAGTTCAGCGAGGATCTCTGAATGATACAATGTTGTCCTAAATGACTGATGGTGATAAATAGAATCCAGCTGTGTGTAATCAAGTTTCTGTATAAATGCACCTGCTCTGTGATAGTCTCAGGGTTCTGTTGAAAGCGCAGAGAGCATCATGAAGACCAAGGAACACACCAGGCAGGTCCGTAATACTGTTGTGGAGAAGTTTAAAGCCGGATTTGGATACAAAAAGATTTCCCAAGCTTTAAACATCCCAAGGAGCACTGTGCAAGCGATCATTTTGAAATGGAAGGAGTATCCGACCACTGCAAATCTACCAAGACCTGGCCGTCCCTCTAAACTTTCAGCTCAGACTGATCAAGAGATGCAGCCAAGGAGGCCCATGATCACTCTGGATGAACTGCAGAGAACTACAGCTGAGGTGGGAGAGTCTGTCCATAGGACAACAATCAGTCGTACACTGCACAAATCTGGCCTTTATGGAAGAGTGGCAAGAAGAAAGCCATTTCTCAAAGATATCAATAAAAAGTCTCGTCTAAAGTTTGCCACAAGCCACCTGGGAGACACACCAAACATGTGGAAGAAGGTGCTCTGGTCAGATGAAACCTAAATCGAACTTTTTGCCCACAATGCAAAACGATATGTTTGGCGTAAAAGCAACACAGCTCATCACCCTCAACACACCATCCCCACTGTCAAACATGGTGGTGGCAGCATCATGGTTTGGGCCTGCTTTTCTTCAGCAGGGACAGGGAAGATGGTTAAAATTGAGGGGAAGATGGATGCAGCCAAATACAGGACCATTCTGGATGAAAACCTGTTGGAGTCTGCAAAAGACCTGAAACTGGGACGGAGATTTATCTTCCAACAAGACAATGATCCCAAACATACAGCAAAATCTACAAAGGAATGGTTCACAAATAAACGTATCCAGGTGTTAGAATGGCCAAGTCAAAGTCCAGACCTGAATCCAATCGAGAATCTGTGGAAAGAGCTGAAAACTGCTGTTCACAAACGCTCTCCATCCAACCTCACTGAGCTCGAGCTGTTTTGCAAGGAAGAATGGGCAAGAATTTCAGTCTCTCGATGTGCAAAACTGATAGAGACATACCCCAAGTGACTTGCAGCTGTAATCGCAGCAAAAGGTGGCTCTACAAAGTATTAGCGTAAGGGGCGAATAATTTTCCACGCCCACTTTTCATTTTTTTATTAGTTAAAAAAGTTTCAAAAATCCAATAGATTTCGTTCCACTTCACAATTGTGTCCCACTTGTTGGTGATTCTTCACAAAAAATAAAAATTTTATATCTTTATGTTTGAAGCCTGAAATATGGCAAAAGTTTGAAAAGTTCAAGGGGGCCGAATACTTTCGCAAGGCACTGTATGTGAAAGGGCAGATAGTGCTTTCCTCACAGTGTGTTACACTGCCCTATGACATAGCATGAGCCAGATTTCAAAAACATGCCGTTGGCTGGCTTCATGTGCCATAAGCCCATTCAAATTTAGGCCACACCCACTTTGTGTTTAAATCAAACACACATATGATATACTGTATGGAGCACTAAACACACACAGATACATACAGTGGTGTGAAAAATGATTTACCCCATCCTGATTTCTTCTGTTTTTGTGTATATCTCATAATAAATAGCTTTAGATCTTCAAACGAAATACAACATAAAACAAAGGCAACTTGAGTAAAAACACAATACAGTTTTTATTCTATTTTTAATTTATTGACATGGTTAAATTCTGGTCACTCCCAGCAATGGATGCACATGGCATTACAATGATTTTAATAAAAAGACCAACACGTTACTATTGCACCAACAGTAATACTTATATGCTTGAAACAAAAATTCACAGTGGTTGTGATAACAATAGCTATAGGCACTAAACAGAGACAATTTTTTCTATAATTGTCACCTTTTTCTTTGTTATATTTATTTTGCCTTTGCTTGCTCTTTCTGTCTTTACTGGTCTAACTGAGAAGGGGGGCTTGTTTGTAAGGCAAGCATTCTCACACATCTTGAGCAGAAACACTTGACATACAGGCAGAAAGACTCCACTGGCTGACCAGCCCCCTCTGTGTCTCTTGGCACACAGCTGCTACAATTCACACACTCCACCATCTAACTGTTGATTCTGACCACAGATTCCAACAGGATATAAAAACCACCCATATATCCATCTCTCCTGTCAGCTTTCCTAGCCCATGACAGTATCTCTATGACAACTTTGACCTCCAGTTCATTCAATCAGCCAGCTTCAGAGAACTAGCACACTGATCATTTTAACTTCTTACCTAACATGAACCTTATTGTCTGTGTACTTTGTATGTACTTTTTAAAAATCTGTTTCTGAGGACAAAAATCCCCTACTGTTAAAGAAGATTCATACAGGTACTGTGGAGGAAAGTGTTACCTGTCCAAAGTTCCAGGGTTGAGTGGTGATTTGGTCCCAGGAGCCCTGGTACAGGATGCCATTCTCGTTTAGGATGTACTCCCAAAGAAGCTCATCATCAGGCAAACACACAGAGTCGGCTGCAGAATCAAATTGAAACACACACACACACACACACACACACACACACACACACACACACACACACACAGAAAATAAAGTCAGACTTAAGACTTATGTTAATACATCTGTTAATATATTATTATGTCTTTACCTATAATTTATTTGAGTAAAGAGTATGTTTTGGCAGTTCTAATATATCCAAACAGACTAACATTATTAGAATCAATCCATTAACCTTTGTAGTAATTGTATGATTGAAAAGGTGGAAAAATATTACACACCTTTACACCAGGGGTTGAAGAGCAAGAAAAACGTATGAGGGGAACTCTGCTCTAGGATGTGTCCCTCAGAGGAGAGCAAGAGCACAGTAACGCTGTACCGACCCACAGGGGCATCAGCAGGGCTATGGACCCTCAGCAACACCTCACTTTGAGCAACTTGCTCACTGAACCACCACTGACCATGAACTGCTCTCGAACCTGACACCCTCATAACCACCTCCCCCCGTGCACCTGTAGCATGCACACACACACACACACACACACACACACAAATATATAAACATGGTCGTCTTACTTTCCTTGTGACTGTATTTACAATCATGCCAACACCTTGAAGATTTTCCTTTTTTAAATAAAGCAGGATTGTATACCAAAAAAAGTCCAGTGGTGGCTCCACAGGGGCAGCCATTCAGCAGTAAAAACTGAAATACTAATTAATTTTTTTTGAGAGACCTACAATAGTTTTTTTTTTTTTTTTTTTTTTTTTTAAAGAAGTTGCTATTTGTCAGATATAAGCCAATATGCCAATGATTTGCTGGCCTTCTTGCACAATAGTGGGGCAGCATGTTCAGCACCCCATTTAGCTTCATAGAGTTATTATTGCAACAAGCCCCAAGAGATCATTAACATTAAAATACTTCACGGCTGTCAAGATCTTGTTTAATAGTAAATAATGGGAGTTAAATTTCTGTAAACAACGGCAAAATGTAAGTACAGACAGTGTGTCTATGGTATACAGAACCATTAATATTGTAAGATGTATTGCAAAGTTTAGGAAAGGAAAAGGGGGCTTATGGAGTGGGTAATGTCCATACTTCAGAAATGCATTTGCACCTGAGTACTTTGTTTCCCAAGCGCAAGGCAAAAGAAAGAAGAAAAATATCCTCCCGTTTTCAGTGCTGGAATTTATCATGCTAGGTGCAGGTCCTTTGTGTGTTTTTTTTTATTTATTTTATTTAAATTTTTTTACATGTTCAGGGTGTCCCAAATGTCTCCTTACATAGGGGAAATTAACACTTTATAGCAAAATGTCTTCCAACAATTTTCTTACTTATTTATATTATATACTATTTTCAGTTAGACTTTAAGAATGCCTTTGACAAAAAAAATAACGTATTGAAATCATTCTCATGGCCGAATCGGGAAACTGTCACAAGGTTGTGATGGACTTGAACAGGAAACATGTCAAACACATCACACACTATACTGCTGCCAAACTTATTAACAAATTAAAAAAAACTGGAAGTGTTACGGACCACCCGGGAAGTGGATGTCCACGAACATCTGTTGGCAAAGGCACAACTGACATGCTGCTGGCAAACATATTCCCTTATGTATGGAGACTTTTGGGACACCCTGTAGTTGGACTGCAAATCTTGCTGAAACCTGGCAAACACACTGCTGTATCAAACACAGTTCAACAAATTTACAGTGGTGCTGGAAAGTTTGTCAACCCTTTTTAATATTCTAGGCATAAATATGAACTAAAGCATCATCAAATTTTCACACAAGTCCTAAAAGTAGACAAAGATAAGCTAATTAAACAAATAAGACAAAAATATTATACTTGGTAATTTATTTATTGAGGGAAATTATCCAATATTGCATATCTGTGAGTGGCTAAGGTATGTGAACCTCTAGGATTAGCAATTAATTTGAAGGTGCAATTAGAGTCAGGTGAATAATGAGTTTGGACTCCACCAATACACAGTCAGACAGGTTATGTACAAATGGAGGAAATTCAAGACCATTGTTACTCTTCCCAGGAGTGGTTGACCAACAAAGATTGTGTAATAGTCCGCAATGTTACCCAGGGAAACTTCTAAACAACTCTAGCCTCTCTCACATTGGCTAATGTTAATGTTCATGAGTCCACCGTCAGGAGAACACTGAACAACAATGGTGTGCATAGCAGCATTGCAAGGACAAAGCCACTCCTCTACAAAAAAAGAGCATTGCTGCCCCTCTGCAGTTCAAAGGTCATGTGGACAAACAAGAAAGCTATTGGAAAAATGTTTTGTGGATGAGATGAAAATAGAACTTTTTGGTTTAAATGAGAAGCATCATGTTTGGAGAAAGGAAAACACTGCATTCCAGTAAAAGAACCTTATTTCCCATCTGTGAAACATGGTGATGGTAGTATCATGGTTTGGGCCTGTTTTGCTGCATCTGGGCATGGACAGCTTGCCATCATTGCTGGAACAATGAATTCTGAATCATACCAGTGAATTCTAAAGGAAAATGTCAGGACATCTGTCCCTGATCTGAATCTCAAGAGAAAGTGAATCATGCAACAAGACAACGATCCTAAGCACACAAGTCGTTCTATCAAAGAATGGTTAAAGAAGAGTAATGTTAATGTTTTGGGATGACCAAGTCAAAGTCCTGAACTTAATTCAATTGAAATGTTGTTGAAGGATATGAAGCAAGCAGTTCATGTGAGGAAACCCACCAACATCCCAGAGTTAAAGCTGTTCTGTACTGAGGAATGTGGTAAAATGTACAGGACTGATCAACAGCTACCGGAAATGTTTCATTGACGTTATTGCTGCACAAGGGGGTCACACCACATACTAAAAGTAAAGGTTCACATACTTTTGCCACTCACTCACTTTCCTTGATAAATAAATGATCAAGTTGAATAATTTTGTCTAATTTGTTTAATTGGATTCTCTTTGTCTACTTTCAGGACTTGTGTAAAAATTTTATTTTAGATCATATTTATGCAGATATATAGAAAATTCTACAGGGATCACAAACTTTCAAGCACCACTTGTCTGCAACTGCTCAGAGAGAGCTGCTAGACTATGTTGGATGATGTTGTCAAGTCTCAGTTGCCTATTACAAGGTTAGACAAAAAATTCACTAGATAGTAGCCTATAGCATAAGTCAACTGTGAAAATTTTGAATGAGGTTACATATTTATAAATGTTGTCCTGCCCCACCAAATTCTATAATCACGAGCCACTGCTGATAAGAACTATCCTCTAACTTTAAATTGTTCTACATCTTTATCACTCTCTATTCTCTGAAGACTATATTTATCCACAGCCACGCTAGCACTTGGTGTACTCAGTGTTATTACTGACCCAGGTTGAGGACCAGAGTGAGCTGGTGGTTTGGAGGCAGTGGAGGGGAATCTGTACAATACAGGAGCAAAGAGAAGGGCTGTCCTCGACGCACAACCAGCCGTTTCATGCCTATTTCTTCTGTGTGGTGGGCACGGTTATTCACTTTGCACTGCAGGTCCACACCTTGAAATACAGCTGGAAGTGAAAAGTAGGTGAAAGATGTGAGGAAAACTTGTCATACAGCATTATTATTATTTTGTGTATGCACATTTACTTTACAGAATAATGGGTTCTTGCTGTTTCCTTGTGGGTGGAAAAATCAGACCTTTCAGACTGATTTTTAAAACTTGTTTAAAGTTTCTGTATTCAATTTCTTTGTATCATTAAACAGGAAAAAAAAAGTGAGCTTTGCTACGCAAAACGATGGCTGTGTTAGTGCAGAAAAGAGAAAAGATGTCTTAAGACAACGGCTTTTGAGCCTTAACATCTTGGATCGATATTATTTTGACTACAGAATAGCCATCCTTTTAAAAACTTTTTCCATACTGAGAGTGCCTGTAAACTGGATATATTTTCAGGACCTCATGAGGACAATAAAACTTTTACAGTAGATATTGTTACTTCAGGGATTCAAACAAACACCTCATTTGGAGACGTCTGACTACTATAAACTATGGGTGGAGTAGCATATATGTAAAAAACATTGTATACCATTGCAAAAACACTCAGCACTTACACAGACCACTGAACTGAACAAACATATGTATTGCGACCACAAAGATTTTATTACACTGGCATCACAAACTGCCATATTATGACTATGACGTGTATAATACCTCTCTAGTTATATGACTGCATTTTGTAATTCATTTTGCAGATGTTTCTTATGAAGCATTTAGGCAAACTGTAACTGAGACAGAGGCCAGGCCCATTTGCGGTCCTATAGCCAGTTTTAGTCACAGAGCTGATAATGACAGTACTCTTCATTAGGGTTGCATTAAGTGATAGTAATACTGATTTTGTTTTAGTTGTCCTAATACACTTCTGACTAATTAAGCCATTTGATTGGTCTACATTTGAAGAGGAAATAATACCCTATTAACTTATATTCAACTTGTCACTATTTAGATAGAAATGTCCTCAGTAATTATTGGAAATTATGCTTTTCTCTACTCTCATGTAGCATATATTATGTAATTTAGGATTTAAATGTAATGTAGGACAATACTTCTCATCCATATGATCAGAAATGTTTCTTACCTTTGTGATTGGCCATTGTCAGACTTTTTATTACTCCAGGATAAACTCTTGTTGCAATAATGCTTCGTTAAGTTCCACAACACAGCCTAGAGAAGTTTTCTTCCCTTTAATACACATACCTTCATCAGGACCCTGAATTTATATAATGCACGAGAGCCCACCCCTCTGACAAAATCTCTCCCTTTTTCTCTCTCTCACTGACTCTGTGTCAGTACGCAGTCACACACACACACACACACACACACACACACACACACACACACTCCTTTCTGGACTCTGACATCACACACACATTTAAAGAATGTGTGTCTGCATGTCTGTGTGTGTATGTGTGTGTGTGTGTGTGTGGGTGGGTGGGTATGCATGGGCACATTAATAAAAAAATAAATAAAAATAAAAATTTTGTGAACAAAATAAATCAGGTTTTGGGAATATTTACAGCATTCTGCTCGCTGAATCCTACACAGAGGCTGTTGTTTCTTGTTTGTGATAGTTAATGTCTACCAGATCAGCTCTCTTCTAGTAAATGATGAAAGTGTATGGCCTGTTGTTCTTCTTCAGGAGCATCTTTATTCTTTTTAGAGGTGCTGATTGGAGCTAGTAAAGGAACAGGGAAAATATCTGAATATCTGGCATGTCAAAGTTGTATTAACATAAACAGGAAAGTCCATTTGTAGGCCAATGTTATATTCACATCAACTGAAAACACTGCTTGGACCTCTACCTGTTTTTCCTGGCTCAGTGAGTGTGAAAGGCAAATCTGTAAGTATTCAGTACTTTTCCAAAAGTCCACAACTTTAACCATCTGCAGATATAATTTGTGAATAACACATTAAAGTGCCAGTGTCATCAACTTCTTTTTTCTTTCCAGAAACCTGAAATCCGGTGCCAACAACCCTAAAAATGAGAACCATATGAATGAATTAAACATTAAATCTGCTTTTCAGCACAGAATTAAGCTTCATAAATGCCTGTGTTGATGGAATTGAAAAGCCAGTTATGAAGTCTTACAAGAAGTCTTATATTTCACATAATGTATAAATGTAAAATATGTAAGAAATAACATGACCGGCCATGCTGTTATAAGAAAATGATGCATGCTGGGGGTGGTGTGATACAACACAAAGCGGCTTGAATATTTTCTTATAACAGCACAACCCAAAGCGTGTAATACCTCTTATATCACAGTGATTTGCCACAGCGATTACGTTTTCTTAATTTATTAATGAAGGACATTGACCACATTTTACAACTCTGTTTTTTTGCCATTTATAGTTTCGTTTAACGTTATTCCCTGTGAACAGGCTGTTACTATAGAAACAATAATATACTACAAGCGTATTAATGTAAATTTGTTAATGTTACAGACGAAACTGTCAGAGCCATGTTGTTATAGAAAATAAATTAACACAAACTGTTTCTAGAATTCAACACCATTGGACTATAAAAAATATATAAATGCTGTGATTCTATATGCTGCACATAGATCTGAGATATACAGTACATAAAGGTTCTTTATTTTTCGTAGTGTGTTCACATCATCATCATCTCAGCTGAATGATACGTGGCCTAATACAAGTCTGAATGTGATAAGCCAAAGGTCAAAAGTGGAAGTGGAGGCTGAAAAGAAAACATCTGACACCTTAGTTACACTCACATTCCACTACGCTGTCTCTATGGAATTTTTAACCACTCCAAGCAATTAAGTTGTGCTTACCAAAAATAAAGTTTTACACATGTATTGTCTGGGTTGTAAATAGATTGGAGTACTGACCTCTTCAGTCAGCGGATTAGCACCTTGCTGTTAGATTGCTGGATTGGTGCTGATGCACAGAGCGACCTCTGTCCTCACTGACATAGTCACTGGGGGTTGTGGATAACACCCTACTCCACCCAGGCAGTGGTGGGAGAGAAACATGAATTATGTCTGTGTGTGAAGCCGATCCATGGAATGCTGAGACAGTCAGGTTTTCGGGAAAGTGATGGGATCTCTTACTCTCATTTCCCGCCCTCAACAATTCTTCTTCCTGGCACACATGTGTTAAAGGCACCAACTCCTACACATTTCACAAGGATATTCCTCATAATCTGTCCCCTTTTCCATTTGGGATTGATGTCATTATCCAAAGCCTCCAAGCAAATAAAGAAGAACATCCTCACCTTGAATTCCAGGAAACACACCTGGTAAGGGGTGAAGAATAACACCAAAGGCACTGTGTCCAGACACTACTGCTATTCAGTCGGTCTCTGTGTGTGTGGAAAGTAGGCGGACGCAGTAATGGTAATTTGTAAAGTAGAGATTTTGCAATCTTTCTTCCATTGTGTGGCAGCATGTAATTAGTGAATGTAAATAGTGAAGAAAGAGTTGTTGATTATATGAACCACAAAACTTTTAAGAGGTTCTAATAAAGACTTTATTTCCCATAAAAGGTTTTGATCCGTTCTTAATGGTTGCTATAGTCAGTCAGTCACTATATCTATTTCCAAATGACTATTTGTCCTCCTGCTACTTTCTCTTCTTTAAATGCTCACATCTTTACATCATTATATCAGAGTTAGGTGATATAAAAATCTACATGAAATGATGTGCTCACGCCTAGCCTATCACACAAATGTTAAAATATCTGAAAATATTTAAACCACAAACTGTTCCTTTCCCTCCACACCTACACTGTTTTACAGTGTTTTAACCCCAGAGCTAATACCACTCTCATAATTTACTGTATGCCCTAACGAGAAACTCAAAGGCATGTGCGTTACATTGTATAATTACTACTGAGTACCATATTTTCGTTTAAAATGGTTCTGTTGTTCTTGTAAAAAAATAACCAAAACAAAAAAACCCAAAACAAAGTGCCTACAGTCTCAAACGTTTAGTATAGCCTTCTTACTTTGAAGAAGCAGTTTCAGTACTTGTTGCTGATTTCTGTCATGTTCCAGAACTGTAAATGTAGCTAGACTTAAAGAATTCACTGCTGACTATTATAAAATAAAATGTTAATGTCTTACAGTTAGTTTCATAGGTAGATAGTTATAAACAACATATTAAAAGATCGATAGATAGTTACCTTGTGTATTAAAAAAAAAAATAAAAATAAAAATAAAAAAAATAACCCAATGTTCCTCAGCTCTTACCCCAATTCTTTCACAAAACAAAATTGATACACAGATGAGAGCCTTTTCTTCGAGCCTAATAAGGCCTAAGGGAAAATTATTGGCAGGGAGGCAGAAACGAGTAAAACTCTATCCATAACAATCATGATTAGAATTTTAATAAATAAAAAACATACAATAGCAAAGTTTTATTGTGTGGGGTGGTTGTATTAGCACAAGTGCTAAACATAAGTAATTTACAGCTTCATGAGGTGTTTTGCATCTAAATGAACGGATTGACTTAGTTTTTATTGATTATGACAAGTGTTGACTGTTACTGTAGTTGCATCAATTATATTATAAAAAAAAAAGAGGGACCGGAAGGGGGGGGTGGGGGGGGGGGGGAGGGGGGAAGGGGTAAAAAAAAAGGGGAGGGGGGAGGGGGGAGAGGGGGGCAGGGGCATATCAGTTTATAACTCAAGTTCAAAATAGAGATGCGGTCTTCAGGGTTGAACTGACAACAGGGCATATACACTCGTAGAATAAACTTAAACAATATGACCGATACGAACGTGTCTACGGAAAACTTGCATACTAACAGGAACAAAGACAATCGCGAGCGACGTCCGCGGCGACGTAGGGCTGTTGGGCTTCCTCGGCAGAGACCTCCCCGTAGGCCTCAGGCTGGATCTCTGCTGTCGTCCCTGCCCCCCAAAAAATCTCTGGGACAGTTTCCTCGGCTGGGCAGGCGGGGTACTCAGGGACTTGAGACGGGGTCTGGACTTGGACATCGTGGACTTGAGACTTCGATTTGACCGAGCTTTCCAGTCCCTGCATTTTGTCAGTTAAATCCTTATTCTGGCTCTCTAGCTGCTGTCGAGCAGTCTCACTCTTCTGAGCCCTGCGGCGCGCACCCGCTAGCTTGGTGCTCAGCGTGTCCACATGTGCATTAGCCTTCTTCAATCATTCGTTAACGAGTTCAATGTTGCTCTGTTTCTCATCAAGTTCCTCCTCCAGCTGTGAAATACGAGCCTCCAACCTCCTCCTCTCATCATTCAATGCAGATACCTTGGAGTTACAGCTGGTTACTTCTTTATGCAGCTCTTTTCTCTCCTGCAGAACTTGCTTCTGACTGCGATCAGCTGCAGACTTACTTTTTCAGCTTCCAGACTCGACCGTGTGTTCACTCTCTTCGGCGCTTCGGTGCTTCATCTTGAGTTTTTATGGCCTGGATGAGTTGAGCTTCCCGCTCAGACAGGTCAAGCTCCAACTTCTTCTTTGCTGCTACAGCCAGCGCTTTCTCTCTCCTCTCATCCTCCAGCTCTGCCTCCACTTCCTGCACCTGTTCCACTTTCTTCTCTAACTCTGACATCTGTGTCAGAACGGGGTGAAGCTGTGTCTCTGCACTTTTCTTTCTCTCCTTTTCCGCCTCCAGAAGCTGCCTTAGTCGATTTCGTTCGTCCTCAAGTTGAAAAAGCTGTATGCTCATAACCTGTTTCCGGAGTGTCTCCTCTTGCAGCAAAACCTGTGTTGCTTGTAGTTGAGACTCCACAGATGAGCCTTCTTCAGTAGCTTTGTCGTAGCTACTCTGAGTGACTTGGGCTTTGCAATTGGAGACTGGAACACGAACTTGGAACTTCGCTTTGAGCGGAATTCTGAGAATTGGGTCAGCAGACTTGGAAATGAAGGGATTTCACTTAACAGGATGAGCGGTAAGTGCTATGTCTCCTTCCTCATAATAGAGGTGGACGGGCAGGTCAGATTGGGGCTTAGCTGTGGCTTTGACTTGGACCTGTGTTTTGGCCTGGACAGGGACTAGCGATATGTCTCGGACAGGGACTTGGACCTGGGACGTGTCCAGGACGTGGCAGGGACATAGGCCTGGGACGTGGCAGGGACATAGGCCTGGGACGTGGCAGGGACATAGGCCTGGGACGTGGCAGGGACCTGGGGTGTGGCCATGGTTGGAACTGGAGACATGGAGATGAGCGGAACTCGCTTTACTGGATGAGCGGTGAGAGTCTTGTCCATCTCCTCTTGATGTCTCACCTGCTCATAGTACACGTGGAATGGCAGCTTAGCATGACCCTCCCACAATGTATCCAGGTTATAGTCCTGCCCTGGTTCTCCAAATAACTCCAGAAACGACTTCAAA
The DNA here is from genome assembly GCA_012411365.1 of Ameiurus melas. Taxonomy (NCBI): domain Eukaryota; kingdom Metazoa; phylum Chordata; class Actinopteri; order Siluriformes; family Ictaluridae; genus Ameiurus; species Ameiurus melas. The sequence goes on along the minus strand of CM022754.1, from coordinate 29,497,361 downwards.
AACTGCCCAATCTCCTCCAGCACCCAGGGTCTCATGGGCCGCTATCCGCTGTGCCCACCACAAAATAATCCGGGTATCCAAAAAAGCCATCATACCAGTCAGGCATTTCCTCATAAATCCATCGCGCAAAGCTCATGGAATCCAAGGCAGGAATACATAACTTGGGGTCCCGGGTTCAGCATCTTCTCCGTTTGATTGCTGCATCCATGGTGCGGCGGTTCGATCTGCTGCTTCCGTAGAATGGCTCGCGATTCTGTTACGGTACGTAGACAGGAGGCGGATGCAGGCGCAGATCAGTCTTTATTAATAACTCAAGTCTAATAGAGATGCGGTCTTCAGGGTTGAACTGACATTAGGACATATAAACTCGCAGAATAAACTTAAACAATATGACCGTTACGAACGTGTCTACGGAAAACAAGCATACTAACAGGAACAAAGACAATCGCGAGCGAAGTGCTCGGTAACACAGGCACTTAAATAACACAGTTAATCAACTGAAAACAAACACACCTGCTGTGAATCTGCGCTCGCGCGCACACTAACACCGGAAGCGCGCGCCCAGCTCAGTCCCTTTGAATGAAGCGCCACAGCGGCCTCTGGCGGCCGTGGAGTTACAGAAGGAGAACAGAGTGAATAAAAGAAGAAAAAAAAATATATTACAGTATAACAGTAGGCATTTAATTTAATCTTGGTCCCACCCAAAGAATGTCTGTAGTTGCAACCCAACACATTTAGAAATTCGTCTTAACTTATGTAATATTAGCTTTACCGCTTCTGCAACTGTCTAATCCAACTGATCAACTAATTATGAAGCCCTTAATAAATTGGCCCAGTGTGTTGAGGCTAGATAAAACTTCAAATTATGCAAGACAGAGGGTCCCTTGGATGGTGGTTAAGAACCACTAAAATATATTATTTATATAATTTAATTATAACTGGTTGCCAAGCTTAAAAGCAAGGCAGATGATATTAGCTTAGTATTACATTATGGAATTAAAACCAATAGTCAAGTTAGTTATAGTATTCTAGTCAACTAATTATGTCTACCTGTTAGGAGATTGCAAAAGCTTGCTTACATGATTTATCTGGTGAAGGGTATCGTACCAACAGCCAAATTTGAAAATTAGAGGAACCAATCTTTTCAAAAAGTTATTGGGCCTCCATCTTGTTAATGGCATCTGTGGCTCCATGCTGTTTATATGACTCTCCCCTCTTGTTTTGCCCCATGAGTTCTGTTATACTGTTATACAGTTTTTAGACATTGCAAAGTAACTGATGGCATCTGTAAAAGCCTTTAGTGAGTCCTTAACAACAATGTGCAGTGTGTGAGACCAGCAGAGAACATACAGTGCTCATGTTTTCCCCCCAAGAAGACAAGGCTGAACTCCTTTACTGTTGTCCTTCATGTTGGCTCCATTGTTGTAACACTGTCCCCTACAGTCCTCAAATGATATGTTCAGCTGTTACAGTAGCTAGCTTCTTTTAAATTAAATCCGACAAAGCAAGACCAGTGGCTTCAGGAACAGCAAGAAAGCACAGGAAGAATGCCTTTGTTTCAGGTGTTTCATTCAGTTTTCCATAGCAGACAATGACTGACATTGCTCTTGGTGGTTAATGTTGGGGGTGCAGTCCAAAATAAGGGAGAAGTTTTTGGAAGCTTTAATATTTGCTACTACAGTGCTGAGCATTTCTGAACTAATGAAATCAATGAGCTCATTGAATAACTAAACAGTCCACTTTCAGCTCCCTCAAAGTGTTGCTTCATCAATAGATTATATTTGGCAAGCAGCTTAATTTCCTTTAGGTAATTACAATTGTCTCTTTGATGCAGAGTAGAGGAGGAGCCCCTGAGAGCAAGGTGATTACATGATGCCAATCATCCATGTCGTGACATCTTTTCAACGTCATCTTTCTGCCTCAAAGAGAGACATCTCTGTTTTGCCAATGGTGCTGCCAGTTTTTGGGTACAGCTTGAACTCTTTCCATTTGGTCAAATTGTTTGAGTGTTCTTGACTATTTTCATTTGAACAAAGTACAGACGTTCACCCAATCAGAAAGCCCCTCTTTGGTTACTTTGATTTCCTTTTGCAGCAAAAACAGTGCACTACATTCAATATTTGAAAGTAAGTTAGCCTGCTTTGTGTGACCTTTTGTCCATTAACTTGCTCTCTGGACATGTAATAGTAGTGAAAGCTCCTACCATCTTGTCATTTTTGAAACATCAAATCTGAGGTGACTTGAAATGGTCCTCTGGATGTGATATTTGTCTTGTCGGCATCAAAACAAATTGACTGACAGGTATACATACATGATTCATAAGTTTGAGGGAGCAGTGGCTTAAAGTTCCTGGAATTTCTTCATCTGGCTGTGTAAGGGTCTCTGTAACAACAACATCATGCAATTACGTTTAAAGGTCCAATAGGTAAGGTTAGTCTTTTTCAAGATTAGGTCTTTAGGTTTGACATTTGAATATTTTTTTGTTTTTGCTTTTTACTCCTAAAGCCATTCCCAGCCTATGTTCACTATGCCCCTAGGATCTACATTGGCCTGTAGAGTGTCTATAAAATTACTTGAGAGGAGGTGTATCCAAATACAAACAAGTATGATGGAACTTAAGTTTGTTTTCTCAGAAATGAATGAAAAGGCCTTTGCATTTCTAATCGGTCCAGAGAGATTGCTCATACTGACCACAAGTAGCTAGCCAGCAAGTGCAGATTCAAATGGAAGGAATGCTGCCAAGCATACATTAGTTTGTTATCTCAAGACAACTTTTCTTATTCAGAGAAATAATTTTTTTTATGAGACCACAAGATACTTAACTATGTTCTCTACCTTGAGATCAATTAGCCTGCTGGTTGTCTTCATACATGCTAACAAATTGTGTTATCTCATGATATTGTAACACTACATTTTTAAGTTGCATTAAGTAACGATTTTATACATGTGATAAGTTTACTGTAAACACTCTTCCCTCTCTGTTCCCTTGTTAACTCTTTTCCTCCTTGTTCCTTTGATTAACTCTTCCACCACCGCACAAAACTAGTTTCAACCAGTTACAGACAGATAAAGCCCCTCACCATTTGCATGCATTCCTTTGTCCCCCTGAATGCTATTTGTCTGTATTTACACATACCTTCATGAATACCATTTGCTCACATTCCTATGACTTCCTGAATACCATATATGGATTGTTCCTTTCTTACATTAATATGCTTCCTGTTTTATGCAAATATGCCCTTCTTCCAAGCTAATCAAGAGTCAACCCATTGTCTCAGTTGTGTATCGAGCACAACACATATACGCTGACTTTCTCTGAATAAATTAGGGATCTTTCCATTTGAATTTTGCGTGTCTGTGTGTCATTTTTCAACTCTCCCAAGTGCTTGGTGCAGGAAGTGTGTGTCGGGGTGAGGGCTCCATCTTCTTTGTGTACTTTCGCTTCCTCTCTTCTTAAGAATCGTACCTAGAAGATTATAATTCCTAACAATAGGTATTTTAAAATTATTATTCATACATAAAATTTTAATTCAATTCATCTCTGATGATTTAAGGAATATAAATGTATTGTTTTCATTGGGCTTATGTATTTATGTAAGATGAATGTTTATTAGTTCCCGAGTGCTTGGTTCCATGTATACAGTTTTCCCCAGGGACATTTTTGGAGCACAATTGAGTTGAGGTGGTGAAGTGGTGTGTGTGAAAATGAGCTAAGTACGGTTTGCTGTTTGGCTGCAAATAAAGAGGTTTTACGTACTCTATTGTAACCCCAATTCTCTTTCCATGCCACTGGAGACTGGGGAAACAATCATGTTACTTAACACTACCAAATCAAATGGTTAAAATATCAAGAAAACTGACAAGAAAAAGGAATCCTCACTTACCAGTACTTACCAGTAATTTTTCTTCCTCTGCCTTTTCCCCCCTTTCTTTTCTGTGCCCCAGAGGGCTTTGCAGATCTCTGCCCTTTATGTTTTGAGTTGAATGGTGAGATGTCAGTTCCATATCAGTTGTATTTGTTGTAGTCAAACCAACAGAGGGCGCCCCTGACTAGTGAAAATGGTGGAAAAGGTCCACAACGCTGTAAAGTATGTTTGCACATCCATCCACTGCACTGTAGGTAAAGCGATAATGCAGTGTTTGAGATTTTTTTTAGGGGCCCCCTGGAACTTGCAGGGCCCTAACCGGCCACTTAAGGGTGTATATTTATAATGTGTTGAAACTATGTTCAGTATGAGCAAATGGTGATTGGGAGTCTTGGGATAAGAACAGGACCGTGTTTATGATTACAGCAGTTCTTAGGAATTGCAGGTTTACAGTATCCAGGTAGGATTATCCACTACAGATACAAAAGGTAAATGCCAAAAGTTCCAGATAATGGAGCAGGAGCAACAGAGCATCAGAATCAGCAGTACAAGTGTGTCGACTAAAAGGATACTCAACAGCTGGGGAAGTTTGTTGCTTTTATTATTCTAGGTACTAATAAAGAATCTGCAACTTTTGAATATTATGACAGATCCTAATAAACCGCATGCTCACTCAGGTACTGTGAGGTGGAATTTTACTGCGAGACAGTATAATGGGGACAAAATATGGTTCTGTCATAAAATATTCTTGTTCTATTGAGGACTATTGAGTACAACCACAATATTGTGGTAAAAGCATGAACATTTTTTTTTGCGTCCCGTGAAAACATTATATTTCTTATCTTAGCAAAGTTTCTAAAAAGAAAAATCCCACCCTAGTAATGCTATCTACATAAGCTTCAAAAGACAAAGAAAAATTGCCAAACCTTATTAGTGTATGCACGGAGAAGTCACCATTAATATTTACAAACTGATAGCAGTCAGTCAGATAAGATTGGAGCCAGAAATGAACCATTCCCTTAACTCCAACAAAATTATTGAGTCTGTGTTAAAGAGTATTTTGACTGATGATGCAAAAGCTGTGCTGAGTCATGTAATATAAGTTGAGTCATAACCTGTGAAGCCTGTGGTAGCTTATTTACTACTTTAACCAGTGTTGTTCCAGTACTGTGATGAGGCCTAAACAATCCAGCACTGTTGCCTTCAAATATGCTTATCAATCAAGGTGGCTTGCTTTGAGTTTGCTTAGAACTATTTTAGACTTTCTGTCTAGTCTTGGCTTCTCGAGATGCAATAATCTGAAACAATCAAGCCACAATCCCTGCTGAAAAAACAATAGAAACGCTTATAGGATTTCTAATGGTTATAATGGGAATTGTCTTGGTTTTAATGGACACTGTAATGGTCCCTGTAGGTCTCTACTGGTAATTTAGTGCCTTCTATTGGTGGCATGTTATGTCTAGTGGATACCATTAAGAACCAATAATGGTAATGGTTATAGTTTTAATGGTTAGCTGATGGTTAGCTGATGGTTTGTAATGGTATTTCAAGTGAAGACCATTAGAATTTCTGGTTCTTGTTTTGATTGTTTTTTTTTATTATTAATTTTTTTTTTCCCAGAAACCATGTGTTGAAGTATTTTTTAGATCATAGAACAAAGGAAAAAAGCACAATTGTACTGTTTTTAACAGTTTCTTTACCTATTAAAAAATACACATTTTAATTTAGCAGTCGTCTACTAAAGCTTAATAATAGCAATATTGACTTTCATTTTTTTGACGAAATACACAGTAAGTGCCCCATATTACCTGGATTCACTCCATATACCGAGCATACTTTAAGTCTATGGCTCACTGAATGCTTTCCTAGCAATAACCAGAATGGACTTTGCAATTATATGTACATCAGTTATGTTTACAACAAGTTATTTTAATTATTGTAACCATACTCTACATCTATCAAATATTTCCAATATGTTTTTAGACTTTGTGTATTCATCTATTCATTAATTATTTTTTGACTGGTTGGGCAACACTGTCAAGTGTTTCTTTATTGTAGGTCATGTGAAAAAGTTATTTATTAACTTGATGTATTAACCCTATGTACACAAGAACAAACTTTTACACGTGACAAGTGAAGAATGTTACAGTGAATGTGCGTGTGTGTGTGTGAAAGAGAGAGAGAGAGAGCGAGTGAGCAGGTATCATAAGGCACCTGTCTGTTTGGATAGAGTTGCTAGGAAGATCCTGCACTGGCTGGATCTGGGAAACTTTCTCTGTTTGGTTCATCCTCTTCTAACCTTCGTCTACTGTGAAAGGATAACGTCACCCATTTCACACGGTCTCCTTATTTGGAATACATAGGAATGGCAGATTTTCCTGGGATGGTGAACACTCAGACAAGCTCTCAGACAAGTCACGCCAGTGTCATGAACGCATTTGTTGACTTGAACTTCATTAAGAGCTTGCCTGGGATACTTTTGCTGGTGGAGATTGTAAGTTGTTAAAAAAAAAAAGATAATTTTTATGTGTATTTTTTTTGCTTTATTGTTCAGTTTGATATAAAGTGTCTTGTCATCTTATACTCATTCAATCCTCTCATTTATGCCTTCTCCTGCCTGTCTGCCATCTGCTTTGGCCATGCATGGTTGATCTTAAATGTCTCAGCAATTCTTCTAAGGATTCAGCAAGCATACACTCCTTCTGTTAATTTGTCCTTTCCTTTTAAATTAGACATTTAATTTGGAACTTAAACTACAGGGCATCCGGAAAGTATTCACAGCGCTTCACTTTTTCCACATTTTATTATGTTACAGCCGTATTCCAAAATGGATTCAATTAATTATTTTCCTCAGAATTCAACAAACAATACCCCATAATGACAACATGAAAGAAGTTTGTTTGAAATCTTTGCAAATTTATTACAAATAAAAAACAATAAAAGCACATGTACATAAGTATTCACAGTCTTTGCCATGACACTCAAAATTGAGCTCAGATGCATCCTGTTTCCACTGATCATCCTTGAGATGTTTCTTGATTGGAGATGTTTCTTGATTGTTTACTTGATTGGAGTTCACCTGTGGTAAATTCAGATGATTGGACATGATTTAGAAAGGCACACACCTGTCTATATAAGGTCCCATAGTTAACAATGCATGTCAGAGCACAAACCAAGCCATGAAGTACAAGGAATTGTCTGTAGACCTCCGAGACAGGATTCTATCAAGGCACAGATCTGGGGAAGGGTACAGAAACATTTCTGCAGCATTGAAGGTCCCAATGAGCACAGTGGCCTCCATCATCCGTAAATGGAAGAAGTCTGGAACCAGCAGGACTCTTCCTAAAGCTGGCTGCCCAGTAAAACTGAGCGAATGGAGGAGAAAGGTCTTAGTCAGGGAGGTGACCAAAATCTGAGGGTCATTCTGACAGAGCTCTAACATGTCTCTGTGGAGAGAGGAGAACCTTCCAGTAGAAAAACCATCTCTGCAGCACTGCACCAATCAGGCCTGTATGTTAGTGTGGCCAGACAGAAGCCACTCCTCAGTAAAAGTTTGTCAAAAGGCACCTGAAGGACAGTCAAATGATGAAAAACAAAATTCTCTGGTCTGATGAAACAAAGATTTAACTCTTTGGCCTGAATGGCAAGCCTCATGTCTGGAGGCAACCAGGCACCAGTCATCACTTGGCCAATACCATCCCTACAGTGAAGCATGGTGGTGGCAGCATCATGCTGTGAGGATGTTTTTCAGTGGCAGGAACTGGGAGACTAGTCAGGATCTCGGGAAAGATGAATGCTCTGGACCTCAGACTGGGGCAAAGGTTCATCTTCCAACAGGACAACGACCCTAAGCACACAGACAAGATAACAAAGGAGTGGCTACAGGACAGTGAATGTCCTTGAGTGGCCCAGCCAGAGCCCAGACTTGAACCCGACTGAACATCTCTGGAGAGATCTGAAAATGCCTGTGCACCGACGCTCCCCATCCAACCTGATGGAGCTTGAGAGGTCCTGCAAAGAAGAATGGGAGAAACTGCCCCAAAATAGGTGTGCCAAGCTTGTAGCATCATTCTCAAAAAGACACGAGGCTGTAATTGGTGCCAAAGGTGCTTCAACAAAGTATTGAGCAAAGGCTGTGAATACTTATGTACTTGTGCAATTTTTTAATCTTTTTTTTTAAAATAAATTTGCAAAGATTTGAAACAAAGTTCTTTCACGTTATCATAATGGGGTATTGTTTGTAGAATTTTGAGGAGAATAATTAATTCAATCCATTTTGGAATAAGGCTGTGACATAACAAAATGTGGAAAAAGTGAAGCGCAGTGAATACTTTCCAGATGCACTGTATGTCTTAATCTTTTTTATATTAATGGAATAATAAAGCCATACAAATGGTTCAGACTTATACAAGTATTTATAACACTCAGTTATAAAGTGTTTGTTTCTGAGATGATCAGGTATTGTACTTAGCAGTCAGCATGTCATGACACATTTCTGTCACACCTTGTATAGCATTTCCATTGCTAGCCTTATCCTGGTTAATCTGCAGTTATTGGTAACCTGTAATCTGGTTTAAAGTGCAAAATATATGACATGATTGTAGTGTTACAGCTATTCCATATTATATTAGGTACAGTAATAATAAAAGTGCATAGGTACAGAATGTTACTGTTTATACTATTCCTGCAAGTTCTTTTACTTGAACTTGAATGATACAAGACAAAATGATGTCTGTTTGACACAAAGCAAAGTTCACATAATTTCATTTATATCCCCTCCTTGCTGTGCATGACTTTTGTTTGGCCTTTTTAAAGTGTGCTATATTTTTAACAACTATAATGTTGATGATAATTTTTATTTTTTAAACAATTGTTTTTGTCGTTGTTGTTGTTGTTGTTGTTGTTATTACTATGCCTGTCTTTAGTTCCAATCCTTAGGACTATTTGTGCTCGTGTATGCCAGATCTCAGATGGCATGTCCTTTCAATATACTGTAGGTTCTTGCCACCAATAGCAAACTGAGACCATTTCATTAATTAATAATTGATTTGGCTAAAAGATGTGCATTGTACTAAACCGTGTTATTGGAAACACTTAATCAGATAGTGATTGAATAGAAAATAATAGTGGCCGCAATAATCAGGTTATTAGGTTAATGCTAAATGTATCAGTCGATGCATGAACAGAGGTATTTTCCAGCCTGCTTTCACAATTGCAATACTGACTGCTAGGCTAAACTCTCCAAAAAAAAATAATTACTAAACTGTCCCTTTCCTTGTTGCTGGGATGGTGCCCTTATCTTTAGTGCCTTTAATATGTATCTTTCAACAGGAAACATTGATATAATGCCCCTTTAAATGGTACAGAAATGGATCATAAATTAGATTTTAGAGTAAAGCTTAAATGTACACTATACTCTATGTACCCAAAAGATACTAAAGGTAGAGAAAAGAAGAATATGGTGTAGTACCTGCTTCTAGTTCTGATATTTTAATCCAGGGATTTATTTATTTTTTACAATATTTTTTTGTTTCTGCTCTAGCGTTCCACTCCACCTCCTTTAGTGGGAACCCAGTTAGAATGACACAAAAGAACAGTTAATAACTTTCTTTACATATTCTCTCTTAGAGGAAGTCTAAGTTCATCAATAAAATCAAACATTGCATTTAATCAGAACTATAAGCTTTTATTTTTAACATTTTAACAACAGAGCATCCTTCTACTTTGCAGTGTTATTGGTTGCTTTCAGAATCCTAGGAAACATACTTTGTGCAAAGATTTTCCTGCCATTACCCTGTCTTCGAAGAAAAGGCTTGCAGAAAACAATGAATTCTGTACAGAAGTTTAGGCCTACTGGAAAAATGCTTAGGTTTGGAGATTCTGCATGTGTTTTCCCCATGTTTCTGTGGGCTTCCTCTGGGTTCTCTGGTTTCCTCTCACCTACCAACAACATGATAGTAGGTTTAGTGACTAAGATAAATTGCTTCTAGTGGTGAATGAGTGTGTGAATTTTGTTCTGCGATGGACTGGTGCCCTATCCAGGTTGTATTCCTGACTCACTCCCAGGGTTCATGGGATCGAGAGCTGGTTAAGCATTTAAAAATAAAATAATAATAACATTTTCACTCTGGAACAATTTAGACTGATTTTGTTTGTGTTTTCAATGAAGTTCAATTAATAATCTTGTTTGTTTTCAGTTTTCACTTCCGTTTTTTTTTTCCTAATCTCTATTCTTAACATAACATGGTGTCTGATTCCATCCATCCATCCATTTTTTGTATCGCTTATCCTACACAGGGTTGTGGGAAGCCTGGGGACTATCCCAGGGGACTCGGGGGCATGGGGCAGGGGATACCCTGGATGGGGTGCCAACTCATCGCAGGGCACAATTGCACACATACTCACAATATATTATATATCATACTCACTGCCAATCAACCTATAATAAATGTCTTTGGACTGGGGGAGGAATCCGGAGTACCTGGAGGAAAGCCCTGAAGCACCAAGGAGAACACACAAAAACTCTACGCACACAGACTGAAAGCATGAATGTTTAAATGTTTAGATGTTTAAATGATCTACTCCCTGTAGGTGTTTGGCTTGCTGGTGTGGGCACTTGTCTCCAGTATTGCCTACTGGGTCTTGCATGCCTATGGCTGGGTGTTGTTTGTGAGCATAACACTGTGGATCCTCAGCATTTTGCTCTTCATCATTCTCTTTTTGGGTATGAGGCGGAAATTCCCATCTATACCCTGGTCTATAGTGGTAAGTGGATGTCTTCCTAAAATATAGTGTAATACCTTACTCTATGATCAAACACAGTAAGGTAAACCAGTTACAATTGCAACTAAAAAATATATAGCATTCCCTCTTTTCACTTCATTCTCTTAGCTGCTGGTGTTTTATGGGGTTGCAGCTATCCTGTATTTCACAGCCTTTCTGGCTGATACAATTGCAATCACTGCCTTTGGAGAGAGTCATCACATTGATCACGTGGCAGCGGCTGCGGTGAGTGAAGGCATTTACTGTCATCCATTTTTCCCAAAAGTCAATACAAAGGTGCGAGTCAATATAAAAGTTATTCTGACTTTATCGCATGTATCCTATGATGAAACATTATTATCCTGTTGGGAGTGTGGTCTCTTCCAGGATCGCAATATCTCTATTAAAAGGTCACGAGGGTCACTGAAAGGGTTGATGAGTATGAAAATGAAATAAACCATACAATATGGTGATGGTCACCAGATCCCAACCCAATTAAACATCTATTCACTATCATCAAAACACTAATTAAGGGAATATCTTTTGGAAGAATGGTGTTTATCTCTCCAGTAGAGTTCTAGAATCTATTCCAACGTACATTGAAGCTTTTCTGGTGACTTCCAACAACTTAGATTGGTTTTACCTTTAATTTAGTCACGTGTGTATGTATAGTATATGTATACAGACTATTCGTGGTGCATGCAGTGTATTTTATTGCAACTGAATCTTCAAGCACTAAAGGATTACCACAGTTCATAACCAAATCTGCCACAGTTCTATAACAAGCACTAAGGATTAAAAAGAAAAAAGAAAAAGAAAAAAAACAAAAACATGGGCCTCAAACTACAGGGAAGGTTTATGAAGCAGTACCTATGATTTTATGGGACTTTTAAAATGTTGAGCTTTGATACCAAGCCTGGTCAAAGTCCATACAAAGAACTGAGAAGCACATGAGATGGGTATAATTTCCTGTGGTGAAAGAATCTTGCTATCGCAGTAGTGATCAAAAGGTCAATAATATAAAAACGTATAGATTTTCTATGGTTTTACAATTGAGAAACTGCTTTTCATGCTATTTATACAGTTTATCATTGATGAGCTCTAGAAATCAAAAAAGCAGACTGATTCAAGCCGGGATGGGGGTTTAATCTGCATGTATTTTGTTTTTCAGTTTTTTGCCATTTTTGTGACGATGGCTTATAGTGCCAGTACCGCCTTTGCTTACATGGAGTGGAAGGGTGATGGAGGAAACGCAGCTATGACTACTGTTCCTGTGTAGAGACACACTGTGTCCGTGTTTATGCTGTGAGAAGGGACTCTGGTGAATTCTTAACATGACCTAAAGGAGATCATGATGAACCTTACTAGCGTTTGATAGCATTGTTGTGCTATTTCACAGCAAAAAATGACATCTTACCAAGTCAAAATATCTTCAATATAGTCAAATTTATCTAGTATTTTCTATTATAAAATTACAATAAACCAAATACATGTTTGAAGGAAACAAAATGATCTGCCAATAGGATAAGAAAATCTAAAGCATGTAAATGTGTAGAAGCATTTCAATCCAGGCTGAATAATAGATTTGACTTATAATACAACAATATAATCTCATAATAAGCAATGATAGATATCTCTGCCTATATGCAAGATATTTTACTGGCTAATATATCATTTTATTAAGTGTACAGAACCTGTTCGTTTTACATACATTGTGGATGCTTGTAAAGTTATACAGGATGAGTATTTTTGTTTTTTCAATCAAATGTATTTAATTCATGACGTTTCATGTTTTGCAATACAAGTGTATTCATAAACATTATTTTCATGTTTTGATGAGATGATGAGTTAAATTACATTTATTCACTTTAGCATACAGTAATATTTACATACAAGAACAAAAAATGGAAGAGTCAAACATTCAGGCCATACACATGGTAACAACATGAAACATGAAAAAATATATGTGTGTTATATCTATATGTGGGAGGTGTCTACAACCTGAACTGGACATAAATGGGAGTAGAAATCCACACATATAAAGAACCAGGAGATTAATATTTTTATATTAAAGTTGTAAAACTTTTCATAATACCTTTATAATAAACTGTTCCAATGCAGACATGTTATATGGTGCTTTCTATTAATGGAGGTTCTAGTGAACCTGGAAAGATATGAATGTCAAATATTTTTCAAATGCCAGTTTCGATCAGAAGCAGAACATACGCACACAACAGCAGCTTTACTCTTTCTACAACAGGATACCACATTCACCTACAATGTAGCAGTAACATAACAAAATATCACAGAGTAGAGAGAGAAAATCTGAATCTCTGAGTAAACCTTCAAAATACTCTGGGAAGAAGTGTACTAGAAAGCAGGACCTAGTAACATTGAGTTTAAATATTAAACCAAAGCAAACTCATGGTCCCATTCATTACGCGAATATGGCAGCACGCTAAGCTCCAGAACATGGAAAACTAAAACTTATGTAGCTGTACAGACTGAGGAAATTTAAATGTTGGTGATGAAGTCAGATCTCTCTCTCTCTCTCTCCACACACACACACACACACACACAGATATATATATAGATATAGATGGCATGACACCGAAGTGCTTCTTGGTTTAGAATGAGTCTGACCCTGTTGCAGAAGTGATTGCTGTGGAAGTGGATGATCTCAATGACTTCACCACCAAGCCAGTGCTTAGGTCCAGCCCCCTTCCTTCTCGCTCCTGCACATTGAAGAAGGTTAAATCTATAAATGCTCCAGAATAGCTTTTAAATGTTTCATACACAGTGGTGTGAAAAGTATTTGCCCCATCCTGATTGCTTCCGTTTCTCATACTAAATAGTTTTAGATCTTTAGAAACAAAATACAACATAAACCAAAGGCAACCTGAGTAAACACACACACTCTAAAAATCACTTTATTTTTGCTTCAATAATAATAATAATAATAATAATAATAATAATAATAATAATATTGAAACAAACAAAAAAAAGTGATCCAACACCTATCACCCATGTGAAAACCTAATTGCCCCCTTAAACTTAATCGGGTTGTGCCACCTATAGCAGCAATAACTGCAACCAATAACTGGAGTCCTGTGGTGGAATTCTTTACCGAATACACTCTTCTTTACAGAACTGCTTGAGTTCAGCCACACTGGAGGGTTTTTAAGCATGAACTGACCATTTATGGTCCTGTCATAGCATCTCAATTGGTTCAAGTCAGGACTTTGATTAGGCTTTTTTGGAGCCAAGAGGTGGACTTACTCCTATGCCTTAGATCGTTGTCTTGCTGCATAATCCAGTTGAGCTTAAATTTCAATTTACAGACTGAAGAACAGACATTCTCCTTTAAGATTTTTTGGTAGAAAGCAGAATTCATGTTTCCCCAAGTTGTCCAGGCCCTGAAGCAGCGAAGCATCCTCACACCATCACACTTCCACCACGTTTACCCATAGGTGTGATGTTCTTTTTGTGGAAACCTTTTATTCTGAAGGTCTTATAGAGCTCTTTAGATCTTGGTGTGATTACATCACACACCTCAATAGCAAAGTGAACACCAGACACTACATATGAGAGTTTTAAATATGACAGGTTCCACCTGCACTCCCTAAGCAGGTCCAACTGGCTAAAACAGTCCCATGTGACTAAATTAACAAAAAAACAAATCAAAGTGTGAAAATGACAACAAAATGTCACTTTTATGTATCATTTGATAGTGTATCAACTTTATTAATAGGCACTCTTTCAAAGAGGATAAAATTTTCCTTGTCAAAATATGTTTTTTCCCATGGGGTATACTTTTTTTTTTACATAACTGTAGCCACAATATATTTGTAACCCTTCCCAGACTGATGTATGTCAATCGCCTTCTTCCTCTGGAATTCCTTTCAATTTTGGCATAGTGTGTTACTGGGTAAGATATTTAAACCAGCTTCATGCTGTTGAAAAAGTTCTATTTAAGTGTTGATTTGATTGAACAGGATTTGCAGTAATCAGGCCTGGTTGTGTCTAGTCCAGCTGAACCTCATTATGAATGCAGTTTCATAGATTTGGGGAATTTGTAACTACGGGGGAAAATGAATTTTCACACAGGTCCAGTTGGTATAGAATAACTTTTTTGCTTCAATAAATAACTATCATTTAAAAACTGTCTTTTCTGTTTACTCACGTTGCCTTTGCTTTAGCTTATTTTGTTTTAATTTCTGAAATTTAGTACGAGATATACACAAAAACAGAATACTTTTCGCACTATAAGTAATGATCATGAACATCTTGTGTATAATTTAAAGTATAACACAACGACGTTGTAAATGGACACATATGTTGTGTTATACTTTAAATGATACTTTCATTTGGCTGTACATCATTTCATTGACACATATGCCCAATAAACAAACAACAGGATAATATATTTGTCATGATATTATCTAAAATACCAAATACTTCAATAAATTTCTAATCAAACCTATTTTTTTTTTAAGTTTCTCTCAAATTTATTTCTCTTCCCTTTTCTGAGATGCTTTATGAATACATGGCAAACAAAGACAATATAGATTGACTTGCATAAGTATTCACCCCATGAATATTTCCACGTTTTAGTGTTACAACCTGCATCTGAACTAGATTGAAATGGATGAACCTTGGCCTCTTGGTTGCTTGTCTAATTAATCCCCTCTTTTTTTTAAAACAATGGATTTAATCATGTTCTGTAAGATGTATTTTTAAATAACCAAACTACAAGGAACACTTTTTGCAGAACTTTGTCACAGACTTGTTTTGATTGCACATAGATCTTTGTGATACTGTTTGACTAGGTTTTTTCTCTAACAAACTCCTAGGCTTTCCAGGAGTAGGTGCATTTTAAGAGTGCTGAATTGACTATTTCAGAAACTGATAAATCGCTAGATTTCACACAGAATGGTGAAAAAAACTGAAAATGTCCAGTGAGTATCAGTTCTGCAGGTGGAAAAGGCTTAAGATAGGTCAGAGAAGAAGGGCCAGACTTGTCCGAGCTAATAGGATGGCAAAGGTAACTAAAATAACCATAATTTGTACAACCATGGTGAGCAGAAATGATGACAGCAGATGACCACTCCTATCAGCCAAGAACATGAATCTGAGGTTATAGTACCGTTTCACAGATTCATTGAAACTGGACAGTTGAAGATTGGATTGAAATTTAACTCTAGTTCTTGACCTGTAGCTGCATGATTTTATGCACTGCACTACTGCCAAATGATGGGTGGATAATTGCATAAATGAGCAGGTGTACAGGTGTTCCTAAAGTGGTGAGTGATTATATAATCAATAATTAAAGTGCATTTTAATGCCAGTTTGTAACTCTGCAATGTTCAAGGGGCTGACAACTTGTGCAAAGCACTGCATATATCAGATATATCTGAAATGACAACCTAAAACAAGTACTTACAGCTCTGTAATCAAGGAACATCTCTTTAAAGGCCATGAAGTCTGTAAAGGTGAGCAACATGTCAAATATATCACCTGAGACTTCTTCTTTGTGTTGCCTTAGATAGTAAAGATGAATGAAGAAACAAAGAGCATGAGAGCATAAATATGAAGATAATAAATAAAAAATATTACCAACAACAATGATGATGATGATAATAAGCAAAAAGAATATGTGAAACATTCTGTGAAATCCACTGACATTTCCTGCAAATAATCATTTGAATAAAAGGAGAGCATTCTCACATTGGAAGCAGCTTTTTTTAAACGTAAAGAACAACTTACTTCAGAGAATGAGTAAAGTCGTTCATGTTAAACCCAGGAATTCGCTCGATCAGCTGTTGTTCCAGATGCTTCTCCAAGAGCTCAATCTGTTGATGCGTACCAGAACATCAACAATGACTTCCTTAAATACAAGAACTGACTCCAGAGAATTAACTACAACAAACATCCAGCAGCTTACATAATCATTAAAAATTGGCGTGTAAATGAGCTTATTTTCATCCGTGTCATCAAACTCTAGGTAATACTTCTCCATGAAGGATCGCTGAAGATTCTGGAAGTCGTCTTCTGGGGGGAAAAACAAAACAAAACAAAAAATAAAACAGATTTTAATCTTAATTGCAGTTTGCACACAGAGAGCAGCATAGTGTCGGTCAATAAAACCATAATGTTCAGTCTGATCAATTTAACCAGCGTGCAACACACATGCTCGTGTCTGTAGAACTTACCCATTATAATATCTTCAATGTTCCCAATTACAGTATCAAATAATGCATCCGCCTCCGAGGACCTTATAAGGAAGCAATGCGTTATATACATGATACAGAATTCAACCTTTTTCATCAATTTCATTTTTAGAACAGTAACACATTATAAAAGTGTTATATATTATAAATGAGAGAGAGAGAGAGAGAAAGAGAGAGAGAGAGAGAGAGAGAGAGAGAGAGAGAGAGACTGACTCACTTTGAAACAGCAAATTCTTCCTCATCCAAGTCTTTCATCTCAACAATATTCTCCTCTCTAGTGATCAGACCTTACAGATATGGAAAGTAAAAACAACTTTACTTGTTTAACTTTAAGCTTCGCTTATTTAAAAGGGTAACAAAAATATAACCTACTGGCTACTTAACATATCGCTAACCTTAATGCTAATTTGTCAGCTAGCTAGATGGTAAACACTCTTGCGGTCGATGTCTAATGTGACATTTGACAAATTAAGTTACCTTAGCTTCTTTTCTATGGTGTTTATACAAAGTATCAAGAAAACCACTTAGCTAACTTACCTGTGTCCTGAATGTCCATCATAAATAGACAGAATGCAGCTCCACTACAGCCAGTTTGTTTCTGGCTGCCAGGGCAACGGGAATATACGGACCGCCATTAAATGTTTCCGGTAAGAAACACAGATTGTTATTTAGGTTCCGAGTTCTAAGCGGTTCCTAGTGCTGAACGACACAAAGTGTGCGTGCGTGCGTACATATATACCTCAAGATTTCATTGAATTTATATAGTTTAGTTTTGATATTAAAACTTTGACAAATGTATGAAGAAAAAGTTTCAGGCTCCATCTAGTGGTACAAAACACGCACTTGTCATTTCATACATGCTACAAAAGATATTCTCCTCCGAAAGAATTTAAGCAGCAAGGCCAATTGTTTTTTTTTTATTTTATTTTATTTTATTTTATTATACAGTGAAGACATTTGTGTTTGAATTCAAAAGATGAATATGATATGATATGATAGAGCAGAATTTCAGCTTTCATTTAATTTCATTTCATTTAACCAACTTATGGCACCTTTTGTTTGAACCCACCCATTTGTCCAGTGATCAAAAATATTGGAACAGGTGACTGAGGTGTTTCGTGTTCGCCAGGTGTGTCGTTAGATTGAATGTTTAAACAATGAATAGCTCTTGGTTTGAGCCCTGGGTTTCACCTATGACCACTGCATTTGTTGTTTAAAATATAAACCAACATGAAGAACAGAGAGCTGACTGTGGGAGAAAAGAAGGCCAGTTAAAGCTGAGAAAATAGGGGAAATCCATTGCACAATCATCGGGCATAGACAATATAACAATTTGGAATGTCCTGAAAAAGAAAGAAATCAGTTGTTTATTAACAAGCAGACATATTACAGGTTGGCCAAGGGAAAAACAACAATTGATGATAGAAACACTGGAACAGCTTTGAAGAAAACCCCCAAAACAACACCAACAACTTTCACAAGACAGGGGTGCAGGTATCACAATCCACCGTTCAAAGACA
The DNA here is from genome assembly GCA_012411365.1 of Ameiurus melas. Lineage (NCBI taxonomy): Eukaryota > Metazoa > Chordata > Actinopteri > Siluriformes > Ictaluridae > Ameiurus > Ameiurus melas. The sequence continues at coordinate 29,478,983 of CM022754.1, read as the reverse complement.
ATTTTAAGAGCAGAAATTCAGAGGCCATACCACAAGATGCAAACCACTCATTAGCAGAAAAAATGGAAAGGTCAGATTGGGACTGCCAGCACAACAAAGGACTCAGGAATCAGGGGAAAAGGTGAAAAGTTTTATATGGGCCAAGTCAATCACCAAACCTTAACCTAATTGAGCATGAATTTCACCTCCTGAAGAGGAAACTGAAGGGAACATTGTGTTCTAAAGTATTTTTGGGTGGGTGCCCTGGGAACCTGCTTATGTAGTAACTGTATCAAAATATGTTGGTTAAAAATGCCTCTTCCATTCTCAGGCCTGGCATCATGTACAGCTGATCTCCTTTTGTGGAGTGCTTTTTTGGTTATTTAGTTCTATTCACATATTTGTGAGGATGGCATGCAAGCTTTCCTTAGGGTTGTCTGATTTTCTCCCACCTCCCAAAAACATGCTGGTAGGTGGATTGGAAACTCTAAATTACTCCTAGGTGTACATGCAGTGTGCGTGCAGACTCCAGATCCACTGTGTTGTGTTCCTTACTTGGATACAGCTGTTAAGCTGAAGGAATGAATATTTGTGAGTAGCCAAAGTCCAACTGACCTAAAAGGTTTCAAAGCCTATTATGCTATGAAGAGGTGTATTGAAAAATTACAAATCCTCATTTGTTTAGTGGTTACATTAGTATATAAAGTGGGAGTCATTTCCAGATGTTTGGTGGCTGAACAAAATATGTACCCTTCGTTCACCTATTCACTGGACATTTTATTCAATGAGGTTCCAGACAGGAACTGGACATAGCATCCTCATTGCATGTGCAGCCCATATTTGTAAGCTTTTTTTTTTTTTTGCTTGTTTCTTGAATTTCATCAAATAAACACAACCATATCTTGTATATAATAACAACAGGGGGATACATTACACAACTCCAAATTCTGTGTAAATTATAACACTGATATTGAACAACCTACTCTATTCAAAATAGGAGTTGTATTCCTATACTTAATGTTCCATATCACTCAGTCATTAAACATTTTTAAATCTATACAAAAAATAAGAAAAAATCTGAAACAGGGTTTCATGCCTCCCCTTTATGCAAATTAAATTTCCCGAGAAAAATTAAGAATTATATAGTGTCTTCAACTATAGAAAAGCCAGTCTTACAGTCTAAACATTTAACTCTTGCAATTATTTTGTGAAATGCAAGATGTATTAACATGAATATCTAAAGAAACCTTTAGAGTGCAAAATAAATGTATGAGAGGTTCTGGCTCACGATTACAGAATAATAAAGCTCACATAGTGGTGAGATATCATCCATAAATCTGTTAAGAAATGTGTAATATCTGTGCAACACTTTAAGGTCAATTTAATTTACCTTATTGGGCTGTAAAAATGTACTAATCTCAAACCAAATCTTATGTGTGGAAACCAAAAGAAATATTTGGTTTTATTTTATATTATTAAGAGCTTTTGGAGGATGAGAAAATCTTTCGTGAAATATTTTCTGATATGAAAGTTACTCCACTTCTTATCCAGGATATTATTACTACCAATAAAAAGATGTGGAATCTGCCCAACTCCAGAGTCGTACCTTCCTTAAATGAGCTTTTACCACTTGGAGCAATTTACGAGAAACACCTTTCACAACAGAATTATAATCTTTGAGTGAGACAAAAAATAAAACTTTTCTTAAACCAGACAATCTTAAAAATAGTTTGTTCTTAGATTTTACATGCTGGTTATTCAATAAAATAAAGGAATGTGGGCCGTTTTGGAGTCTTTACAGAGAGCTTCCGGTGTGTGACGTGGTTTCCGGTCGGTAAGGCGTGGCTTGTGGTAGGTCAGCCCACAGACATATAAAAACATAAGACGCCGCAATGGCCGCTTTGGCCCGTTGCTGTGATACGTCGACGGGTCCGTCATATTGATCCGGGAAATACTAAGACTGCCCTACAAACAAAAATAAACGGATCAGCTGCGGGGTTTTGTTGTTTAGTTTAGTTTTTTTTTGTATATAAAAAGCAACGTTTACATTTCTCAACCGATTTCAACGGTTTATGAAGGACGTGGAGTATAAATCAAGTATTGTGAAAGCTCACGCTAGTCAAGCATATATCTGGCTTATTTTTCTAAAACGTCTCTAATGTTATATAATTTAATATACATGAAATGTGCATACACTTTTTTTTCTTTCTCCATTTGTGGAAATGTTTTTTTCTGTCTTCAACCCCATCATTTGAGCTTTTCTTGTGCCCCAGGTCAGAACACAGCTTGTTCACTTTGAAATACTGAAAAATAAATAAGCAACTACATCTAAATAGCGCATCTTTAAGTACTAATAATTGACCGCCATTGAGAAAATGGAACAAAAATCGGCAAATACAAATCAAATACAAATCAATTTTTTTAATTAGCAATAAAATCATACAGATTTACTCAAACAGACAAATTACAGAGTTCATTACAAGATAAACATTTATGGATCCAGTAAACAGTTTATATGATGATAATAGTAATAATAATAATCCATCCATTTTCTATACTGCTTATCTTACTGGGTCGCAGGGAACCTGGAGCCTATCACAGGGAGCATCCATCACAGGGCACAATCACATACTACAGACAATTTGGACATGCCAATCATGTGCAATACCGTGCATGTCTTTGAACTGGGAGAGGAAACTGGAGTACCCTGAGGAAACCCCTGCTGCGCAGGTGAACATGCACACTATGCACACACTGGGCTGTGGCAGGAATCAAACTCCCAACCCTGGAGTTACACCTACTGTTTGGAGATGAGTGGGTAAACTGTAGACAGATGGTTTATCTCCATCATTAATCCTGACAGTCTGACCTGTCTTGTCAAAGTCCTCTAGCTTGAAGTGCTCACTGCACAGCACAGGGGGCTCACCTGCAGAAACACCTTCCCTTCTTACGGTTCCTTCCCCCTGTCTCCTCAACTGTCTCTCTTTGAGTAACCTTCCATGTGAGAAAAGTTAACTAGCCAACTAACTACAGTAAGAATCCCAATATGTCGGTCGCTCAACCAAAACGAGGAGCTTGTCGTAAAAGTAGGTAATATAGATGACAAAATCGATTATGGGCAATTTAGTTTAGAATATTATATAGTTTTATATATATATATATATATATATATATATATATATATATATATATATATATATATATATATATATATATATATATTTTTTTTATTTTTTTTTTTACAGTGGGATTTACCATTCTTGCCCGGACCAATATGGCGGCGACGGTGACGTACGATCCAGCAGCCAATGTGGCGTCAGTACATATATAGATTTATATGTCTGTGGTTCAGTCGCAACATGTTTTGAGACAACCACGTTGCTAGGTTACCGACATACGCTAACGGTCACAAAACCAGATTAAATAAAGTGTCCTTAGGGAAAATAGAGCAGTGTATTTTTCACTAAACGCTAGAAACAAAACCTTACGCCAGACATAACTACAAATAACGTATTTGTCTGCAAACTAATCACCCTCCTTCTGGTGTTTTTCCGCTGCATTTTTTTCCCACCCTGCCTGACGCACAGGATTGTGGGATATGTAGGACTGAGGCTTTATACTGACTTGAGCCAGATGATATAAACACACATCAGAAGGCGACATTGTATGCAAAAATAACATAACTCGATGCTTTTCTGCACCCAAATACAGGCTTTTAATATACAGGCCTAGTATGCAGTAATTATTTTAGGTTTCGGACACGCTTATAAGCTTATACGGGCTCCTGCATTGTTGTTCGCTCAGACCATTAACTCATAAATATAATACATATAATGTAATAAACATATGGCCCAGCTCTATAACACTGTACTGTCCCAGACTATCATTGGCTACACTGTGAGATACTGATGGAGTATTTCCGTAATTGTTTACTACTGGCATAAAGTTGGTTTGAAGTTGGACGTTTGATATTCGCAGACATGCAGAAAATTAAGGGACAGTCTCTAAAGTTTTTATATACATAAAAACTTTTTTAAAAACTTATTTATATATATATAAATAAATAAAACTGTGCATTATTCTCTTCAAATGCTATTGATCTTTAAATAATGGCATATTTTGTGTATGAGCCCATTCGGTAGTGACATTCATATCTAATTTACATGCGATTTATGTATATGACTGTACATCATTCTCTTCAAATGTATGTAACTTTAGAGACAGTCCCTTAATTTCCGCATATCCGCGAATATCAAACGTCCAACGACAAAAACCAACTTTATGCCAGTTTATTAACTATACGAATTTTCTGTCTTTGCACTTGACCTGCTATGTTTTATTTTATTTTTTCAAATTTTATTTTATTATTAATATTATTATTATTATTATTAATTTATTTTACTAATTGTTACAATATTGCGTACACTTAAGATGGTCGCGGCGTTGTTTCTAAAATATACTGAAACGTAAGGAATAAACACACACACGGCTTAACTTTTTATTGGCACGCGCATGACGTAAGTCGCAGTCAGTTGGTGACGCTGCACGTCTCTTTGTTGGCTCGGCAGCAGCGTCCGAACTGTTGTTATTTTCTCTGCAGCTAAAAAGAAAATCAGGAATGCTAAGAGGCTAATCCGCTTTCCTCCAGGTTGTCATTAAAGGAAAAAGACAAAACAAAACAAAAATTTAACCAAACACAACAAAAACAAATCGCAGTTTATAACCAGGCACACGTATATACCCTGGCTTGTCACGACCCAACGTCGATCTAGTAATGGACTCGGACGAGGGTTACAATTATGAATACGACGACGAGGAAGAGGAGTGCAGCGAGGACAGCGCTGAAGAGGAAGCCGAGGACGACACCCTGGAGCTCGGCGATGTGGAGCTAGTCGATCCCGTGGTGCCCGGCGGCGACCGAGACGAGTGCGGGGAGACCGGCGGTAGCGGCCTCGGACACGACGAGGAGGACTACCGCTTTGAAGTTCTCACCGCCGAGCAGATCCTCCAGCATATGGTCGAGTGCATCCGCGAGGTCAACGAGGTCATCCAGGTAGATGTTTCGGAGCCTAGTGTTGGTCGTCGAGGGCTTTGAATGTTTCAACGAAATCTGAAACGGTGTTTTAGTAGAGATTAGCCGTCTCTCGGGGTCCTGACTTGGGTTACAGGTTCATCTGATCACACGTGACCGTTAAGTTACTCAGGATAACTAGCTAGTCCAGCTGACACCCAGCTGTTCGTGTGAAATAGAGAAGACTTGCTTAAGTAGCGTTAACTAATACACACAACATGACAAGAACGACACAACTCCCTGGACACCTAGCCTAGCTCATTTGTTGTCATTTCACTTAACCTAGTAAATACTTTTAATTATTCCCCGCCCCCCCAGCTATTTAAATAAATCTACAGGACGTCTGTAATATGTTCGCTAGCTGTTTTATCTGCTCGCCCAACTCGTCTCTACATCACCAGGCTAATTAGCTAGCTAATGAACTGGCTACGTGCTAATGCAAACTCTTTTCGAAAGTGCGTTCCGTTTCCAAAAAAAGTTTACAACCCCTGTGATATTTGTCAGCACCCCATGATCTGACCGTGTACACAGGTCTCAGTAGTTGTTGTTTACACTCGTTTGGCGTCACAGCACTGTTGTCTGGGACAGAAATATCAGTTGTAAAGTCAGCTCCATGGCTAGCTTTGCTACCCAGACTGTGTTTCGTCGCGACAACAACATGGCGGAACTGGTGCTTTATCATGGCTGTTAGGGTTCATAAGTGGCTTAAAAATGTTCGTCCACAATTCAGTGAAGATTGACACGTTATTAGGGTTACTTTTTTCGCATGAGAAGCGCTTATAATGTAGTATTTGCGCCAGGAGTTTGAGAGGTAATGTTAGGTGTTCTGTGCTAAACTGTATGGAGTATTTTGGCCAGGTCAGAAATCTGGTCATTAAATATGTTAAGTTGATGGTGAGAGAGTATTCTTTTGTTTAATGAGAGACACTATAATCGCAATAGACGCTATAATAATAATAATAATAATAATAATAAGGGGTCATTCATTATTTTTAATCTCAAGACTAGGTGAAATTGTTATGTAGGAACCCAGCTGTAGAGTTTGTGTAATTTCATTAGGAAAAAGTTTTAACATGCATTGTTAATATTGAAGGTCATCATTTTCTGATGTCTGTAATTTTATCAGATTGTGAAAGCCGCTGGTCGCACGAATGGGACATGTTTTACAGTCTTTAATTCCATTAGCTTCCTCAGGCACTGTGGCATGCTGCTTTTGTTGCTTCTTGTCCAGTTTTGAAAGCACAATCGCACGTCAGAGACGCTGGATTGAAGAGGTTCATCCACCCATCTATTTATAGTATGTAGTTCATGTCAGGATCATTTTATGAAGTGTGACCTACAAGCTAAATCAACTTAGTATGAGTAAATATCTCCTGGTTGAAAAGATCAGAAGTTGTGCTTTATTACTAAATATGGCTATGATTTGGCAACAGTTCTGTTTATATTTGTATGATACCTGTTACTAGAAATAAGCCGAGTTACGGAGCAAACAAGGCCTTGGAGGTAATACACAAAACATCTCCTGTATGGTCTGATTTAAATTGTCTAGTATGCATGCTGTAATTAGAAGAAATAAAGGCTTACTTGGACAGAAAGTTAAATTAGGCCTAAGCCTTTTGCCCTGATTTAAGCAATGAAAACTGCTGATCAAAATGTATTAAAATGCTGTAAATTATTTGCTAATAATCTCAATAGCATGCAGTGTTATTATTCTGTTACTGTTTTGCTTAATGGACAGAATAAAACAAGTGTTATGTGGTTTAATGAAAATTCTGAATTTACAGAATCCTGCAACGATTACAAGAATACTGCTTAGTCATTTCAACTGGGACAAGGAAAAGCTCATGGAAAGGTAAATCATATCTTTCCATCATCAATAAAACTTAGTTTGCTTTTAATTGTTTCTCAGTATAATATATATTACACACACACACACACACACACACAGGCAAGAAAAAGTATGTGAACCTTTTGGAATTTCATGGATTTCTGAATAAATTTGTCATAAAATGTGACCTGATCTTCATCTAAGTCAGGGTTATTGACACAAATAATGTGTCTAAAAGAATAGCACAAAAAAATTCTGATCTTTCATGTCTTTTTTTTGAACACACTCATTCAACATTCAAAATGGCAGTGGAAAAAGTAAGTGAACCCTTAGAATTAATAACTGGTTGCATCTCTATTGGGTTGAGGTCTGGGCTCTGACTCGGTCACTCCAAAAGGCGGATTTTGTTTTTCTGAAGCCATTCTGTTGTGAAGTGCTCCGGTGTTTTGGGTCGTTGTCCTGTTGCATCACTCAACTTCTACACCATTTCAGCTGACGTACAGACATTCTCGCATTATCCTGAAGAATTGTCTGATATACTTGGGAATTCATCTTCCCCTCAATGATTGCAATCTGGCCAGGCCCTGATGCAGCAAAGCAGGCCCAAATCATGTTTTTTTTTCTCCACCATACTTTACATTTGAGATGATGTTTTCATGATGATATACCGTGCCTTTTCTATGCCACATGTAGTGCTGTGTGGTTTTTCCAAATAGTTCAATCTTAGTTTCATCAGTCCACAAAACATTTTGCTCGTACCGCTGTGGAGTGTCAATGTGCTCTTTTGCAAACTTCAGGCGTGCAGCAATGTTCTTTTTAGTAAGCAGTGGCTTCCTTCCTGGTGTCCTGCCGTAGATATCCTGCTTGTTCAATGTTTTGCGTATTGTACACTCAAACAGAAATGTTGGCCAGTTCCAATGATGCCTTCAAATCTTTGGCTGTCATTCGGAGTTGTTTCTTTACCTCACTGATGAGTCTTCGATGTGCTCTTGTCATTTTGACTGGGCCCCCACTTCTTATTAGAGTAGCAACAGTCCCAAAGTGTCTCCATTTGTAGAATGTTTGCCTAACTGTAGACTGGTGAAGTTCTAAAGTGTTTGAAATCACTTTGTGACCCTTGCCAGCTTTATGTAAATCAACTATTCTTGATCGTAGATCCTCTGAAAGCTTCTTGTGCAGAGCAAACTCCAAAAGTTTGAGGGTTTTTTTTTTTTTTTTTTTTTTATATCAATCAAAGTAGCTGTAGTCGACACCTCCAAACTCATTTTCTTAACGAGACTCCAGGTGTGCAGTTTTTGAGGTCATTAACTCAAGGGTTCACATACTTTTTCCACAAGCACTATGAGTTTTTTTTGGTTGTTCTCAATAAAGACATGAGAAATTCTGATCTTTTTTTGTGTTATTATTTTAGACAAATTATATTTGTCAATACCCCTGACTTAGATGAAGACCAGGTCATTTTATGACAAATTTATTCAGAAAACCATGAAATTCCAAAGATTCACATACTTTTTTTTTGCCACTGTATTATTATTATATAATATTATATAATTTATGAATAGTCAAATCTGAATAATGGACAACCAGGTTGTATTTTACAGGTACTTTGATGGTAACCTGGATAAGCTGTTTTCCGAGTGTCATGTCATAAACCCTAGTAAAAAATCCAGGATGCGCCTCATGAATACACGATCGTCAGCTCAGGATATGCCATGTCAGATCTGCTATCTCAACTACCCTAATTCGGTGAGTGAGTTCAGTGGTGCAGAGCCATTTTTATTTTTTTCCCCCCTGTATTTCTGTTGCCAGATTAACTTGGCATTCTGATATTTAAAAGAATTAGACTGTTGCAGTATTTGCTGGCGTTTCCAGCAGACTGCATTGGCCAGGAAAGATCTCATGCACAATATTTCTGACCTTGGCTTGATGTTTGTGTTGTGGTGTACGCTTTCAGATAACATTAGCTGAGATGTGGGATTTTTAGCTGATGAGCTACTCCATATGAGTATGTATGTTTTTCTATGAATCGTTTTCTATGGTCTAGTTTTAGCCCTTTTTTTTTTTTTTTAATTCTCTGGATTATTCTGATTCTGTATAAAACAGCAGGGTGGAGGAACAGAAGAGCCGTTGTGTCTGCAGGGGAGAGTTGAATGTTTGTGTGGGTGCATATTTATGCATGTTTATGTATCTACTTTGTTACACAAGTTTAAACTGGGAGACACCATTAGACCATGACCAAAGATTTAGCGTCAGAGAGGTAGGGATCAGGCAATTACTGTTTCTCCTCTGTTTTTTATTTTATTTTATTTTATGGTCAAATGGCTTCACCTAATCTGTAAAATAATACAGCATAGTGTGTGTGGTCTTTAATTAGACTGCAGATTTCCACCCTTGTCTAATAGATAGTTGAATGCTTATGCAAAGGAATGCAGTAACTCTGCAACAGGGATGGGGATAACCTGCTGAGAGGATAGATTGTCAGAATAACCGCATTATTTTAAGCCCTCATTAAATAATTTTCTGAAATAAAAAACAAAATTTGCAAGCATGAAATTATACTGTCATATAGAAAAAAAAAAATAAGTACACCCCATGGAAATTATTGCCTTTTTTGACATTTGGGCAAGCAAACTTCTTTGAAACCGTGCCTATTAATAAAGTTGATATACTTGAACAAAACCACGAAGAAAATGAGCTGTTTCTATTATTTATTCAACAGAAATATCAATAGATGTGATATTCTTCTGTGGAAAAAGTAAGTACACCCTTGGCCTCAGAAGCTAGTATTGCCCCATTTAGCAGAAATAACTTCTTGTAGGCTTTTTGCATAATCGTCCACCCTCCATTTCTTCTATTTGTGCCATTCTTTGGTGGATTTGCTAATGTGCTTAAGATCCTGTTGAAAGGTCCACTTTGGGTTCAAGTTCAACTTTCGGACAGATGGCCTCACATTATCTTCAAGCACTCTTTGATGTAATGCAGAATTCATACAGGGCTCCAGGCAAAAAAAATAAAATAAATAAAAATCTAGGAGCCATTGGCTCCTAAACCCAAAATATTTATGCGCCAAATTAAATTTTCAGGAGCCAAAATATAGTGATGTCATATGACATGTGGTGATATCATTGTTAAACGGCTACCTCACACTGCCTTTTCTTTCCCTTCTTTACTGTCGGCCTTTGTTTACTCTGCCTCTCCTAGTTTACACAATGTATTCTTTACATACACATGTGCAATGTTCAGTATATTGTATTGAATCATATTACCGTAAATACTTAAATGTCCAGTCATATATTTCTTTTTTCACATTTTTTATTCAACTGCAATTAGTTGTTTCCTGCTTATTCAGCTCAGAGTCATGTAGGCTGCATTGAATTTTATTTTCAATTCCCTCATCTCTTTTTCTGCGACTTTATCACTAGCACGTTGCACTGCTCTCATGATTGGGGTGGCACGAGGGGCAGACCTAGCAATGACACAATCCCTGGCGTTCTCATGTTTTTTACGGTCAGCATGCTTCTTCATGGTTTCTTTTTTAAAATGACTTGAACCGGTAATGAACTCCGTTTTACCAGCAATATCTTGTCCTGCTTTAGCACCAAAGGTGCAGTACATTTTCCCTTTGTCATAACCTAACCAGATGAACTCTTGTAGCCAAGCTGTTTTAAACGGTCTTCTCGGGATGGGAGCCGCAGGGACAGGAGAAGAAGACTCGACTCGCTGCACTTGGCTGTCATCAAATTTAAAAGATTGCACAAAGATTGAAACGGGTTTGGATGACTCAAATGTCACTTCAGAACCTTCATTGGTCGAGTTGGTCTCAACATCGTCGGCATCTAATGTAGAGGAGGCAGGGTTTGGATGGGCAGGGAATGAGAAAAAGTGATATTTTTCGTTTGCGCGTTTCGTTTTCTTCTCAGCTGGCTAGTGTTAGTTAACTACGCAGTTAGCTAGCCTACGTGTAATGGATAAATTCAAATTCCAACGAACTAAACCACATCAAACTAAATTAAACACCTTTAATAAAGTTAAGACTTCCAACATTTTGACCCAATAAACGTGACGTTAAACCTGTTTATGTTAATCTGTACAGCCGATGCTTCAACCCCTGCAGGTCATAAGTGCAGAGTTTATTTATTGGAAAGCATACAGTGCATACGATAGGGCAGGTAGACGCAGGCGCAAGAGGAGATGAGAGTTCAGTAGCCTAACACAGCATGACGTATGGTCATTTCTATTTAATTCGTTTTTCAATTTTGTTTGTGGGTAACGGTGGCCACTGGCGACTGGCAGACAAAACGTGGTCGCAAAATTAAAAAGTTATTCGTGTTGGCGACCGTTTTAGTCGCATCTGGAGCCCTGTCATGGTTGAGCCATGCATGCACTTTGACACCAACAATTACATGACATATTAGCAGATCCTGTGATCAAATTTTGGGGCTCTTGGAGACTACTGTTTGGAGCGTCTGCTCTTGGGTTGAATTTGTTGGGATGGCCAGTTTTGGCCAAATTGGTAGTAGTTTGATATCTGTGGCATTTATAGATTATTTTCCTTGCAGTGGTATGATGTATTTTAAATAATTTGGAGATCTTTTTAAAATCCCTTCCCCGACTCCTAGGCATCCACAATCTTACAGAACTCTTTAGATCTTGGCATGACCCCACACACCTCAATAAAAAAGGGAACACCAGACACTAGATATGAGAGGGGTATAAATAAGACTGGTTCCACCTGCACCCCCTAAGCAGGTTCTAATCACTGACACCTGATTCTAATTTTGTGGATTTGAAGGTGTGATAAATGTAGGGGTGTACTTACTTTTTCCATGTGACTGATCTTTTTTTGTTTTGTTCTTAAATAGTGGAAAAATTATAACAAAATGTCAATTGTATGTGTTATTTGATACTGTATCACCTTTATTAATAGGCACTGTTTCAAAGGGGATCAAATGTTCGCTTGTCAAAAAAAAAAAGTAATAATTTCCATGGGGTGTGCTTATTTTTTCACATGAATGTATACTACTTCTAATGTCTAAACACAACAATAATTTTATTCCATTGTGGTTAAATGTGAAAAACATAAAATAAAAATCCCCAAGAAATAAAAGTTGATCATCTTACCTTTCATGAATATACAATAACATGAACAAACTGTATCTAACACACAGTATTTTTTAGCTTTGTAGCTGTACCACATATTGAGATGTAATGCCTTGTGGTGTTTTTAGTCACATGTGATGAAATAGTTTTGTAAAGTAGCTGGTGTAATAGGATACTAAAGACAACAATTATTGCACCACACACTCGGCTATCTCCTATACTTGACCTAATTCATAGAGATGCTTGATTTCTTAATAACACATATTTTTGTCATATACCCCAGCCCTACTTGAAAGCATAACTCTACAAATGATATCATGGTATTTGGGGATATTTCTACTATACTCGATATGCATCACCGTATAATTTAGCTAACAAACTGTCAGCAAAACAGTAGTAAAATATAAACAAAAAATTATTTATCCCAATACTGATATTCTATCGATATATTGCCCAGCCCTACCTTCAAGCCTTGAAAGGATTTTGGTAAAAAAAAACAACTGTAGAACGCTTGATTGCTAGTGAAATATTTGAGTAATCAAACACACGTTGTGCTGTTAAAGGAAAATAACAGCCCCTACACACACACACACACAAATAATAGCACATCCTGAAGAAATCTATTTGTCTTATATCATACCAGTTTGCCAATGATTGAAAATGTGCTTTAATAAAAATAGTAAAGATTTCCTTTATTAATGAACAACACGTCAAAGTCCTCTGTCCTGGAGAGTCTCCTGTTGGAGGGACATTTGTTGAGTTTTGCGAAATTAAATTAAATATAATGTCTAATAACAGAAAACCTCAATGGCACATTTTTCTTTGTTACATAAAGTTAAAACAAATATTTCAGGTTATTATTAACCTTCAATTATGTGGACCGTCCGCCATACATGTCCCCTTGAATGAGCTGCTACCTTAGAAAGAATAATGTATTGAATGAGTGCATTAAAGTAATAAAGTAATCTTTTAGAAAATTAATCAACACATTCTGACTAAACAGGTTACAGAATTCAAGAACACTGAGGTTTAATAGTTATATAACATGATTAAAAAGCCAGCAAGATTCGTCATTATATGATTTGACAAGTTTCTATTAAGCCTGCAGTGTCAATGAAGTTCTCTCTTGTTATATTATCAGTTGTTGTGGAAAATCTCTCCAATCAAAAGTCAACAGGTTATAGATATCAAAAATCAAACTTTATTGAAGACACAACAAAGCTGAGACCTCTGCAGATAGTCTGAATGATTATAATCATGGCATGAGTTTTTACACTATCCTGAGACAATGATCTCATTTAGGCGGGGTTTACACCCTTTCTCTTTGTCACAGCTTGAACTTTCGCCACGATTAATTAATTCTTGTTATGTGTTATTTATAATTGTCGCGTGAGCTCAGTCAGTTAAAAAAAAAAAATTGTTTAAACAGTTTATTTTTTATAACATCATATGCTTAAATTCTGATTTAACATTCTTATAATCATTCTTAGTGTTCTACATCGTCAACACTCAGTTGGTTTACATGGACAACAATAATCCAATATTAACAAGAATAAGACAATACACTTTTTAAGAAACTACCATGTAAACAGTGATGATTGATGACCATGATCAGACTAAAGTCATACTCAAAGTAAACACAAATCGAATTAAGACGTGGAGTGTTCCTAATAAGTCACATTATCAAAGTGCTTAATAGACATGTAAACACCTTAATCACACTATTAATGTAGTGTGGGTGTTTTCACCGCCTTTTGCGACAGGACACGTACACACACGGCAGTGCTCAACCGTTTGACGGCAAACAAGTGAACACGGCTGCGTCCAAAACCGTGCACTTACCTGCAGGTTAGTAGGCGAGATGCATATCTTTCGGAAATTATGCGGTTTGGGACGCAGCCCACGGCATCAAGCAGTCGTCTATTTGTACGTATAGCATGACAAATAATTAACTGCACTTGAAGCTTTCGTAAAATTAAAAATGAAACACCCAAAACTGTATACGGTACCATAACGAAGACCAACTATATGTCAGTACCTGAAATTCTGGAGGGAACGTCGGATAGTGTGGTGTGGGGACGTAATGACATGTACTGTTAATCGATCTGTGTTCTATAACATGTAAAACGGAAACATGAAAAGAATATTCTAAAAGCGACTCATGAGGGGAAAAAAGTATTTGATCCCCTGCTGATTTTTTACGTTTGCCCACTAACAAAGAAATGAGCAGTCTATAATTTTAATGGTAGGTTTATTTGATCAGTGAGAGACAGAATAACAACAAAAAAATCCAGAAAAACGCGTGTCAAAAATGTTATAAATTGATTTGCATTTGAAATATGTACTTGACCCCTCTGCAAAACATGACTTAGTACTTGGTGGCAAAACCCTTGTTGGCAATCACAAAGGTCAGACGTTTCTTGTAGTTGGCCACCAGGTTTGCACACATCTCAGGAGGGATTTTGTCCCACTTCTCTTTGCAGATCTTCTCCAAGTCATTAAGGTTTCGAGGCTGACGTTTGGGAACTCGAACCTTCAGCTCCCTCCACAGATTTTCTATGGGATTAAGGTCTGGAGACTGGCTAGGCCACTCCAGGACCTTAATGTGCTTCTTCTTGAGCCACTCCTTTGTTGCCTTGGCCGTGTGTTTTGGGTCATTGTCATGCTGGAATACCCATCCACGACCCATTTTCAATGCCCTGGCTGAGGGAAGGAGGTTCTCACCCAAGATTTGACAGTACATGGCCCCGTCCATCGTCCCTTTGATGCGATGAAGTTGTCCTGTCCCCTTAAGCAGAACCCCCCCAAAGCATAATGTTTCCACCTTCATGTTTGACGGTGGGGATGGTGTTCTTGGGGTCATTGGCAGCATTCATCCTCTTCCAAACACGGCGAGTTGAGTTGATGCCAAAGAGCTCCATTTTGGTCTCTTCTGACCACAACACTTTCACCCAGTTGTCCTCTGAATCATGCAGATGTTCATTGACAAACTTCAGACGGGCATGTATATGTGCTTTCATGAGCAGGGGGACCTTGCGGGCGCTGCAGGATTTCAGTCCTTCACGGCGTAGTATGTTACCAATTGTTTTCTTGGTGACTATGGTCCCAGCTGCTTTGAGATCATTGACAAGATCCTCCCGTGTAGTTCTGGGCTGATTCCTCACTGTTCTCATGATCATTGCAACTCCATGAGGTGAGATCTTGCATGGAGCCCCAGGCCGAGGGAGATTGACAGTTCTTTTGTGTTTCTTCTGTTGTCACCTTCTCACCAAGCTACTTTGCAATGGTCTTGTAGCCCATTCCAGACGTGTGTAGGTCTACAATCTTGTCCCTGACATCCTTGGAGAGCTCTTTGGTCTTGGCCATGGTGGAGAGTTTGGAATCTTGTGTAGGTCTACAATCTTGTCCCTGACATCCTTGGAGAGCTCTTTGGTCTTGGCCATGGTGGAGAGTTTGGAATCTGATTGATTGATTGCTGAGATTAGGAGTACTCCCTTTAAGAGTGTGCTCCTAATCTCAGCTCGTTACCTGTATAAAAGACACCTGGGAGCCAGAAATCTTTCTGATTGAGAGGGGGTCAAATACTTATTTCCCTCATTAAAATGCAAATCAATTTTCTTGTTGTTATTCTGTCTCTCACTGTTCTAATAAACCTACCATTAAAATTATAGACTGATCATTTCTTTGTCAGTGGGCAAACGTACAAAATCAGCAGGGGATCAAATACTTCTTTCCCTCACTGTAAACACCTTAATCACAATATTGTCTTATTCAGAATAAGGTCAGTAAATAGGTTGCTGCTGTCCATGTAAATGTAGTCACTGTCAGCAATAACGTTTTCATGACTAAAATGCATCCAAAGTTATTTTAGGCCTCTGGTGAATACAAAACAGTTCTTGTTGATTAGTTTTTTTATTGAACTTAATGGGTTATACAGTAATCATACTCGAATCAAACTTTGACCGAGAAGAATAATCTGTACAGTTAGCCCCTTTAGTGTGTCCTTAGTAATGGACATAAGCATATTGGCAGGTAGTAGGTGTTTTCTAAGAATATATGAATTGATCTGCTACCATTGCAGCATTAAATGCTATGACATCAGTATACCTGGCAGCTCGTTAATCTTACAGTGACTAGAAGAAAAGTCACAGTTTATGGTTACAGCAAGGACCAACTTTCTGTAAGAATATTTTGAGAGGTCATCGGTGTTCTAACATATTTATATTTTGTACAAAAAAATCCTAATTATGACACTTGAGCATTGAAATACACCAATGTAAATTGTAAACAAACACTTATGGTGTAAGCGACTTATCCAGCTGTGCTTTAAAATGTATCTATTGGCATTTGTTTAAACTGTAACGTTCATGTCAAAGCCATGTTCATTTCCATTTTACTCTACTGCTGATAATCTTTTTCTCAAAGTTTAATAAATTCCACTTTGGAAAAGCCATTCGAGGACGTTTGCTTTTCCCATCAGGTTGTTGAAGCGCTTTGATAAAATCACGTAGCCAGAAGCATGAAACCACATACTGACAGAATGCTCATACTAAAAGCTGTGAACTAACTTCCCATAGTGTTTATGGCCATTCAGTAGGAGACCAAACTGCTTTGTGCTTCCAGGTGATGCTAATGTACAAAATTGTGACTTGCTAATTGTAAATGATGCTGGGTAATGTTATAAACTGCTGTGTTTGTGTCAAGTGTTTTTGTACTGATTTATGATTCTTTCTTGCAGTACTTCACTGGTTTGGAATGTGGGCACAAATTCTGCATGCAGTGCTGGGGCGACTATTTAACCACCAAAATCATAGAAGAAGGAATGGGCCAGGTACCCTCTCTCCCTGTCCCCCCCCCTTTTTTTGTCTTATCTTAGTCATTTATCTGGTTCCCAACCCTGTTCCCAGAGTACCTCCTGTTTTGGACGTTTTAGTGTTTTCCCTGCACCTAACACACCCACTTCAAGTCTGGAAGGGCTGTTAATTGGCTGATTTGTTGAACCAAGTGTGTTAGGAACAGGAAAACAATAAACAGGGGTTACTCCAGAACCAGGGTTGGAAACCTGTCATCTGGACAGTTGTATGTGGTCTTTATGGCTAAGTTTATTTTCCCTCACATACAAAGTCGTTTATATATGAATATCCTATTTTTATTGTTTATATATGAACTGCCTTGTCATAGTATATATGAATATCGAGTTGTGTTCTGAGACAACCATGTTTTAGAAGCAGAGAATCCTACTAAGCCCTCTTGTTCTCTAATTATCTCTCTGTTGACGGATTGTATAAATGACCTTTGATTTGCCATTAAAAAAAGCCTTTATATCGATGTTCTCATTCCAGACCATTTCCTGTCCTGCACATAGTTGTGATATCCTGGTTGATGACAACACAGTTATGTAAGTGCATGAGCTGTTTATATTACTATATATACTGGAGGTGTGACGCCAGGTGTTCATCCTGCTCTGAGTCAGGAAGTTTCTTGCGAATTCTCTGGTCATGATCTAAAGCCCTTTGAAGTCAAACTCTTATGAGAAAAAGGAGTGTAAATATATGCCGGCTGAATGACAAGTTTGTTAGCACAGGGGATAATCTGTTGTCCCACCTTGGTGTAAAGCTCACAGTAATTGTATTAACCTACATTTTGATCTTGCCATACATGTATTTGTGCACATGCGTAATCTGAAGAGTGTGTGTAAGAGGAAAAAAAACATCAGTGAATATGTAAAGGTGGTACATTTTCTAGCAGAAACAAATCAACCTTTCATTCTTCTGGTTTTGACTTCTTCTTTTGATATCTGCCTAATTTTAAAGTTCTAATACTCATAAGAATTAATGAATTAATATTTAGTTATCTACTAAGATTTGGAAAAGAAAAGCATCTTCAAATATAATAGTGAAATATAATTTTAAACACATTTGCATTGGGATAAATAAGTATTGGTCGCATCAACATTTTTCTTAAGTAAATATATTTCCAATGAGGTTATTCACATGAAATTTTCACCAGGCATCAGTATTAACTCAAATCCGTAAATTTAAAGAATTCTCAACATTAAAGTTATGTGTAATAAAGTGGAATCTCCCGATAAAGGTTCTCCATTCATTGTTCCTTCAATTATGTGAAGCCAATACCATGCGATGAAACAGCCCTCCACCATGACGCTTCCAGCACCACACTTCACTGTTAGTATAGTGTTTTTAGGGTTATGTGCAGTGCCATTTCTTCTCCAAACATGGTGTGGAGTATGACAGCCAAAAAGTTCAGTTTTGCTCTCGTCTGACCAGACTACTCTCTCCCAGTATTTCATAGGCTTGTCCAAATTGTCCAACCAGTGTTGAATTGTAGAGAACTTTAAACGAGCTTCGACATGACTGTTCTTTTATAATGGAGTCTTGCTGGGTGATTGTGAGCAGTAGAGTGCATTGCTTATTGTTTTCTCTGTGACGATGACACCTGCTCCGTCTAAGTGTTTCTGGAGCTGTTTCTGAGTGGTCCTTGGCTCTTGGGCTTCTCTTCTGACTGTTCTTCTGACTCCCTGGTCAAAATACTTGTGAGGAGCTCCTGTGCATAGCTGGTTGATGACGAAGTGATGTTGTGTCCATTTGTGGATAATGGCCCCAATGGTGCTTACTGGAGGATTCAGAAGTTTTGAAATACGTCTGTATCCGATTCCATCAATATGTTTTGCACCTATAAGGTTGCAAAGGTCTTGGGAGAGCTCTTTGCTTTTACTCATCATGAGCTGTTTCTTGTGTGACACCTTGGTAACTAAAAGCCTTTTTATAGACCATCAATTTATAACCCAGCTGATATTAATTTGCAGAGATGAGGGGTATAATATAATTAATTACGGATTACAGCTGGTTCCTTGCCTTACCTTCCCTTAGAACTGCTTTTTCTTAGCGTGTTCAATACTTTTTTTTACCGGTCATTCCCCTATATAGCACACAACTTTATTTATGGACTTTAATTTTGTGAATTCTTTATATTTCCAGATTTCTTGAGTTAATTCTGATGTCTGGTGAACAACTCCCTTTTTTTCTGCAGCTTGTCATGTCACTGAGAAACTGCAAACTCCTCTGTCCAGAAGACGTTAGCTACAGCTTTACCTCTAACTGTTACGAAGTGCTGACAACAGAGTCTTTTCAAAAACACAAAATAAATATCTCCTTACAAATTATCAAATATGATGTGCTTTTTTTTCTTTTCTTTTTTTTTTTTAAAAATCCCTTGATCTTAAGCATCGACCAAAGAAGTGCCTGTGAATTAGCTGTTACTATAGAAACAATAACATGTTTGAATAGAAACCTGTTATTTGCCTGGTAGCTGAAATATTGAGAGCTGCTGTTATAGGAAATTAATTAACATCATATGACATCAGATTTGAGAATTCAGCAGCGCTGTGGATGAGAAATGAGTAGAAATTAAACGCACAGCCCTACTACAGAAATTCAGTAAATGTAAATGCGTGCTGAAGGCAGTTAAAATTCAAACTTGGTGAAAGTTCTGTCACAGTGTAGGTGTGGAAATCTCATTGATTAACAAATCAATGCATGTGTCAATGCATGTTTACATTGATCTGTCCGTACAGATATACAGGTTATAATTGCTAAACCAGTAAATGAAGGCACAGAAATGAATGCTCCACATAAGAGCAGAGATTAGTGTAAAATGTATATCATGTGCAAACCCAATGTAGCCTTAGGGTTAGGTTTAGGCTGAGGTGTTTTGGGACATCAGGTAAATTGGGGGCAGTTAAATTTAGCAGT
This sequence comes from Ameiurus melas, assembly GCA_012411365.1. Taxonomy (NCBI): domain Eukaryota; kingdom Metazoa; phylum Chordata; class Actinopteri; order Siluriformes; family Ictaluridae; genus Ameiurus; species Ameiurus melas. Next base: position 29,459,233 of record CM022754.1, on the reverse strand, counting down.
AAATCTGACAAGCAGTAAATCTGACAAGCATCAAACAGGAAGTTGATCCCAAATGTTTTGAGGTTGGAAAATTACTGTTTTGTGTGTGTATGTAGGAGAGGAAGTTTCCATAAGGTTATAAAATTTGCATGGCTAATATATTATATGATGAATAAATAACGTGTAATCAATGATTAAATTATGAACATATGTACATGATTTGAACCAATGTTTTGCTTATTTTGTTACAGTAGTACATTTCATGTATGTGTGTGTATTATACATACATGAAATGTTCTAATGTAACAACTTGAGTAGAACACTGGTTCAAGTCATGTATATTTGTTTATAATGTAATAATTGATTGCACTTTATTTATTTATTTAAAAAAAGTTTTTTTTGCATTATTTATTCATTTTTATATGATTCATTTACATGATTCATTTACATATGATTCTCATGTGATTCATATTCATGCATGTGATTCATTTACATGTAAATAATTTTCATGTGATTGTTACTATTTATTTATTTAAGAATGACACATCATAATTTAATCATTCATAGTTGCATTTGGTAATATGGAATGCCCAAAATCCAAGTTACTTCCTGTTATCGCTGACATTTATAGTAGCTATAAACAGTCTTTCCTTTACCAGCCTATGTTTTTCCCCCTCCCTATTAAAATTAAGAAACCAAAAAAAAAACTCGACTTGTCATGTTATCGAAAAACCATAAAGCAAAGTCTTTTGTAGTTTACTACTTTTAAGAGTTGTATGGAGCATTTTTGGATTTTTAATCTCTCTCTTATCCTGCGGGCTTCTAATCCAGCTACCTGCTCTCGCCTGCGTGAGGAGTAAAAATCTCCTGCTCCTGAGACTTTGTTATAGTGCACACCTCTAATTTACACAACAGTGCTGCTTTTTGCATCGGAGTATTGCCAGGCATGGTTGTACTTTTTCATGCTTTCTCATTGACTTCAATGGGCTTAGGGCATAACGAATAACGAACTAAATAGTTATTTCAGTATTCAAATTCTGGCTCCTCAAATGATTAACAGAGTGTTCAAATACTCTTCATATCCCTCGTAGACATAACTGTGCACACAAATCTTTAGCAATATATTCTATAATAGCTGCTTCTGTTATTAAGCTAGGCCTGATACTAGACCTACAGGCCCCTCCAAACGTATTGTAATGGCAAGGACAATTCTTTTGTTTGCTATACACTGAAGACATTTGGGATTAAGTTGACATCACCAACAACCTCCAAAGGACAGAGGAGAAAGTATCACAGTCCACTGTTCGAAGAAGAGTAATAATATAGAGGCCATACCACAGGATGCAACCAACTCCTTAGCAATCAGAAGGCCAGAAGGATCAGAGATTGGAGTTTGCAAAGAAATGAATGAAGTCTTCTGAAACATTGTGTCTGCCAATTTACAGAGAAATCCATCCAATGTAACTGGGAGAAATCTCATTTAGCAGCAAGACAATGACCAAAACCACACTGCCAACTCAGCAAAGGACTTTATCGGGGAAAACCACACACACACACACACACACACACACACAAAAAAAAACAACAAAAAAAACAAACAGATGAAAGAAGCAGCAGTACAAGCCTGAAAAAGGCAACACAAGAGAAGAATGCAACAGTTTGGTGATGTCAATGGGTTTCCAGCTTGATGCAGTTATGGTGAGCAAGGGATATGCAACCAAATATTAAGTGTTATTTACTTTAAGACTTTTTATTCCTATATTTCTTCTCACCTAAAAATTGGTTGGTCTGCCACAAAAAGTGCCATGTTCTAAATTGTCTAGATAAAAAAAAAAAAAAAAAAAACCCATACATCTAGATATAAATATCAGGAAAAGCTGAAATTCTGATCCATTGACTCATATTCATCTTTTGATCTCAAACACAAATGTCTTCAGTGTATAGCAAAAACAATAGAATTGCCCTTGCCATTCCAATACTTTCAGAGAGGCCTGTAAATGACCTGGGCCTAGCCATAGTACTTTATTTAGTTTCTTTTTAAAGATGCTTACAAACAATGAACCCTTTTTGTAAACCTACAAACCTTACCTAGCTAGTATATTGGTACACTAAAACATCTGTTATCTGTACTTGACCGAGTATTAACAGATGTTTGATGTCTTTCAAACATTTAATTTAAGTTCAAGGTTTGAAATTATTTCTTTAGATTAGTCATTTGATAGATTAGACATTTTGGCAAGTAAAGTATAAAAAATGAACAGGTAAATTCAGCATAATCAAATCAGACTTTTTACATTTTGTTTTTACAACTTGTAAATACTTCTTTTTTTTTTTTTTTTTTTTAATCTGGATGCATTTAAAAAAAATCCTATTTGTATGCACAATAGTGTATATTCTGAGCTACAGGTAAATTTTGAGTTGGGTTGGTAAATATTTAGGCTAAGCAGCAAAATATGGTATTAGTACATGTCATGCAAACTGTTACCTTGGTTTTTAAGTAGATTCAGTAGCTGCGTTTACATGGACAACAATAATCCACTCTTAATCCGATTAAGACCATACTCTAATTAAGAAACTTCCTTGTAAACAGTCATTTTTACTTACCTTAATCTAATTAAGGTCATAATCGAAGTAAGCAATAATCTAATTAAGACAGGTGGAGTATTCCTGTTTTAGTCACATTATGGACGTGTATTACAGACATGTAAACACCTTAATCACATTATGAACATAGTGTGAGTTTTCACCGCATTTTGCAACAGGACACAATCACGCACGGCAATTTTACGAGTTCGGCCGCGTCCCAAATTGCATACTTTCCTACTATAGGCCTGTAGTGGGGGAAAAATACATGCATCTCGGCTACTATATAGATGGTAACTATGCGATTTGGGACACGCCCATGGCTTCAAGCAATTGTGTATTAGCACGTATAGCATGACAAATAATTAACTGCACTTAAAGCGTTCATAAAATTTTTTTTTATAAAAACACCCAAAAGTGTATACGGTACCATAACAAAGACAAACTGTATGTTGATACGTGAAATTCTGGAGGGATGTCGGACATCGTGGCGCGGTGACGTAATGACGCAGGCTGTTAATCTAATTAATGTTCTAAAACATGTAAACCGGGAACATGACCTTAATCACATTATTATCTTAATCAGAGTAAGGTCAATAATTAGATTAATGCTGTCCATGTAAACGTAGTCAGTGAAGTATTTTTTAAGGGTAGTTAAGAACAGACTTTTGATTATGACCAGATCATGACAGGAAACTTCTTTGTACAACAGGTAGGGCAGAAGGAAGGACTTTGACCTAAAAAGAGAATTTCTTTGGAAATATATCAGGAAATCAGCAGACAATGGCTGTATAATGCTTAATTCTTTATATTATCTATTCTTTTTAATCGGCAGCTAAATGGTCCAGTGGGCAAAATAACATTTTCTGTATGACTTTTTCCAGGCGACTGATAACCGATTCGAAAGTGAAGTTGAAGTACCAACATTTAATAACTAATAGCTTTGTAGAGGTAAGTGCATCAAATTTTCTTTGTGCTTACCCGAGTTAACCTCAGAATAGAGAAGACATAAAATGGTCATTTTTAACATCTTGTTTGAATAGTTATGCAAAATCTTATTTTGCATATAATTGCATGCATGCAAATTACCTTATTGTGGAGTTGTTTAAACTTGTGCAAATTTTAAACCCTCTCCTTTTACTTTCTGTGCAGTGCAATCGACTGTTAAAATGGTGTCCAGCTCCGGACTGCCATCATGTAGTCAAAGTCCAGTACCCCGATGCCAAACCTGTTCGTTGCAAGTGTGGCCGGCAGTTCTGGTAAGAGACCTCTGAGCTCCACATATTAGATTATCTGATAAAACCTTGGCATTGCTGTAGCTGGCTTCAGTATCGCGTGAAGCTCCTGACTGACCGAAACTCAAGAGTTCCCTTCCCCATCCCCACTAACCCTCTGCCAGCTTTTCCACTCATCACAACTTACTGTTTAAAGTTTCCTCCTTAATCCCTCTAACTGGAACAGTACACTGGAATAAAGCGATTTACCTGCCGTGGCCTGCCTCCACTCTCTCACGGATTACTGCTAACGTCACCGTTTTAAGTTAGCTTTTATGTTTTGAAGATTCTCATCTTGGAGGACAATGCAGATGCTGAGAGAAGTCTTTCTAAACCTTAGTAATCATTTGTTGACTCAAACGTTGTATTGGCCCCGCGTTTGAACACCTGCTGCATCATTGGCTGCTAGCTGCCTTGAACTGATCACTGAGCAGACGGTGGGTGGGGGCATATCACCTGCAGAAACGCACGTCCTGTTATATATTTAGGCTGTTTGGTTGGTGAAGTTATACAGACGTACAGTGCTGTGAAAAAGTATTTGCCTGATTTCTTCTGTTTTTGAGTACATCTCACACTAAATAGTTTTAGATCTTCTAACGAAAAACAACATAAAACAAAGACACCTGGGAAAACATGCAATACAATTTTTATTGGAGCAAAAAAGTTATCCAACAGCTATCACCAATGTGAAAAACTAATTGCCCACTGAAACTTAAAATCTGGTTGTGCCACCTTTAGCAGCAATAACTCCCTCAATTACTGCAACTTTCCAAGATATATTTTGGTAAAATTCAGACGAGCCTTAATGTTATTCTGGGTCAGCAGTGGTTTTCATCTCGCCACTCTTCCATGGATGCCATTTTTGCTCAGTGTCTTTTTAATAGTGGAGTCATGAACAGTGACCATTATTGATGCAAGAGAGGCCTGTAGGTCCTTTGATGTTGTCCTTGGCTCTTTTGTGACTTGCTGGATGAGTAGCTGCTGTGCTCTTATAGGAATTTTGGAAGGTTGACCACTTCTGTTAAGGTTCACTACTGTGCCGAGTTTTTCCATTTGGAGATAATGCCTCTCACTGTGGTTCTTTGGAGTCCCAGAGCCTTTGAAATAGCTTTGTAACCCTTCCCAGACTGATGTATTTCAATCACCTTCTTCGTCTTCTGGAATTTCTTTCATTTTTTCATAGTGTGTTACTGATAAGACCTTTACCCATCTTCATGCTGTTGAAAAAGTTCTATTTAAGTGTTGATTTGATTGTACAGGGTTTGCAGTAATCAGGCCTGGTTGCCTCTAGTCATGCTGAAGTTCATTCATTATGAATGCAGTTTCATAGATTTGGGGAATTAGTAACTATGGGGGCAAATACATTTTCACACAGGCTCAGTTGGTCTTGGGTAACTTTTTTTTTCCCTTCAATATATAACATTATCATTTTAAAAAAATATATTTTGTGTTTACTCTGGTTGCCTTTGTTTTATCTTAGGTTTTGTTTTAATTTCTGAAACAATTTACTATGAGGCACACAAACAGATGAAATCAAATACTTTTTCACAGAACTATATACAGTGTCCTCCACTAGTATTGGCACCCTTGGTAAATATGCGCAAAGAAAGCTGTGAAAAATTTCTTATTTTTTAACCTTTTGATCTTTTGTTAAAAATAATTATCAGAAGTGCTCTTCTCTCATGGATATCAAACAATTGCAAAACAAACACAGGTTTATCAAAAAATATATCTTTGTTAAATATAGGTGTGTAACAATTATTAGCTGTGTCAGTACCCTTTTAGTCAGTAGTTTGTGCTACCTGCCAAGATAACAGCTTTGAGTCTTCTCCTATAATGCCTGATGAGGTTGGAGAATACATGGCAAGGGATCTGAGACCATTCCTCCTTACAGAATCTTTCCAGATCCTTCACATTTCGAGATCCATGCTGTTGGACTCTCCTCTTCAGTTCACCCCACAGGTTTTCTATGGGTTTCAAGTCAGGGGACTGGGATGGCCCTGGCAGGACCTTGATTGTTACCCATTTTAAGCTTTCTGGCAGTCAGGTTTTCATTTAATATCTGTTGATATTTGATAGTTCATGATGCCATGTATCCTAACAAAATGTCCAGGACCTCGGGCAGAAAAACAGCCCCAAAACATTAACGAGTCACCACCATATTATACCGTGTGCATGAGGTACTTTTCCATATCACTACCTCTCTTTGTGCACCAAAACAACCTCTCATATTTATTGCCAAAAAACTATATTTTAGTTTCATCTGACCATAGAACCCAACCCCATTTGAAGTTCCAGTAGTGTCTGGCAAACTGAAGATGCTTAAGTTTGTTTTTGGATGAGAGTAGAGGCTTTTTTCTTGAAACGATTCCAAACAACTTGTGACTTCGGATTGTAGATTTGGAGACTTTCTGACCCCAAGGTGCAACTGAGAAGCAGAAGCTTTGTCACATATTTGTCACATACATTACAGCATAGTGAATTTCTTTTTTTTTTTGCATATCCCAGCTTGTTCGGAAGTTGGGGTCAGAGTACAGGGTCAGCCATGATATGACACCCCTGGAGCAGATAGGGTTGGTGATGCTGGGGTTTGAACCAATCTTCTGATCAGTAAACTTAACCATTGAGCCACCACTGCCCATCTAACTACTGCAGTTCTCCAGCTGTGATCCTTGGAGATTTTTTTGGCCACTCAAACTATCCAGTCTTTGGCTACTCAAACCATTGTCTCAGTTCACAGTGCTTTGATACAATATAGACTAGATAGTTGACTAGAACATATTGACCTGGTGGTGGAAATGGGCATTTTCAAAGTTTGTGCTATATTCTTATAGCCACTTGCCATTTTGTGAAGCTCAACATCCTTTTGCAGCACATCACAGCTATATTCCTTGATCTTACCCATTGTTTTGAATGACTACGGGAATTTGGCCTATGTATTACCTCATATGTATACCCCTGTAAAACCGGAAGTCATGGTTGAACAATATCCTGTTCCTAGTCACCCAGGTGTACTAAAATAAATGTAAAATATCAGTGGGAGTATACTTCAAACATATATTTTTACATATGAATTCAGTAGGGTGCCGATAATTGTTGCACACACCGATTTAATAAAGATATATTTTGTGTTCTGTTTGCAATTGTTTGATATCCACAAGAGCAGAGTACATTTATATTTATTCACTTGGCAGACGCTTTTATCCAAAGCGACTTACAAATAAGCAAAGCGAAGAGTGTTTTTGTGAATTTTGTGAACAAAAGATAGAAAGGTTAAACAATAAAGACATTTATTCTGCATTTTTTCACAGCCTTTTTTGGCACTGTACTTGGTGTATAAATGTATATTGTGGCCAGTTTGAGTTCAAATTCTTGGCAGACAAACCCATCAAGTTCTTAAATTCCTGGGCGCTGATAAGGGCTTTACGAAGTCCATTGTGTTCAATCCAAAGACAAAACTTAATAGCAGTAAAATCTCTGGCTGACCTGTACGCATATGATCTGTCTTTTATCTTCATTTTTGCTCTGCGTGTGTTTGAATGGGAGGTGATTGCCTGCTGTACTTGAATTAAATGCTCACAGAAGCATTGTAACCGATGCAAAAATAATAAATACTCCGTTTAAACCTGCCACATGTTACACAGGCCAAGTTTATTTTGCCACTCTAATAAACTTTATTTGAACATTTGCAGTGGCAGTGCATTTTTATAATAGTAAGCGGTAGAAGATGGATGGATCGATGGAATTCTCTTTTCAGTGAGAAATTGATGTATGCACCCCCCATTTTTAATAAACTGAACCAAATTTGCACTATTCTGACCACTTCCTTGCTTAATTGTAGCTGAAATAATTTCAGGTAATCTTACACTACTTTCTAATTAACAGCATAACATTGTAATGTACACTGTTCTATAGAATCTGTTTATCATGCCGTCTAATACACCTAGTTGAGTCAATTATGCATCTCAGAAGTTGAAAAGAGATTTCCATGAAAGCATTTTGATTAAATTACACTGCAAATGTAATGGCATTGCTTACATCTACCAAAGAAGGGGGGGGGAAGTCAGCTCCTATATGCAAATCTTTTCTCAACATTCACGTTAAGAACCGACTTGTTTGCGAACAACACATGACCAGTGTGAATTGAATGAGTCATGGGGCAGATGAAATCAGTGAATATGTTGCCTGAAGTGGTAAATAATGAATGAGTCACATGCAGTATGAATTAAAAAGCTTGGCTCTAGTTCTGGAGAGATTCATTTTCATTGTTTGGCACTGGACTTCAGTTAATGTTAAATGTGTTTGAAGGCGTTTCAACCGACACTCACGACAAGATTTTAAAAATCTTACAAAAAAATAAATAAATAAAATTTAAAAACGAACAGTTCTCTTCCCATCACTATAAAAATATTTTTTGCTCAAAATACACTACTAACATTGGGTTCTCATTAATTTGGGTTCTCTTATTTGAATCCAAACCATCATAATCCTGAAGAAACGACACACTTCATTTTACTGTATATAAGTATACAGATGGATGACAATAAAATCTTAACTACTATTATGAGCTTGCTAGTAAATGCTTTAGATCGTGTATTGAATTCTGTACTTCGGCACTGATTTTGCTCTACATTGCACTCTAGAAATGTATATATTTGTTGAGTGTCATACTGGAATACAAGTTTCAGAAGTAAGAGTTTCTCTGTAATAATAATCAGGGAGGAGGTCACATTGAAGACTGTGCTCTATTATGATTAGTCATACTAATGTGTTCTCAATTCATTCTTTAATGCAGCTTCAACTGTGGCGAGAACTGGCATGACCCGGTAAAGTGTAAGGTAGGACAAAATCACATTCATTCTACTGCTCAGAAATGCATTTAGCCTGAAGGTTAAGCACAATGACTATGTTTACATGCACATACAATTCCATTTAATTCAATCTATATTCGGGTTGCAGCCATATTCTGAATGTGATGTTTAAATATTCTTGTATACATGGTTGCTGTAAGTGCCGAGTTGCTATTCCTAAATATCTAGCCTACAGTTAAGCATCTATTAGCACCCACGATTCCTAGCAGGCTGAGTATGTGCGTATATCTCCTTTCAGTGGATTTTCTGAATTTTACATGCAACAAATTTCCAATTAAAACAGGCATATTCCAGGAGTGGGAGCTAGAATTTGGGGAATCAGAATATTGTCTTAATCTGAATTGGGCAATCAAATTACGGTGTTTATTAGTTAGAATATCACCTAATTCTGACCAATATCGGAATATTGATGTGCATGTAAACATGGTCAATGATGAATGGTTAATATGACGTTTGTTGTTTTTATGCTGTTTGATTAGAAGTGACTTTATAATTGTCATATATAATTTTATTATTATATTATTGTTATATAAAAAATATTTCTCACTGACATTATAATTTGCAACGAGCTAGCCAGATAATCTAACTGATGGGGCATCCGATCGTTCTCTTATTCGAACCTGAAGGTGGTTTTAAGGGTCTTAAAAACTGCATATGGTGAACAGTTGTATGTGAAGAATGTAGATAATGCTGCTAAAGTTGTGTAAAGCCTTGTTTCTAGTGAGACATGTTCCTGCCCTTAGAGGAGTGTGGCAAAACAGGCACATACCTCTCTGTGTCTGTGCTAAGAGCATCTCTAGAGACATGCTTTGCTAATGCAGAGTGAGCCTTGGGGGGGGGAGACAAAACAAATGAAGCATCTCGTCACTTTGTGTCATACTTAACCCTTCCTATGTAATGCATTTATTTTTTCCCCATTTCAGTGGTTGAGAAAATGGATTAAAAAGTGTGACGACGACAGTGAAACATCCAACTGGATTGCTGCAAACACTAAGGTCAGTGGTGTGAGCTTGGTCCGAAGTTTTCAGTGTTCTCTTTTTCGTGTGGCTATATCAGATCGCATTTCTTTTGTTGTTGTGCCGCAGGAATGTCCTAAATGCCATGTGACCATAGAGAAGGATGGTGGCTGCAACCACATGGTGTGTCGGAACCAGAACTGCAAAGCGGAGTTCTGCTGGGTCTGCTTAGGCCCGTGGGAACCCCACGGATCAGCCTGGTGAGTTCAGTGTTGTATGGTCCTGCAGTTCTTGAGAATTACATTACCTAGCATACTCGATCTGTGTAAACAATTTATGAGTAGCCCTTTTCTGTTGGTACAAACAAACAAAAAAAAAGGCTGGCATAGGAATTAAACATATTTGCTGTCTTTCCAGGTATAATTGCAATCGCTACAATGAAGATGATGCCAAGGCAGCTAGAGATGCACAAGAGGTAGGCAAAGTTGTACCAAGGGATTTACAATAATCGCAAATCCTTTAGTAAGCTTAACTCACAGACCCGATGTACAATTTTTGGATGAATACTTTTGTTTCTAAGCCAGTTCTGGTAATAGACAACTGTACGTGTGTGCATTTTTCAGCGCTCCAGAGCAGCCTTGCAGAGGTACCTATTTTACTGCAACCGCTACATGAACCACATGCAGAGCCTGCGCTTCGAACACAAGCTGTATGCACAGGTCAAGCAGAAGATGGAGGAGATGCAGCAGCATAACATGTCATGGATTGAGGTGCAGTTCCTGAAAAAGGCTGTGGACGTGCTGTGCCAGTGCCGCTCCACACTCATGTTCACCTACGTCTTTGCCTTCTACCTCAAGAAGAACAACCAGTCCATTATTTTTGAGGTAAGATTTCATTAAGGTGTAGTTTTCATTAAGGTGTGGTAGACTGCTTGGATTCTGTTTACTTGACTATTGTAGCTTGTAAGAATAGGACATCAGCTTTGTGTTTAGTGATTGAGCACCAACACATCTATCTGTTCTGAAGAAGTGTGTGTGGTTTGTGCTTTTTCTTTGTTAGAACAACCAGGCTGATCTAGAGAATGCCACAGAGGTGTTGTCTGGATACCTAGAGCGAGACATTTCCCAAGATTCACTGCAGGACATCAAGCAGAAAGTGCAAGACAAATACAGGTAAGTCTGTAATGCTGTAATCGTTTCTGTAATCCAAACCTTATTGAAAGGATTCTGTTGCAAAGATAAGTGCAGAATCCTTGGACAACTGACATTCTATGACTGGCCTGAAAATTTATAAAAGGCAGTCATTCGCATTGTTGCGTCATTATTACATAATTATTTCTACAGCAATTTGACAATTTGTCCCGTGTTGCCGTTTCTGGAACTCAAGTCCTCAGAGGTAGTTGCTGGTTGCTTGATAGTAGGCTTAGCTGCATTTAATTTTTTTTAAGCTTGCTTCACTCACTGCATATAGCATTAGTGGTTTTGATTCTGAGTGGGGCAGAGCTGGAGAGATGTCCTTTTTTTGTGTTTTCTTTGAAAATATTTTGGAAAGTGTGCAATTAAAGCAAAAGAAAGTGATTTTACTCTATTCCAATAAAATGCTTTGCTCTTTTCAAAGTGGCACACATTCTGTTCTGACAAATAGCAGGATGAAGACGAATGGAATTAGACTAGAAAAGTAGTTGTTGGCCTGCATTTTCTTTTAGACTCAAACCACCCGATGGAGCTGGTTTGTGACTCCCCTAACAACTTTGCTGTTAAAAAAAACAGAACAACTTCAACATTTTATAAAGGATAAGGCTTGGTCATCTAATCTGGAAATGTTTTGAAATTAGTTAGATTGTGCAGATGAGCTAAATTGAGTCTTTGCATCAAATGTTGTGTCCTTGTTTTTGAGTGGTTGGTGATGTAGATGATTAATTTAGCTCTGTAGCTTAGCTGATCATTGTTTTTTGTCTAGTAATTAGATGTTCCTGTTTTTATTTTATCAAGCTGAGGGTGAGTTATAGGATCAAGTCTACCATTATGGAGGTACTAATATTTATTGGGGCTCCAGGGATTTTGTGATGATTGGTAAAATCATGAATTCTTCTAAGTTATAAAGTAAGAAAATGGTATTGTAGCCTAAATCTTAGTTGCTTCTGTCATAGGGTTAAGACTTGGCCATAGATTAAACCTTAGTAATATAATGACTGCAATCATGCACCCGAATCAATAAAGAAATGGTTTCAGGACACAAAATCACTGTTTTGCAGAGGTCATCTCATTCTCCAGATTTTAACTGAAGAGGCCATCTAGATGTGTAAACCTAAGAATATAATTAAAGCTGCTAGTAGTGATGAACGAGCCCTCGCACCTGGGTGCACGTTGGGAAAGCTCTGCCAGGGGAATTATATATTTTTTAGCACTTACATGTTCTTAGGAGTGTATCACAATGTAAAATGTATTATCTCCTGTTGCCAGCAGGTGGCACTATGACCATTACTGAATCTTGGCATGAAGAGGTCTTCAAGCCAGGACTTCAAGCCAGGACTTATCAAACGTGGAGCAGATTGAATGTTCTATATTTGAGTTATAACAACTTCCTTTTTCATGGCAAAAAATGTAAATTTGTGAGACCGCCACGCCCAAGCCCTGCAGTGAAAACTCAAAAGCTTCGCAGTTTAGTATCGTCTATGCCTTTAGGTTAGACTGACAAAATATGATCTGATGAAATCTCTATGAGGAGTTCGTTAAAGTACGAGGCCTGGAAATGTCAAAAAAGGGGCAAAAATTTAAGAGAAAAATAAAAATGGCTGACTTCCTGTTGAGTTTAGGTCATGGCATCAAGAGACGTTTTTGTACGTATAGGGATCTTACACATGTTTACTGATATTTAGGTGAAATGTAGCGCATCTGTGAAATATTGGAGGTGGTGCTTTCGAGCCATTTTGCCACACTCAATTCTGGAACCCCTATCAGATGTTAATTTTCACCGCTTCTGACGCGTCTGCAAAGTTTCGTGAGTTTTCTGGTATATTTAGGCCCTCTAAAATGCGATTCATTTTGGAAGAAAAAAAATAAAATGATGATTAATGGAGCAAATCCAATAGGGCTTCGCACCAGCGGTGCTCAGGCCCTAAAAAGGTTCTGCACGAAATTGGTCCAAGATCCAAATATATCCAATATATCATAAATGGATCATCGCTGTTCTATTCAGGGGAATCAAACATTAATTGTATCATTGCCAGAAGATTTGCATTATGAATAGGCTTGTGCAATATAATTATTTTTATCATCTAAACTCCGTAATACTGGTTATTACTAAAAAAAATGCCAAAACGGCAGTCTTTTTCTCCATAGTAAAACAGAGGATGCGCTAATTGCCATGTAAATCTGGCATGATGGTGCGTGTAGGTATTTTGAACTCTCAGATATTAACTGACATGCCTGGAAGCCTAATGCAATTCCCTCTACATCACATGCTCGCGCAGTGCTGTGACTTTCTGTTAAGGTAAATGCAGAATGTTCATTTATGAACAAATAAAATCTGCCACTGTATGTACAAGTTAGCTATTATTAGTTTATAGTGAACATATAGACAAGTGCTGTCATGGGGGGAAAGAAAAAACAATTCTGTTATTTATTTATCAGGTCCTAAATAACAATTGTGTGGTCCTCACCAATTTCTATAAACAAATAACCTGAGGTGACAAAAAAAACCCACCACATACACAACAGATTTCAATGTGTAGTACTTGTTAGAAAAAAAAATATTACATATTGAAATCTGTTGTTTTTTTGTTGTCATCTGAGGTTGGTTGGTTGGTTGTTTATAGAAGTTGGTGAGGACCACACAATTGGTTTTTAGGCCCTGATGAATAAAAACATAGAATTGAAGGAGGGTGTACTTTCTTTTTTCCATGCCTATATAAGTGTAAGGTTTTGTCGACATGGTTAAAAACTGCTCTTTTGATTTTTTGGACAAGAAAGAAAGGATTTTAACCTTAAATGTTTAATAGGTTTTACAAAGAAGTGTCAAATCTAACAAAGAAGTATTAATAGTAATAAAATATTAGAAAGTGGCTAAATATGCTGGGATTTATTTATTTTATTTTTTTACATTTTTTTTTCAGTATTCTACAGGGCACTAGAAAGCCTGATCTGGAATGACTTCTAAACGTCGGCAACTGGGTCAGACTTCCAGCTTTGTTAGCTGCATTTATCCCACCGAGAGAGCGTTCAAGATTATTCTGGGCTTAAACAGGGGCTTAAATGATATTGCTAGTGTTTTTAACAGCTTTTCTGTTAATGTTCTATTATTGTCTCAGAAAACCTGAAAAGGATGTGTGGAAAACTTGAAACCAATATCTTTTACATTTTCTTTTTACATTCAACATTTTAAATAAGGAATAACATGCATTAGCTAATAAATAAATAACTAGGGTGGACTCTAAACTTGTTTTGCAACCTACATAAACTTTTTTCTTTTTGTTTTAATCTTTGCTCTGCCCTCTGATTTTGATTGTCCAGGGTCACACCATGGCCGATGAAGCACCAAACTTTTTTATTTTGTCTTTTTCCAATGAAACACAAGACCTGTTTGTTTACTGTTTGTTCAAAAGGTGATAATACAACCATAGTTCAGGTGGCCACATTTAGTATTAATTTGAAAGAGGTTACAGACGAACATAAATAATAAATAAACATTCACCTTGAGTAATAGCAGAATATCTGATTTAAAAAAAAGAACTCTAAATAATACTAAATGAGTATCAGTGACTGAGGAATCGGAACAGGTTTAAAATTATGTTCATTGTACTTAGTCTTGCTTTGAAATGGGGGGGAAATGCACAAATCAGATAATGTAAGTCATTTTGAGTATGAGTAGTTGTCTAATTTGAGGCTGGGTTAGTCATCACATGAGTAAGACTGCTGTCTGTCTCCATGGCAGTAGAACTTGATCCCCGTCAACGAAAATGTTTTAAATGTAATGATAATGCATCACTTTGTGTCCTATGTAATATTAACTCTTGTGTGCAGATACTGTGAGAGCCGACGGAGAGTTCTGCTGCAACATGTGCACGAAGGCTATGAAAAAGACCTGTGGGAGTACATCGAGGATTGAGGCAGCGTCCTCCTACTACAGACTCTCGGAGAGTGCCTCCACCAACTAGAGCGCTGATGCAAATGAACCAGGGCAGCACAAGCCTCAAGCTGCTGCCCTATTCCCTACCGCCATCCCATCATCCCGCCCACCTCCTTTTCGTTTTCCCCCCGATGGCTTTTTGGTTTTCATACTGAAAATAAATTCTATTTAAATGAAAAAGGAATATTCGAAATAAAATAATGTGTACAGCAGTATTGTTAACAGTGAACAAGCGTGGAGACTGAGATTCAAGAAAAGCAAGTGGGGGGAAAAAAAAAAAAAAACTTGTCCAGGCTGGTGTTGTAACACTTCTTCCCCATCATCTATTACCTTTTTCATGGATGTTTTCAGTTCCTTTTATTTTATTTCGGCCTGTTTGTTTATGTGCAGGCAGTGGACTTTTTTTTCATAATGGCTTTAATTGTCCTGATCATGTCCTCTTGCACGGTCAGGTCCATGTCTGGGTTGCTGAATGTTTGCTCAAAACAAAACAAAAAAAAAAAATCAAATTGGTATTTTTCAATTTGTACATAATGCATATGCATGGGAGTTAAAGAGCAGGAGTGGCACGTGTTTGCATACTTTTTAAATTTAAGGAAATATTTATTCTTTTCAAATATTAAGGGAAAAAACCCAGATGTATATTTGCTGTGTAGATTGAGTATCTCTCCCTGCCCTCGTTTGTCCCAGTTCTGACGTGTTTCGGACGTTGGATGCTTAACCCAAAACAGGAGTCCAAATCTCTCGATCTTTCTTAGCAGTCCGTCAAACCGGAGCATGGCTGTAGGAGACTAAAGACTGAACTCTGCCAAAAAAAGAAAGAAAAAAAAAAGCAGTATGCCAAGGAGGAACTTTTAGTTTGCTGCAAGTCTAATTAGCTGAAAGCAACGAGAGCTCACTATCATGAAGAGCCTGAGAAGTAGAACGCTACCATTTTGACACAATCCTTACGGATAGTTGTAAGACACAGTACCTGTAGGAATACATGCTAGCTACAAAGAATATGGCGCTCAACCGGGCTCTTCCTGGTTTGTGTAACCCCCCCCCCCACCACCACCAGTAAATAGATTTTGAACTGTGATCTCATTTTAAAGTGGTAACTTTTGGGAGCCAAACTGAGTGACATTCACTCATTTTATATGTATCTGTATATTTATATACAGTGCCCTTCACTAATATTGGCACCCTTGGTAAATATGAGCAAAGAAGTCTGGAAAAATTGTCTTTATTGTTTTAACCTTTTGATCATTTGTTCAAACCATTCACAAAAATGCTCTGCTCTCATGGATATCAAGCAATTGCAAGCAAACCACAGGATTTTTTTATATAAATTTAAATATATATATATTTATATATATATAAATATGTATTAAAATATATATATATATATATATATATAAATATATATATTTTTTAAATTTATATTTATATATTTTAATCTTTTTATATATATATATATATATATATTTATATATATATATATGTGTGTGTGTGTGTGTGCGTGTGCAACAATTATTGGCACCCTTATGAGAAAAATATATTAGAAATATATTCCTATTGATATTTTACATTTTTGAAGTACACCTAGGTAACTAGGAACAGGAAATTGTTCAACCATGACTTCCTGTTTGACAGGAGTATAAATATGAGGTAATGCGTTAGCCAAATTCCTTTAGTGATTCATAACAATGGATCAGACCAATGAATATAGCTGTGATGTGCAGCAAAAGGTTGTTGAGCTTCACAAAATGGGAAGTGGCTATAAGAAAATAGCACAATCATTGAAAATGACCATTTCCACCATCAGGGCAATAATTAAGAAGTTCTAGTCAACTGGAAATGTTATGAATCAACCTGGAATTGGACTTCTCTATATTGTCTGAACGCACTGTGAAGAGGATGGCTCGAGTGACCAAAAAATCTCCCAAGGCTCACAGCTGGAGAATTGCAGAAATTAGTTGCGTCTTGGGGTCAGAAAGTCTCCAAAACTACAATGGAAGTCACCTACATCACCACAAGTTGTTTGGAAACGTTTCAAGAAAAAAACCTCTACTCACATCCAAAAACAAACTCAAGCATCTTCAGTTTGACAGACACTACTGGAACTTCAAATGGGGTTGGGTTCTATGGTCAGATGAAACTAAAATAGAGCTTTTTGTCAATAAATATGAGAGGTTGTTTTGGTGCACACAGAGAGGTAGTGATATGGAAAAGTACCTCATACATAGGGTTAAATATGGTGTTGGCTCTTTAATGTTTGGGGGCTGTTTTTCTGCCAGAGGTCCTGGACATTTTGTTAGGATACATGGCATCATGGACTCTATCAAATACCAACAGATATTAAATGAAAACCAGGCTAGTTGGGTCTTCCAGCAGGGCAATGATCCAAAACATACATCAAAATCAACACAAAAATGGTTTGCTGACCTCAGGGGTCTCGGATCCCTTCCGATGTATTCTCCAACCCCATCAGGCGTTGTAGGAGAAGACTCAGAGCTGTTATTTTGGCAAAGAGCGATAGCACATAATTGTTGCACACTTATATTTAACAAGTTTTTTTTATTATTAATATTATTTTTTATAAACCTATGTTGTGTTTGCAATTGTTTGATATCCATGAGTATTTTGGAAATTTTTTTTTTTTTTTTTACAAAAGATCAAAAGGTTAAACAATTTTTCACAGCCCTCATATTTACCAAGGGTGCCAATATTATTGGAGGGCACTGTATGTATATATATTTATATAAACTTGTGTGTGTGTGTGTGTGTGTGTGTATATATATATACACACACACACACACATCTCTCTCTCTTGTAAGGTTCCTTTTCTTCCCAAAAAATACTTCTTTGGTGCACTTGGGCAGGTTTGAAGGCAATGACATGTATGAATGGAACTGTTCAGTTAATAGCATTAGTGAAAGCAAGCTGTCTGCATTGAGCCAATGTCAAGCACATGTGTATATTGAACCGTGCAGATCTGGTAGTCCGTCATCTCGTTTTGCTGTGAAATTTCATGTGCTTTTAATCATGTTTAGCTCAGGGGTCATGTGTATTAAAGATTCTCATTGTATAAGTGCTGATCTTTTCCCCCTTTTTTAACAAGTTGCGCTGGTTTGTTTTTATTATTAGTACTTTACCCTGAGGCACCTTTATACACATGAGGACGTGTCACTTGGAATGAATTTCATTAAGAGCTCTAGTAGTTTGGTAGCAGAGCATTCTGTTAGCAGATATTTTTGAGCCTACATGTCGTCATGGATGGAGTTGTATGTTTGTATTAACACGTGTTAAGATTCCGAGAACGATATGCCATAGTGTTGATTGCTTTGCATATAGCGTGTGCGTGTGTGTGCGCGCGTGTGGGTTTCGGTGTCTAGCTGGTGGCTGGGTGGATTGAGGCAAGGCATCGGTGCACACAGCGCCAGTGCAGATGAGCTCATGATGTGCTCAGAGTCCATCTAGGAAATGGACTGGACAGAAGGGGAGTGCATTACAAAATGTTCTTAAAACAGTCTTTAAAAGGCATTCTCTCGATTAAATTACACGTGTGTGGGTGTGGGTTGGTGTCAGTAGAGCTCTCCATCAGCAAGGTGTTCCATATGCATCGGACATACACAGAAGGCCGAAAGCAGTGAGGGGTCTTCCACATAAACATTGCTAAATTGATTACTAAACTGTTTGTACCTCTACTGATTGGATTTAGTCAAAACTTGTCTCAGTCACTGTGGTTCTCTTCACATCTGGAAGTGGAGTTTGTGGAACTGTCCAGTGATCACAAGGCTGCTTCTTTTCTGCAGATCATCATGGACGTTACTGTGTCTGTCAGACCGGTTGCTTCTCAACGATCTCAGTATATTCAGTCTTGTCTCGTAGTCCGCCCAGATCCCAGTGTAATATTCACAGTAACAAAATAAGCAGCTACTTTCATTTGGTTCGGATGTCAAACAAAAAAAAAAAGAGAAAGTTTTAATACTTTTCTACATATCTTTATGCTATTCAAATGTTTGGTTTCTTATATACATAGTGTAAAATGTGAAATAAATTAGTTGTCTGTTTTGGAGAAAATGAATATTAAAAGTGCAAAATGTTGCAAGATTTTTTTTTATTTCGTTGTCAGTTCTTTTTTTCCCTGTTTTCTACTTTCAAATAGTGCATTTGGGTTTTCTTTAAACTCGTGAAATCTGTGGATACCAGCATAAACCTCTGTTCTTATTTTAACCATTAGAGGGAGCTGTGACAATATTGATTACATCAGCAAATGCAATGAAGGGGCTTATTTTAAAAACAGAAGCAGGAATTCAACCTAAAGGAAGACACATTTCGAATACAAGTTTGAGCTACACCTGGATATTTAACAAAAAAATATCATTTAAACAAGTCAAATCAAAACAGATTTTCCTCAGCAGCAATTTCAGGGCACCCAAAGCATAATGTAAGAGAGAAAACAAAAACAAAAACATCCCCCAGCATTATTGAAATGTAAAGTTGGGTCTAAAACAATTCTACCATTTTCAAACATGGCTTTAATCTCTCGTTTCCCCCCAATGTAAACAAACAGCAGGTTTAATAGAAAATAGAAAGGCACTTTAGACTGTCACTAGCTATGGCGGATTTAAAACACAGTAAGACGGTGAAAAAAGAAAACTTGAGTCCTTTGGTAAATAATCACAGTCTTGGAATGAAGAGCACCTGAAATGTTTGGGTTTGGGACATCTCAAACATAACTGACCAAAACTGGTACAGCAGCTGTTAAAACTTTAAAAACATACCCCACTCTTTATAAATATAGTCTATTTTAAAAAGTGATTGTCAGGGTTAAAAAGCATGCTAAATATATTCACATTTTAAAATGCAAAGAAGCAAAGTTTGCAGTTAAAATTTAAAAAAAAAAAAAAAAAAAAAACCTAACTAAAAGAAAAAAAAAAAAAAAACAAAAACAACAACAACAAAAACACTTCAGTCCTCAATTTGAAGCCATCCTTTCTTATAGTCCACTAGCAGCTCCAGGTAGTACTGCCACTCTGGCTCGCTGTCATACTTAACCTCAAACACAGTCTTCAGTGGGTTGGGATGGGACTCGTGGATACGCAGCACTACACCCTTATACCACACCTCTGTCTTATCATTTTCTTCATACAGATGGCGGATCCTTTTGCCCACTAGATCCGGGTAGCTGTTCCTCATGGCCTGGTGGGTGTTCCGTGCTGCTGAGCGCAGTACCCATCTCCTCCTATGCTCTAAAGGACACGGAGTAGAGAGATAGGGGGAGTGCTGTGATCTTGAGGAGAACTTCCTCACTCCGTGTTGCATCCTAGACTCAGAGCTTCTACGTTTCTTTTTTTTGTGACAGCGCCTGCGTCTCCGTTTTTGAACCTCGGACTGGTCCGGGACTCTCTGGTAGTGGGACACTTGGCCTCGCCGGCCTTTGGTATAATAAACTTTCCTGAGTTTTAGAACCATGTCCGAGCGCTTCTTCGTGCTACTGGGCGCACATCTTGCATACGATGACAATGAGGTCATCTCTGTATCCACATCATTGCTCTCTGAGGAGAGGTCGTCAGAGGTCAAGGGGCGCCCCCAGGAATTCTCAGGCTCTTGCTCAGCCTCGGCTTCTGACTCGATCTTCACCTCAATGTGAGCTTCTACATTGGTGCAGGCTGGGTGAATGTTCTCCCATGTTTCTACCTCCAAACAGTTGGTGAATGTCCAGCTTTCACATTCCTCAGCAAGCCCATCCTCTTCTGAGGAAGTGTCACCTAAAAACCTTCTCTTACAGGCACCTTTTACCCTCCCTTTGCTCTGAAGACTTTTCTGGCAAGATGTTTGCTTCAGCCTCTCCAGGCATGTGGCAGTATCTGGCATGTGTAGCCTTGGTGATATGCAGTGCACCTCAAACCCGTTAAAAGAACTTTCAGCTTCAACAGAGCATTGCACACATTCTTTTTTTAAAGTGGAGTTCACTTCTATTCCTAGAGAGAAACAAGGGCAAAGTTAGAGTCACTTTTCTTTACTCAAGCAAAACTAAATAAATCAATCATCTACACTCTCAGTACTAAAATGAACCTTCCCTGTTGATTTGCATCCCCAAACCATATTATAATTATTATTATTTTATAAATATATATATATATATATATATATATATATATATATATATATATATATATATATATATATATATAATAAAAAAGAAAGAAAGAAAGAAAGAAAGAAAGGTACACTACATTCCCATTTCCATGGGAACAATAAATTCTATGAACAAAACATGCATGCTTGAGGGTTCCACCCAAGCCACAAGGAAAAGTTTATTACAGTTTAGTGTAACAGAGTAAAATATCGCACTGATAATGCATGTGATTTTATGCTATTTTACATGGAAATATTGTGAAATAACTCTATACTTCTCATTAAACTGCAAAAATTACTAGTGGATTTAAACAACTAATCATTAGCTGTATAAAAGATACCAGAAAAGACCAGAGGGACAAGAAGATTAAAGAAACGACGTGAACACCACTAGTCTTGGATAGTTTTGGTCTGTTACCAAGATTAAGAACATACTAGTATAAAAAAAAAATATTAGTAAATAAAGAACGGCTGAATATAGACATGAAGTAGAAGATCTCCAGACAAGCCTGGGTGAACAGCAATGTTATGGCCAGAGAAAACGACTAAATTATGTCAATGTATTTACCAAACACATTTAGAGGAAATCTAGCCCAGACGATTGATGGTGTAAAATAAGTATCTGGCAAAAACATCTTTCTATAAACTTTCCTGCATGTATGAAATAAAAAGGAAGTAAAAACCTTGGTGAAAAAGTAGAGGAAGCTGAATAAGATAACTAGGCAGAGTAAACACCTGCACCGTTTCATCAACGGATGCCCGAGATGCTTCGCTGCTAGGGGGATGTGTGCAACAGGTTTGACAGTGTTCCCAAACCACATCACTTCCTACAGCTCACCACCGCATCCGATCACATTACGCAGAAGATGGCTCTACATGCAACAGTGCATGAGTGGGATTGTGTCTTTCCTGCAGTCTTCTCTACATTTAAAGAATGTACTCAAAGCTATACTGACAGCCAAGAGCATGAAGATAAGAGAAACAAGTTTATAAAAGCGTAGTTTCATGAATGAAGTGAACGAACAGAAGAAAGCAGTGTGGGGCAACAGAGGAAGGGGAAGTACCTTTCGTGTATCATCTGTAGGAGTAGAATCTGCAAAATAAAAAAATAAAAAGGATTCAAAACAAAATAAACCTGAAAAAAAGCATATAAAAAAATAAGACATTAAATAGGTCAAAGTAAAAAATCCATCCATTTTCTATAACGCTTATCCTTTTCAGGGTCACGGGGAAACCTGGAGCCTATCCCAGGGAGCATTGGGCACAAGGCGGACACTGGACAGGGTGCCGATACATCGCAGGGCACAATCACATACACACTCACACACCCATTCATACACATACACTATGGACACGCCAATCAGCCTACCATGCATGTCCTTGGACTGGGACAAAACCCCCGCAGCATGGGGAGAACCTGCAAACTCTGCACACACAGGGCCATGCCCTGATCGAACCCCCGCCCTGGAGGTGTGAGGCGAACGTGCTAGCCACTAAGCCACCCTCTGCGCCCTCAAAAAAATAAAAATAATAATACAGAAAAATTATCGATTTCATAAAATAAACTTTTTAATAAAATATTGTTTTGTGAAAAAAAATTCAAAAAATGTACAGTGCTGTGAAAAATATTTGCTGATCTCTTCGGTTTTTGTGTAAATCTTACATTAAATAATTTTAGATCTTCAAATGAAAAAAAGGTAACATGAGTAAACATACAATAATTTAAATTTTTTATTGAAAAAACAAAAACAAATCCAACACCCATCATTCATGTGAAAAGCTAATTGCTTTCAACTTTGGCATAATGTGTTACTGGGTAAAACCTTTTAACCAACTTCATGTTGTTGAAAAAGTTCAATTTGGGGGAATACATTTTCACACAGGACCAGTTGTTATTGGATAACTTTTATGTTTCAATAAATATAATTTAAAAGCTATATTTCGGGTTTACTCTGGTTGCCTTTGTTTTATCTTAGATTTTGTTTAAATTTGTGAAACAATTTTGTATTTTTGTTAAACAACAAAACTTTATTAAAGTTTGTTTATTATTAGACTTCCATTACGTGGAGCTTAAATGCATCTACCTCAGCTTTCAATACAACTACACAATTTATTTTTGAAAGGTTTTATTCTTACAAAGTTCCCTCTTACAATATAATCATATGTCTAAATGCTGTTTTTTGCTTCCACATTGATCTGTTTCGACATCCTTAGCCCTTTACCTTGAGAACATTACCTTTTTCACCTTAAGTCACCCTTAGGCCAAGCCAGTCTTAGGATTCAAGCATAAGCATAAACATCTTAACCACTGGTTACATACCCTTAGGTTAGATTTAAACATTCCTCTACTGGATTTTTCTAACTCGGGACACACTTATATCATTTACTTGATTAGAAAATACTCTATAATCTGCACTTCATACCAATTATAGTATAGAATATAAAGTGTAATCAGTGTGTGTAACTACAAAGTTTACTAATGTTTAGACATGTTAATAAAGTATAATGTAATATATATAACCAACAGTTGGAATTATTACTTGGAAGCATAATCTAAATCCATAGTGCACTTGTTGATCGAGTTATATTCTAAGTGTGTACCGAGTTAGGTGAATTCTGTGTCTTACTGAGCAGTAGGCCGAATTGTTTTCTGTGTAAGCCCGTAACTCGGAATGGAGGAATTTTGCTGGCAGAGTTTTGGTCGATTTATGCCCTTAAAAGGAAGAATTACTTTAAGTCAATACAAACGTATTATAAAATTTCTATCCCGATGGGAGTTTCTCTTCCAGTGGTTGATGAATGTTTTAACTCAACCTAAATGAACACCTATTGGAGATTTTGGAATGATATTAAGGCTGCCCACCACCATCAATACACCAGTTGAGGGATTATCTTCCAAGTAGAATCTATTCCAAGTCCCAATGAAAATATACTGGTGTCTACAAAGCTGGCTTAATGACTCTACTGCTCAGCCCCTATGAATACACTCACCGTCCATTATATTAGGAACACCTGATAACTTCATGCAGTTATCTAAACAGCCAATAATGTGGCAGCAGCACAATGCAAAAAAAAAATAAAAAAAATCATACAGATACAGGGCAAGAACTTCGGTTAATGTTCACATCAAACATCAGAATGGGGAAAACTTGTGATCTCAATGACTAATATAGAATATATTGATAAAGTGTAATCAATATGTGTAACTACAAAGTTTACTAATATTAGAATATGTTGATAAAGTATAATCTAATATGTATAACCAATATTTAGAATTATAATCTAAATCCATAGTGCACTTGTTGATCAAGATGAATTGTGTGTCTTACTGAACAGTTTGTTTTTCTGTACCAACCTGTACTTTTCTGCACAGCAGGCATAATCTAAAACTATAAAACACTTTCTAAGAAGTGACATTCTAAGTGTGTAAATTAAGAACCTTGTGTTTTGTTTAATGCAGCTTCACTCTATGGCAATAACTTAGCAATTAGATATTCACCAGAACTGTTTCCAATCAAAGCCCTTTAAGCTTGCAAATCAGTGTCAAAATAAACGATAAGGAGGAAAGGTACCATCCTGGAACTATGGGTTGAATTATGGGACAAAGTAAAAACCCTGTTCTGATCAAATATTTAAGAAAATACAACGGAAAACACATGCACCACAAATTTAAGAGGACATATAGACATGAACAAGTAACTGTGGCAAAGAAGATAGATCCGTTTTAATTAAATAAGGCAAAACCCTGCCCAAGATGAGTACACTGTGGAGAAAGGTATAAAAAGGGCTGTATGTGTTTGTATAATTCACACTTTCTGCAGACTGTCTCACTTTATTGTTTCAATAAAAATTTAATTAGTTTGACATCTAACCCTCGGTCTCTGAAGGCTGGAAAGATTGTTCACCATGAGAGTAACTGTGCCATGGTTGTTGATAGCAAATGGGCTGGTCTGAGTATTTTAGAAACTGCTCATCTCCTGGGAATGAGTCTATATAGTTTACACAGAATCTTGTGAGCAGAGAGTTTGCTGGCTGAAACACCATGTTGATCAGAGGGAAATGGCCAGACTGGTCTGAGCTTACAAGAACTCAAATAATAAGCACTCTGTACAACCATGGTGAGCAGTAAAGCATCTCATAGAAGAATTTCTTTGATCAGACTATGATTTAAATATGTGTTTATTATGTAATCCATCAGGTCCAATCAGAAGTTAAAATAATCAGAGTGATAAATGATTTATTCCATCAAAGGCCTAACAATGACTTAGAAATGTATTTCAAATCATGAAGAGAGTGACTTCATGTTAAACTAGCATTTAAACATATTAAGCATATGATTATGTGATAAAACATGGAATATGTTAATCTTCAAAGTATAATCCAATCAGGTATAAATCAATGTATAAGATAGGAGAGTATTCATGTATATTAAATCAAACAAACCAGGACAAGCTGATGTAACTCCAGCATGTGAGGAATCATTGAGTACACATTCCTCATTGGCAGGTTGTATCATTTTCTTCCTAGCTCATTAACTTGTTATCTGGCATTCCTTAGCGTGTATCCACTATTATTGCCAAGCTTTATGAGTAGGACGTTAGAAAAATACAGGATATGCACGCACTGGTAATGCCACCTGTCATTAAACACGTGATTAGAAAAAACAATGAGTCAGTGCCCATGATAGCCTTAGATTCCTGATCCAGGCTGACATGAGTGGAACACAATGCAGTACTATGCTGTTGTAGCCGTTCCACCTCAAGGTAAAAATTTCGTGCATGCTGAAATGCTTTTCTGCTCACCATGGTTGTAAATAGTGATTATTTAAGTTCCAATATCCTTCCTGGCAGATCAAACCAATTTGGCCATTTTCCTCTGATCTCTCTGATCAATAAGACGTTTCCTCCCACAGAACCGTTGCTCACACAATGTTGTTGTTTTTCGCACCATTCTGTGTAAACTCTAGAGATTGTTGTGTGTGAAAATACCAGGAGATCAGCAGTTAATGAAATACTCTTACCAGTCCATCTGGTACTAACATTCACGACACAAAGTCATGCACATCACACTTTTTCTTCGTTTGGAAGTTTGAGGTGAACATTAACTGAAGCTCTTGACCCGTTTCTGTATGTCTTGTTTTATTGGGCTGCTGCCATATGATTGACTAATTAGACAACTGCATGAACAGGCAAGTATAGAGATGTTCCTAATAAAGTGGCTGATGAGTATATTTTACAAAATGATCAGAGACAGTCTGAATTCTCCACAACTCCCTTTTGGACATATAGTTATTTAATTTAAACAAATCTTTGAAGTAATTTGTATCAGTCATATGCTGAGGTATTGCATGGTACACCATAGGTTTATTAAGTACTAAAGATACAGAAACAATATGATTCAATGTAGCAATTAATAAATGCGCAAAATTTTAAATAAAAAGCAAAATTATAATAGTTATCCCATTAATTATCCCGTCAAATGTGAAATTACAATTGCACCCTCCCCCTCAAGTATATATCAGATCCGAGTGAAATTCATACATTTTTCTGCATTCCTTGAAAATGTACAAGATCCAGTTTTCATATAGTCTATATCAATTAATGAAAAATGATCAACTCACCAAGGACTTTGCAGACACCTTCATAGTAGAGAAGGTTGAGGACATCTGGATAGATATCTGGCAGGTGTTTGAGGGACAGGAGCCTCCTTAGTTTAGAAGAAAAAGCCCGCTTGTGGAGTTGAGTCAGCTGCCTCTCCTCCGACAGTGTAGTTGGCCGCAACTCAACTCGATGCTCTTGTAGAACCTGGTCTATAAATGTGCCCTGGACCTGAGGAAATAGCACCTCTTTCACCACCAGCATGGGGATGAACACAGCCCCTGCTCTGATGACATGAGGAAAGGGGCACTCTTGAATTTTGACATAGTTCTCAAGCTGGAAAAGAACTTTCTGGAGTGCCCTCACGGTCTCTTCATCTTTCATCCAGATATCCCTAGCCTTAGAGCCAAGAAGGCACGAGACTTTTTGGGTTTTAGCTGGAGAAGAAGCAGACTCATCCAGGTCCAACCTGGATAACCAGTTCCTGAGTTCACAATGTGAGGTTTGAGAAATGCAGCCTGATACAAGCCTGCAGAGTGACTGGTGAAGTTCCACGAACTGATACCGGGCCTGTCTACTGCTTATGGCTACTTTATTCTCAACAGGAGATTGAAGAACTTCAGGGACTGGAGACGTGGGAGTTTTAAAGACATCGGGCAAAATTATTTTAAAGCTAGTCAGTTTAAGGCAATGAGGGGGAATTTTATTGAGGGAAAATGTAGCCTGATTCATCAGAGTTGGAATTGGGGGTTTGGAAGACTCTGGAAAATCAGATCGTTTTTGGTTACTGTTTTGATTTGACAGAGCAGCTCCATCAGCTGTACTACACGCAATAGTGCATTCAAGGGGTTGTTCTGGCAGTTCAACTGTGACTGACTTTGAACCGGAATAAAAGTCACTCTTTATAACTAAGTTGTGTTCTGCGTCACCCTCTGTTGATTCTAACTTGTCTTGTTCCTCTTTAACAATTACATTATGGTTGTTCTGTCTAATCACAGGACTGTGGTGTTCTTTTTCTGACTGGCATGCCTTGTCACCAGGCTTTATTTTCTCAGTTTTGACTTTCAATTTAAAAACATCTTTGGCTACATTTATTTTTGGATCCGTGTTTTGTGCTTCTGGATCGACTTTTGGTGGCTTTGAGTCAGGTGACAGCGTTGGACAACTGGGATCTTGTGCAGGCAACAATACACCTTTAGATTCTAAGTATGCTTTGTAAGGGGCCAGACTAAAGACTTTGTTAATTACTGGCATTGGAGGGGAAGGTGGGTGCTTAGTCTCATTAGTTTTCAGTTGGTGTATCGTTTGAAGTTTAACCATAGGATAATTTTCAAAGCTTTTTTTGGTTTCCACCCTGTGCTTTTTAGATAGGACAGCACCATTACCTGGTTTGTCTGAAAAACATAAACTCTGCTTTTTACTGAATACATCACCAGTGAAAGTGGGAGAGGCTGTATAATTGTGACTATTAAAAATACAACGATCTTGTCCCTGGCATGGGCTGTCCGGGGATGAATTTTCAAGATGCAATTCGTTTGAAACCATATAGTGGGCTTGGGGCTCAGTTTGATGGAAAGTCCCTTTAATTCCAAGCTGTCCTTGAGGAGGTTGTTCCTGGTTGGAGTCTGCATTCTGCTCTCGCCGCATGGAAAAGTCCAGGGGTTGTTCTACCTGCTGCATGACAGGAGGATAAAATGGTCTCTTATTGAATGGGTTCATGTGTCTAGTATTTAAGTGTGTACTATAAGCAGGATAAGCAGGTATGGTCCTGACAACTGGGTGGCCAGGTGGGACCACAGTGTAGGGATTCTTTAAATCCCTCAAGAATGGCTGAAGAAAAGGGCGCTGTCCAGGTGTTTGCTGAAAAGTCTCAGATCTGTAAACATCAATGTTATTCTTTGAACAATAAAGTGAGGAATGTTGAGGTATATCTCTATACTTAGATGTGTGAGGACAGTCTTGATAAATCTGCAGCTGTGTTCCATATTGCATCCCAGGCACTGGCTCATACATAGGAGCCAGATCCTTACGTGCCTGTCTAGGCATCTGGAAACGTTGGCAGTGATCAGGTGAAGAGCGGACAAACGGGTGAACATGGTTATACACATAGTTACTCTGGCGTGGATCAGAAAAAGCAGAAACCCGTTGAGGTTTGCTTGGGCCGAGACCATGGTAATCTTCGGTGGTTGCATCTTTTAATGGTATCGTCTCTCCACAGTTATCAAAAGGCAATAATCTCTGCTGCATCAAGGCTTCTGACTCCCTGCATGCCCAGTGACCATAATATGTCATCCGTTCATTCTCAAACATTTGTGGGGGCATCTTTTGCAGCCCTTGGTCCATAGTATAGCTGTGACCTACTGCACACTTCTGGCCAGCACAACAAGGACTATGTCCATACACTGGTTTTGGAATAGCAATGCCACCAGATTTTTCTGCTGTTGAGGGGGATAAGCTTTTGAAGCCTATAGGGATTTTCCTGAAAC
Organism: Ameiurus melas; assembly: GCA_012411365.1. Taxonomy (NCBI): domain Eukaryota; kingdom Metazoa; phylum Chordata; class Actinopteri; order Siluriformes; family Ictaluridae; genus Ameiurus; species Ameiurus melas. Next base: position 29,430,234 of record CM022754.1, on the reverse strand, counting down.
GAACAGGGGACATTAATCCGTCACTACTAGGGCTGTGCTTACTCGGACTTCTAGTACAGTAGGAAAGTTTCTGCTTCACTACCACTTCCTCTGCTACAGTTGGAGAGCCATTGTCATCAGGGAAATTCACATTCTCAGGCCTGTAAATGACTGGATTTGTAATTGACCCCTCTGTGGGTGAAGCATGAACCACAGGGCTCCCTCCATTTCTCACAAAAATCCTAGAGGGGCTCCATGGTGAGGGAAGATCTAAAGTCTCTTGTCCACTGAGAGAACAGGACATATAGGTGTGTCTGTAGGGTAAAGATTTGCTCGGGGAGTACTGAGGCAGGCTGTTGGCTTTGGAAAGCCCTGAAGTGCCCACAGCACCCACGGTACCCTCCATTCTTGCTCTCTTGCCTTGAGGTAGAGGATCCATCAAACACTGCACCCGCTTACTGTTCATCATTCTATACTGTCTTTGAGGTTATGTATTCATACCAAATGACACCTATAAAAAGAAGGAAAAAAACTATTAAGATGACATATTTTTACTGGAGGAATAATAAAATTTAAATCCAATCTTTCTATATTACATTTTCACACTAGAACAATGCATAATTACCACGGCAAAAATATGATTAGTATTAGAAAAACATAAGAATTAGAAAAAAATATTTAGAGATTTCATATAATATGAAAAGAAAAAATCTAATCAGCTTCTTAAAAACCTGTGAATGCATTCAGCCTTTGTCTAGACCACTTGGGATTTCTAAAATATTACAATTATTTTAGTATTCTTTTAAACAAAAAGATCCAGTACTTTTTTTGGAAATAGGATACTAGCCTATTATAGGGCATAACCCATTTGTTTGCATAGGTTTATGAAGCCAGTCATATCACAAACTGCACCATGACTACAACAGGATTACATCAGTCATTCTAATAGTTCTTATACTAATACACATTATATCTACAAGCTTAACCACTTTATCAAATTGCTTGCAATTTTACCTGACGTTATGTACAAATTATGTCATTTTATCTGTTCTAATGATTTCAAACCTGCCATGGTCTATTTACTGAATACAGTTAAGTAAATGAACTACTACAGTTTTGAGGCATTATTTAAAAAAAAAATTAAACTCCTTTCTTACATAGAGATGGTACGTGACAATACGTGCCAGTTACTAAAACCTGTTTCCCCAGGCTCTACCAGGGCGGCACCATCTGAACATCCAAGATTATGCACATCATTGAGTAGTAAATAAAACAATGCACACACCCCAGTTCATACACATGCAGAGAGAATGGAGAATACCTAAATTACAACTAAATTAAATCCTGAAATAAGTTAACACAATCAACTGCTCTGTAGTTGAGCTGAGCTAAGGTAAGCTAATTAGCTAAAATGTATATATTTATACATACATGTACATACATATTACACATACATACATACATACATACATACATTATAGGAGTAGATAAATGGGTAGATTTTCTGTGCTACTTATCCTACACAGGGATGTGGGGGAGCCTGGAGCCTATCCCAGGCGACTCGGGGCACAAGGCAGGGGACACCTTGGACGGGGTGCCAATCCATCACAGGGCACAATGTCACACATCGATTCACACACTATGGACAATTTAAAGATGCCAATCAGTCTACAGCACATGTCTTTACACTGGGGAAGGAAAACAGAGTACCCGGAGGAAACCCCGAAGCATGGGAAGAGCATGCAAATTCCCCGATCCCCCATGGTGCGAGGCAAACGTGCCAACCACTAAGCCACCGTGCACCCAGGTAGGTAGGTAGATAGATAGAGATAGAGAGATAGAAACTTGATATAGATATATACATTAGACTGACCGAAATTTGGTACAATAGCTCTTAAACTGATTTTACACGGTCAGTTTAGTTTATACTTTGCTGGCATCTTAGTGTTTATATTCAACTTGTAAGGGATGGACCATATTGCTCAATGCCCAAATGTATTGTATCTTTGCATCTATGTTTTGAACTCTTAACTGTAACTGTTTTGTGTAACTATCCCCCTTCCCCCCTTGCTGTGTTACAAATGCTTTCTATTTGTAAAGCGACCTTGAGTGTGTAGAAAGGCTCAATAAAAAACCGTCATTATTATTATTATTATTATTATTATTATTACTGTTATATTCCAAAATTGGACTAATTAATGCCATAAATGTACTTTTTGTACACTAGACAAAGTGCTGGTACAGGTAACGGGGAGCTCTAGGCTCAATGCCAAATGGCTCCGTGCTCTCTACTAAGGCAGTGTATTAAATCATCTAGACTAGTAATCTAGTTAGTGCACTTAATATGCAGTAAGGGGTCATTTGGGATACAGTGCCGGTGGTGTAGAGGGGCTCCGGGGAGATGTCCCGGAGGGTCATGATGAAACATCTCTGACTTTCATCACGGGAAAAGACGACGCACAAATCGACTATCAACCGAAAAAAACCTGATCTATTTATAAGTATAAACTGGAAAAATTTAAGTAGAAAAACACAACAAAACCCTGCCACCCAGGCTTGCAAGGTAAAGTGTAATCGCAGACCGTTTACATGCCCAGTGGAAATGTCTGTACCCACGCAGCAGCAAACAGCATAAACCCACGAGTTCATTCTCGAATCACTTCCGTCAACATCTCCAAGCCGCGTTAACAACGCTCAGTCAAAACACGCTGCTGCAATGTGAGCAGTTCCCCCCTCACATTAATGGCACACCACTCAAACTTAACATTTGGAATCCATGTGATGAATGAAACGTCTTCCCTTCACGCGCAGTACCCCAGTAACAAACGTGCTGCCCCTCACGTGCTCTCAAAGTCCAAGCAAAGACTAAAGCGCAGCTCAGATCGGACACACCTAATGAAAACTGCAAAAGAAAAGATATCGCACAGGGATGACTCTCAACATTTCTTTCTCTCCTATCCTCACAGTGCTCACAAACAACACATATCAACAAGAACTCACCGAGGAGAGAAACTCCTGCTCGTCCAACAACCGGCCCAATTAGACTAACCATGCCAAAACCGAAAGTTTGCCGCGCCACCACCATCATCATCATCATCACCATTCTTGTAAATAAGCTCGATTCCATAGAAAGCGTTTGGAGAACTCCAGGGGACGGAGATATTGTGAAGGCTGAACAGAGAGTACTGCCTTATTTTTCTCAAGAGTTTTGTAGGCGTCAGTCCAAAAGTATGTAAGCTGTTGGCGCACGGTCAGCCAATTACAACATGACAGAAAAAGAGGGCGGATCTAAAGGTTTCAGGCACAGTAATGAGGAGCGCGACGGGTGTGTGGTAGCGTTTAAACATTAACAGCAGCGAAAAGGTGAAGCGGTTATTTACAGACGTGACGCCGAAATCCGAGTGTTTACCAATTCATTTTATACCAGCAATGTCACACACGTCTGAGTACTTCTGAATTTCTGAACAGTCAAAGTAAAACCTCACTGACCCTAGATCAGCATTAGTGTGTTTACTCTTTCTAAAGTATGCTATACATGTGTGGCATTTTTTTTTTGAAATATTTTGTTTCCTTAAACTCATTTTTGTTTTTCAATGGTTGCCAATTCATTTTATACCAGCAATGTCACATACCTCTGAGTACTTCTGAATTTCTGAACAGTCAAAGTAAAACCTCACTGACCCTAGATCAGCATTAGTGTGTTTACTCTTTCTAAAGTATGCTATACATGTGTGGCATTATTTGAAATATTTAGTTTCCTTAAACTCATTTTTGTTTTTCTCTGGCGGAGGGGACCCCTGATCTTTTGCACCTTTATTGTGTATCTTTCACATCGGAAAGTGAATATAGTGTAGCTTTAAAAACAGATTAAGGCACATCATTGGACTGTATTTACCTTTCAGAGTAAAGCTTTCAGTGTACATGACATGTACTTTCTAGGTGAAAGATACACACCAGATGTATAAAAGGGTGTTCTCACGAGGGTACCACCCTAGCAACAAAGGAAATATACCATTTAGTACCCTTTATTCCCCTGAGAGTTACCTCATGAAACTGAGATCATAAATGGATCAACCAGTCAAATTCTACCAAATCTTTATGTATTCACTTTGTGTCCTGGAAGTTGTTTAAGTTTGTGTATGTGTCACAGCCTGTTTTGAAGAGGAAGTTATTTATGGACATGACAGGGACATTTTTTAAAATACTTAAGAGACAGAAGTTCTGGATGTCAATTTTCTAAACAGTGTAGCTTTTTATGGGTATTATATTCAGGTCTGACAGATCTGAACCTTTGTTAGGATTATTCTTGCCACAAATATCTTATTGACAACATCATCTTGGTTCATTAACACATTAGAGTTTTTAAAAATAATTGCCTTGAACATTTATTACGATGTAGGCAAGAAACAATACTTACCACACCACTGAGAACAGAAGATTTATCATTTAAAAGGCAGTATTCTTCTGTTTATTAGTAGCAGTACCTTCAGGCCAGTACTAGAATTTCAAGGCAAACAATATTTTTATTTTAAATAAATGGTTGCCAACAGTAGTTCAATAAATAAAACCAGTGCATTTAAATTTCGAGAAAACTTATTTCACAGAAAAGCTATTTTCTTTGCTATCTGTTTATGAAATTCTGACATCCTACATTGGTTGATGGTTGACCACAAACAATAGATGTTGCCAGAAATAGATAATATATTAGCAGACTCTGTTGCAATCCTAGCTCCTGTATGGAGCTTCTTACAATGTCTCCCAATGTCCATGTTAATGTCTGATGCATCACACATAAAAGTCTTGTAAGGTTAGTTGTTTATCTATAAGGAAATAAGAGATTTGTTGGTGTGTGTGTGTGTGTGTGTGTGTGGTGGTGTGGTTATGATGCTAAAGATTAAAGCAAAATACTATTTTAGTGCAAAAAAGAAAATCTACAAAAAAATTTTTTTTAAGCCTAATATCACTAAATTTCAGTTCACACATTTATGTCACATAATCATAACACATGCGCGTGTTACTTTCAATCCCAGTGAAAATAAAAATAAAAAATAAAAAAATACAACTATCAGCCATAACATTAAAACCTTCAATTAGAGGTGACGCGAAGGTGAAGATTATCTCATTACAATCACACCTGTCAAAGGGTGGGCTATATTAGGCAGCAAGTGAACAGTCGGTTCTCGATGTTGATGTGTTGGAAGCAGGGAAAATGGCATCTGAGTGTAAGCGTAAGGATCTGAGCAACTTTGACAAGGGCCAAATTGTGATGGCTAGACGACTAGGTCAGAGCATCTCCAAAATGACGGGTCTTGCTCCTGTGGAAGTTCCTGTGGAACTGTGGAAGATGCTTCTTCAGCAAAAAGCACTCTTAGGGTTTGATGTCAAAAGATTGACTTTATTATTCAAACAACAAAGCCGAGCTGGTGTGCAGTATGCTTATCCTCACTACAGGTTTTTATACAATTCTAAAACACTGATTTCATCAGGCGGGGTTTTCCTCTTTTTTTATTTGATCATAAAAATATTTCAAGTCTATGACACCTTTAATTTTAAAACTTGAATCTCCCTCCCTACATTCCTTTTAATGGTGGTTTGGTACAGCCAGCTGCCTTTTAGAAAAAGGCAGACCGATCAGAGTTCTCAATGCTGATCCCTGTACACTGCCAAAAGCGTCTACAATGGGCATGTGAGCATCAAAACTGGACCATGGAGCAATGGAAGAATGTGATGAATCAGGTTTCTTTTACATCATGTGGATAGTGGTTGCGTGTACATCGCTTACCTGGGAAAGAGATAACGCCAGGATGCATTACTGGAAGAAGGCAAGCCAGTGGAGGCAATATGATATTCTGGGCAAAGTTCTGCCGGGAATCCTTGGTTCCTGGCACTCGTGTGGATGTTGCCTTGACATGTACCACCTACCTAAACATTGTTGCAGACCAAGTACACCCCTTCATGACAATGGTATTCCCTCTTTCAGCAGGATAATGAGCCCTGACACACTGCAAAAACAGTTCAGGAATAGTTTGAGGAACATAACAAAGAGTTCAAGGTGTTGATTTAGCCTCTAAATTCCCCAGATCTCAATCTTAAAAAGGTCTCCAATTTTTTTAATACATCATTCCGCTGTGAGGAAAATAATCTTCAAATGGCCCAGATTTCAAACGACCAGGACTGGCTGTCCCAGCAGACCCTCTGATGCAAAAAGAAGTCTCCAAGAACTCCAAAATTTCATCAGAGAATATGCTAGTAAGTCTTGCAACTGTTCAGGAAGAGATTGCACAAATTTGACCTGCGTGGTAGGTGTGCCAGGAAAAAGCCTTTGCAAAACTATGGTTTACCAGTGAGCATTTTGGCAAAGACCAGGCATTTTGGAAAAATGTACAGACAAATCAAATACTGTTTGGTCACATTAGCAGCAGACATGTTTGGTGCAGAACATAGACAGCTTTTCAGGAGAAGCACCTCATAACAACTGTGAAATGTTAAGGTTTGGAGTTGCTTCGCTTCCTCAGGGACTGGACAGCTTGCATTCATTGATTCAAGTATGAATTCTGCATCATATCAAAAAGTGCTTGAAAATAATATGGCCATCTGTCTGAAAGTTACAGTTGAACTTAAAGTGGAGTTTTCAACAGGTTAATGATCCTAAGCACACTAACAAATCCACCAAGGAATGGTTCATGGACTGGAGCATTATAGAATGGCCTTGTCAAAGCATGGATTTGTATCTCATTGAAATGTTGTGGGGGGATTTGAAATGGGCAGTACATGAAAGAAAACCCTCAAATATCTTACAACTGAATGAATATTGCATGGAAGAGTGGTCCAAAATTCCAGCAAGCCAATGTCAGAGACTGGTGGACAATAATGCAAAACCCCTACAAGAAGGTCCATACATACAATATATATGTATATATATATATACACACACACACACACATATATATATATATAAAAAAAAAAAAAAAATATATATATATCTGTGTGTATATGCACACACACTCATATATGTACAGTATATATACACAGCACTACCTAATTGTCCATCCTCTGAGATTAGTCTAGACAAGCTGTTGGCGTCCATGAGACCCCCCTGGGTTTTTGGTTTTCGCTTCTAACCTGTTTTTCGCTCTGAGGAGGACCACATGTCACCTTACACTGTTAGTTGTCATGGCATCAGAACATTACAGTCAGTCGATATGTGCCAACAAGAGATCTCAAATAAACCGTGCACTTATAATTAAACTCTGTACCATATTTTAAAATATATATATATATATATATTTACCATAAAGTAACATTTTGGTATATAAGCAAAAAAAAAGTCCAGACCTGCATGACTTGGTGAAACTTGGTGATACTCACAAGAATGTGGCTAAATCTACAAAATATGGTTATTTATTATTCAATACAAATTAAAAATATGCTTGCATAAAGTCAGCAGTGTTTAAACAGGGTTTATAGACCCTCGTACCTAGGGAACTAGGTTATGTTCATACCTAGGCAACTACTGTATATCATTAGAAATGATAAGAGGAAATATAATTTAAAAAATGTAAAATACCCAGATGGGGAGGGAGTACACATAAAACCGTGCTGAGTGCAACCTTTTCTTCCTGTGTAAGAAATTATACTGACCACAAGTTTTGATTATACTGCTAAGCTGTAAAGCTGTAGTGCAACTACTGTGAGGGGTAATTTGACTAGCATTATGGGGTTATTATAGCTAGTTGCAGTCTCAAATGCCTGGTATGTACAGTACATAATCAGCTTAGCATTTGATTAACAGATCTTTAGACAGCAGGCTGGAAGTGATGTGATATCAGGAAATGAAAATAATACCATGTACAGTAATGTACTACAAGCTAGGCATTTTCACACCAAAAGCAATCTTCAAACCCAAATACACAGTATTTGTAATTTACTCTGAAGCTAGTGATTATATTTATTAGTAGACTAATGTTTAAGTGATGGGGATAACCTTCAGTTGCATCCCACTATACTGGTGCAGTTCTGTCTGAAGAAACCTCAAGAGTACACGTTCCAGTGCCAGTGCCTGCTATGAGTTCACTCAGCCACAGTGTTACATCAGCCAAGTCTGTGATACCTGTAAGCTACTTTGGGGAACAGCACATGGGTGGGGTGGGGTGGGGTAGGGAGTGTTGTGAGGGGGGCTCCCTTTATCCCCAAAAGACAGCAAGAGGAAATATCAGAAATGTTCACTCAACCATGGTGACACCTCAACAATCTGCTGGGAAACAATCACATGGACTCTCTTCATAACATAAAATTAAAATAAAAAAAAAAAATACTCTTGTACCTAAACACATCACTTGCTGTAGTTTTATGCTATTTTGACAGAGCCAATCGTTATCAAATGATCAAGTTACAATTCTTTCATGTTCTCAGAAGAATCCGTGGGGTGTAATTCTTGACAATTGTGTAATGCTTTGTGCAGTTGATTGTTGAGGAATAGTCAAAAGAACACACATACCGTATTCCCGCCCACAGTGCACATCAATAAACTGACTAGGGCATGGTTAGTATATATCATGCTTTCCATCTGGAGCTGCACCTCCTCCATACTCTCCCTAGTCTTGTGATGTCACTCCTTCTGCTTGATTAATGTTTTCCTCCCTGCCTGAGTGTCAGTTTTTTTTCTCCCCAAACCAAGGCTCAGCAGCCAATAGCAAGAGAACAAGTTGCAGCCTTAGACAAGGCAACCATACACAAGGCAGCACGCACCCTCAACACCACAGCTGCTTTGCTAAACAAATCCGATGTGACAGACTTGGTCTAATGGGAGGTGAAAGGAAGCAGCAGAGTCAAATTTACACCCCCCTCCAATCCTCTGTACTGTTTGTGCACAACAGAATAGAGGACAGTTAGAAATATATGGCTGAATGCATGCAACACTTCTACAAGTGTTAGTGCAAGCCTGGTGAAAGCTGCCATTCACACTTCACATCAGGCAAGCGGAACTGAAAGCCTGAAAGTGTCCGAGTCGCACTTCCTTTTAAACATAAAAAGAAAGGGAACGACAATGTGTTGCTTATCAATCTTGCAACGAGATCAATCATCAAAGGAGCATAAGTTATTTCCATAAGATGTGTTTTAGTGTGAAATTCTCTTTTTAACAGGGTCACGAATGTATTTTTCTGATATATTACTTTTT
>CM022754.1:29396077-29416077 GCA_012411365.1 Ameiurus melas | reverse complement strand
ACAACACTGAAGAAATGACACTTTGCTACAATGTAAAGTAGTGAGTGTACAGCTTGTGTAACAGTGTAAATTTACTGCCCCCTCAAAATAACTCAACACACTAATGTCTAAACCACTGGCAACAAAAGTGAATACTTTTCATTGTTGTCACATGAAAAGATATAATCAAATATTTACAAAAATGTGAGGGGTGTACTCACTTTTGTGAGATACCGTATGTGATGCATCAGCGAATAATCCAGCACTTTGAGAACAACATTCCCCAAAGACAAATCAGTAGGATTTTGGGCATTTCACCTTCTATAGTGCACAATTTTATTAAAAGATTCAAGGAATCTGGTCAAATCTCGCTGCGTAGAGAAAGGCAAAAAAAGACTTCTGAATGCGCGTGATCTCCCGATCCCTGAGACGTCATGACACTCTTGAAAACCGTCATGAGTATGTAATGGATATCCAGACGTGGCCTCGGGAATACTTTGGTAAACCTTTCTCAGTCAAAATCATTTGCCTCTGTATCCACAGATGCAATTTAAGGCTTTATTATGCAAAGCAGAAGCCTTACAGCATCTTCTCTGGGCTCGGTCTCATCTGAGATGGACAGTAGCGCAGTGGAATCATGTTTTGTGGTCCAATGAGTCAAATTTAAATAGTGTTTGGTAAAAAGAGCTGTCCTTGTTCTCCAGGCCAAATAGGAAAAGGACCATCCAAGCTGTTATCGGCATCAGGTCCAAAAGCCAGCGTCTGTCATGGTATGGGCATGTGTCAGCGTACCCGTACCATTGCGCAGCTGAAGAAATGCATACTGGATGAATGGGAGAAAATTATACTTTCTAAACTTAACCAACTGGTGTCTTCTATGCCCACTTAATAAGTGTTATACAGTGGTAAATAGTTGATTATCCCAACTTTTTTGGAGTGTGTTGCAGTCATCAGATTTGAAATGAGTGTATATTTTCAAAATTAAATTAACAAAGTAAAACATCAAATAATGTGTTACTAATGTGTTTTCAATATAGTACAGAGTGAATAGTATTTTCAAATGACTTAAAAAAAAATACATTTTATATACTGTCCCAACCTTTATTATAGAAAAAAATTACAGAATCATTTAAAATGATTTAATTTGGGTTTGTGCTCGCTCTCTCTTACATAATGTGTATATATGTATATAAATATACACACACACACACACACACACACACACACATACATACAACACACATTATATATATATATATTTATTTCATAGTATCATAAATTCCAACTTCAGTGTTCATCCACGTATGCTGTGATTTAAACAGCTGGTCTTGGAAGATACTGTTGGATGGCATCCACAATAGTTGACACCTCTGCCATTGCACCTTTGCCTGCAAATAGACACAAACTTGAGTCCAAACTACACATAAATGAACATGGAAAGTCATCATGGAATAAGAGTTCTTTGAGGTATGCCCTTTGAGAAGATCGTATTACAGTGATGCTGTTATACCTTCATCTCCACAGACCAGCTTCTTAGAAATGCAGGGGATCTCCACATAGCCGAAGCCCTGAAGCGTGGCCACTTGCTGGTCAGTGATCGGATGCTGCCACATGGCTGTGTTCATGGCAGGACAAAACAGTAGAGGACGACTCATATCCCATGCTCTTACAATGCAGGTCTGTCAGGGACAAATACTTCATATTCATATTCAACTTTAATCCAAAGCATTAAGAATTTAATCCATGCCTGTTAATTGATCAGGAGGAATGAATTACTTATGAGCAAATGAGCATTTAAGTTCTGATGCTTAAATATATGTTTCCGTAATCCAATTATGTGCAAATTATGTGTATGCTATGCTTTTGTGTCCACTTACTGAGCAAATTTCCAACTTTTTTTGTTATTTTGATATTCATCATGGTATTTTTTACTGTTTAAGTTTATTTTAATTGATTTATCACCTAAAATGTGCAGGTCAACTAAACCTCATGTTTATACCCCTTTATAATAATACATGATCAAAAGAAACTACAGAGCTGGAGACTGGGAGCAATGTTAAATAAAAATATTAAGAATAAAATTTTGTGAAGATGAACATTTTGCAATGTTGTTTTTTTTACAGAATTTTTTTTTTTATTATTATTTTTTTTTAGATTTTTTTGTTTGAGGAAAGAAAAGTTTCTCCAGTTATGTGTAATGTTTATGTAATAAAATCATTTCTCACAATTGTATTATTACAATAATTATAGACTTGAATAGGTTCATGTAGGTTCTACAGATGCATCTAAAAAATATAATATGCCGAGCTTCTGAAAAGTATGTTAATTTATGCACTCAATACTGGGTCGGGGCTTTAATCCTTTTGCATGAATTACTGCATCAATGAGGCGTGGAATGGAGGCAATCAGCCTGTGGCACTGCTGAGGTGTTATGGAAGTCCAGATTGCTTTGATAACGGCCTTCAGCTTGCCTGTATTGTTGGGTCTGGTGTCTTTCATTTCCTTCTTGACAATACCGAGTTAGGCGAGTTGGCTGGCCAATTAGTAACAATAATACCATAGTAGATGTAGTACCAGTAAAACCAGTAGCTTTGGCACTGTGGGCAGGTGCCAAGTCCTGCTGGAAAAGGAAATCAGCTTCTCCATAAAGCTCGTCAGCAGATGGAACCATAAAGTGCTCTAAAATCTCCAGGTAGATGCTGCAATGACTCTCGACTTGAGAAACACAGTGGACCAAAACCAGCAGATGACATGGCACCCCAAATCATCACTGACTGTGGAAACCTCACACTGGACTTCAAGCTACTTGGATTCTGTGCCTCTCCACTCTTACTCCAGACTCTGGGACCTTGATTTGCAAGTGAAATGCAAAAATTTACTTTCATCTCTTAAATTGATTGTGGTTTTGTGTACTGAACCAGACTGAAAGATTAAAGATTAGGAAACCTTTGCAGGTGTTTTTGCTGATTAGAGTGCTTCTCAGGTCGATATTTCTGTATATTATAAATTATTTATTTTAATATTTTGAGAAACAGGATTTTTGATTTCCATGAGCTGTAAGCTGTAATCATCAAGATTAAAACAAGAAAAGGATTGAAATATTTTACATTATGTGTAATGAATCTAAAGTATATGAACGTTTCTCTTTTTGAATTAAATTACTGAAATAAATATAAATTATTCTGAAATTCTAATTTTAAAAAATAAATAAATAAAACAAAAAAAAACCTAAATATTCACCAAACCATTATGACGTAACACAAAACTGCATTTCATTCCAGGGAACTGCATTTCTAACTTCCAGGGACTTGCAGAGCTTATCACTACAAATTAGATCAACAACCATGACGCAATATTTAGAAACCACCTCTAACAAAGTTTTCAATCAATATTCACCTCAGGCTTACCAAACTACAGTTGCACAGCCTAAGTTTACAAACAATTCTCTATGCACAGATGAGTAAATAGGGAAAACTTTGATATTTTATTTGACAAAGTTTCTGTATAAATTATGGTATATTCTATGTAGTCAAAGGTATATTTTTAAGTAATCAAAGTGAGATCCATTCTTGTATATCCAATGTATAAGATATTATTGTATATATAATCAGTATATTAATCAAGGAAACTAAAATCAAAGTAAGACAAACTAATTTGACTCTAACTTGTGAAAAATCACTGAACACACATTCCTCACTTATAAGGTGTATAATTTTCTTCTCAGCTTGCTGCGTTATTTCTCAGTAAAAGTTCACCGTCTGTACCACTGTAACATTGAGTCTGTTCTCTGTATCTTTTAAGTCTTTATATTTTTGCCAATCATGTGTTTGTGATTTCTTAAGATGTACTGTTGAAATCTATGACATTAATCAGTAAAATAAAAACTTTTTAAAAAAATATGCTGACTGAACTCACCTGACAATTATAGACAAGGTATGAAGAAAATAACAATTGTGGCAAGGGGTCAGGGACGTGATTTTTTATTTTTTTTTAAAGGGAAAACTCCACCTAACGTGAATTATTGTTTTAGTATTGTATAAAAACATGAGCCTCGATTGTATTTGTGAGATGATCTGCAGACATCTTGGCTTTTTGTTTTTTGGCTCTTCTTTTTGGATTTTTTACATCTTATACCCCTTGACTTTGAGAAGTTTTTATTTTGGGCTAAGGAGTATCTATATATTATAGAAACATAGTCTCACCAGAAGATTGTCACAAATACCACTGGCTATCTTGCCAAGTGTGTTCGCATCCAATGGAGCAATGACTAGCAGGTCGGCCCACCGTCTCAGCTCTATGTGTAGCACAGGGTCAGAACGTGTTTTCCACATCTAAAACACATGAAAATCATATGGCGATCTCTTCATGATCTGCAGCAGTGCTTGTATGGATACCAAGCATACTCACCTCCCACTCATCCTTGTCTGTGTAGACACGGACAGGAACCTCAGCAACTTTGTAAAAATGGGTGGCATGGTCTGTGGTGACTACCCGTACTTCAATCTTCAAGAAGTTTTAAAGAATTAAAAAAGTTTTAAAGACATTTTTAAAGATGATGTGATAGTATATACGAGTCCCGCCAGTATTTGCAAAATCAAGCAAACTCTGCAATATTCAGAGGAGCTTTCTGCAGAAAATTACTGCAAATTTGGCCCAAGACGCATCATGTGATGGCGTCACAATGCATATTCGGCCAAAGCCCTCTTCAATTCACGTGTGTCGAAGATGAGTACAGCTAAAAAGTCTCATTTACCAGCAAACATCTCTGCAAAAGACCGTGCAAAACAATTTCATGCAATTGCAATTTTGCCAATTCAAATAGTTTTCCACAAAAAAAGCACAAAAAACTCAAAAAATTCTATTTCAAATTTTTCAAAAAGCCACAACAATCACAACAAAACTCTGCGAAATCCTGTATGAACGGATATTCTGTATCTTTTCTCAATATTTTAAAAGAAAAGGGTGTCCATCCATCTTCTATACTGCTTATCCTTCATGGTTGCGAGGAGCCTGAAGCCTATTCCAGGGAGCATCGGGCACAAGGCAGGGTACACCCTGGACAGGGTGCCAATCCATCGCAGGGCACAATCACATACACACTCACACACCCATTCATACACTATGGACACTTTGGACATGCCAATCAGCCTACCATGCATGTCTTTGGACTGGGGAAGAAAACCGGAGTACCTGGAGGAAACCCCCGCAGCACGGGGAGAACATGCAAACTCCGCAAACACAGGGCCATGGCGGTAATCAAACCCCCCAACCCTGTGCACCCCAAAGAAAGGGGTGTATTTTACAAATTGAAATAGCTGTATTGGATTAATTTCAACTTTTACAGAATTAAACTGGTCTAGGGTGATCTAGGGTCTCACCAAAAAAACATACTGGGGTATTGGCTACACTAAATTGCTAATAGCAACTAAGTTTGTGAATGCGTGCGCGTGTGTGTGTGTGTGTGTGTGTGTGTAGTGCTGTGTGAAGATATACTGGTGTTCCGGTTTGGCTGTATTCCTGCCTCACAGTCAGCATTACCGGGATAGGCCTCAGCTTCCACCACGACTCTGACCAGGATAAAGCAGTTACTTAAGATGAATGAAGGCATGAATGTGGTCTAAACAATGCTGTTTATTAAATTAACAATCTTCCACCAATCATTTTTCTTCTTGTAGACAGCCGTTAGTAAGGGTTCAAATTTGATGAAGGGATGAAATAATGACTTCTTTATAGTGCACTATACGCCCAGTGGGGAATGAAACCTAATCGAGCAGAAAGACTGCCGTCTGCTGGACAAAACGGTGCCATACAATTACATTCACAGTGACTTTCTAATGACAAATACACAACCATCACTTCTATCCTCAACCGAACAGCGCAGGCGTGTCTTTAAAACTAAAAGCACTGCCCTATAAACTTACCCCAGGGATTTCAAGAAGTTGTGTCACCAACAAAGGCAACTTCAGTGCTGCAACACTACCAGTTACACCAAGGAGAACGTGAAAACTGGAACCAGTACAACTCAAGTTCAGCGCTGAGCTCACGTTAGTACAGTCAGAAGCAGGCTGCATTGCACGAGTTAGCTAACCGAAAACTCTTTTCAAATAACAGATACCATTTTCTCCACATTACAGGCGAGTGAATGTTTAGCAATGTGCAAAGTAGGATAATGGACAAACGTGTTTCTGAATTTTTTTTGCTCTTTGTTTCACTTCCGTCAACATTGCTGTTACGTACGCGTAAAATTGTTGACAGCGCCCCCAGTGGCAGTACGGTGTAATAACGTAAATGTGCACACATTTTTATACACAACGGTACCTGTGTTCTTAACCATATTTGCATCCTTTTTTATATATAAGTCCGCGAAATACCTCAGATGAACGCCATGAGGTGACTGAATGGCAGCACATCACTATAACCTATTCCTCTCGTACATAGACATATTCTTGTGGGCGTATAGAAAAAGCGCCCCCCCGCGGCCGTACTACACAGAGTTGCGCGGGCGCGCACGCGCACAGCTCGCCGCCGAACATTCTGCGCATGCGCTTGCTGTGTATCTTGCGCCGGTCTGATTCTGATGTGTTAGGGGTCTGCATTTATTCAGCCCAGGTTTCAAAAGCTGAAGTGAATATTATACGCAGCCCCATAAACATCTCACGATGCAGACTCTCACACCGCAAGTGTTTTGGGCACAAAGGCACGGCGAAATTTACCTGCGGGTGGAGATAAGCGACGCAAAGGTAACTGCGCTCTCTCTCTCTCTCTCTCTCTCTCTCTCTCTCTCTCTCTCTCGTGTCAGTGAAATAGCGCGAACTAGCATAAGCTAGCTGCCATTTTAGCAGAGAACTGGCTCTAAATGTACTTCACGGGTTTGTGGATAAAGCAGCTTGTCTGTAGTTCTCTCTAAACTTGAAGACGATAAATGTGCTCTGATGTATGTGTAGTTTTTCTACACCTTTCTTTCCTGCCACTATAAATGTGGCAGAGCTTTATGACAGCTGGAACATGAAGGACCAAGCCACTAAAATAACTGTGGAGGTGAAACCTGATTATCAGGCGATCAAAGTGCACGTGCTAAAACCTTTCAAACAAGGCAATGTTGTTTGAGCTTATTTGTTCAATTTATTATTATTGTAAACATCAAATACAGCACAAGCATATCTTATTAAGGCAGCATTTGTACCCAGCAAGATTTCTAGATACAGATCCATGACTTGGTCTTCCAAGCCCACAAGCCATCTGTCCCAGTCATGTTTTATTTATACAAACATGTGGCCTGTACACAGGGACAGATAGGTGTTTCCTTCAACAACTTCCACCCTCCCCCTTCATTTGTCTGTTGCTCAGTCCTGAGAGTAGTTTGCATGTTTGACACACATCTTTACTGTGCTGATACGCGCTCGTGATGCTATACATGTAGGCGTAGAAGACCTTCACACAATAGTGCAACTGTTGTGCTTCCATGCAACATGATCGTATCCCGTTTGATGCAAATGATGGATATCAATTGCGTGACTTTCGAGGTCACACAACAGATCATTTGTTCCGGGTTCGGTTGCGGTTCTTCAAATATAGACCATCTATTGAGTATAATGTCGTTTTATAGTATTTACCACTGCACAGACATCATGTCTGTTATAGTTTAACGATATTTTAAAGGAAGTCAGGAAATGCAAAAAAAGGTGTTGGGGTTGTGTGTGCGGCGTGTGTGTGTCTTTTGCAGAACCTTGACATAAGCGTACAAGAGAACACCCTTCGGTTTAGAGGTAGGTCTTTTAACCATCTGCAGTAGCTATTAATACTTAATGCAGCTTCTTTTTGAATGATCTCACTTGATTGTTGTTGTACAAGGTCAGGGTCATGGAGCAAAAGGAGAAAATGAATATGAATTCAGCTTGGAGTTCTTGAATCCAGTGAAACCCGAGGTAGGATGTTTGATGACTATTCATTCATTTTTCAGCACTTTTAAAAGTTTGGACAGTTTTAAAGGGTTATATAGCCTTTAGCATGTGTATGTAGAAGGATGATGTGTATGAAGATGACTTGTCAGGTCAGGTGATGAAACGCTTTCAGTGTACATTTGTCTGAAGGAATGAAGAAGATTTATACCACATAAATTGTATTGTTTGTATATACAGAATAAGAGCGTGTGTTGCTGATTTATATCAGTGAGATTTGTGATGCATCTGTTAATTGATTGAATTGCATTGACTTGTTTAACAAATTTTTCCTTTTCTCAAGTTGTTGAATTATTTGTTTGTTTATTGTGTGTAGATAAAACACAAATCCACCCAGCGGCAGGTGAATATCACAGTGAGAAAGCAGAAGCACTGCTGGTGGGATCGACTCAGCATGCAGGAGAAGAAGCCTGTGTTTCTGGCCCCTGACTTCGACCGCTGGCTGGATGAGTCAGATGCTGAGATGGAGCTGAGGCAAAAGGTTGGGGGACTTCTAAATTATAGGATGTGCTTCTTATAACTGGAATCTTAGTAAAACAAAATATTTAGTTCCTTCACAAGTGTTGAACCATTACAGTAGAAGACATTTAGGATCTTAATAACTTTTGTTTATGCTTGCACAGGAGGAAAAAATCAATAAAATAAGCATTGAATCAAGGATTCCAAAGGACCGTAAGTAAACTTTTGATTTTCCAGTACAAAAGATGAATATTTTTCAATTGTAAAGTAGGTGAAGAAAGAAAAATTTGAAATACCACATGCCAGTCAGATACCCGTTGGCTTTCCCACAGCTTACCTAGGCTTGAAGAAGGGATATCTCTTCATGTATAACTTGGTCCAGTTTCTTGGATTCTCCTGGATCTTTGTGAACATGACTGTTCGTCTTTTCATACTTGGGGAAGGTGAGGATTTTATTTTAAAATCACACAATACAAAGTTATTGTATATCTATCCCAGATGTCAGCTTTTGTTGAGGCAACTTCCTTTTCAGTCCTGGTGTGCAATATAGACTTGTATTTTGACAATGGCTTTAGATGTAGTACACAAGGAAATGTTTGTATGTGTGGTTTGTAATTAATAATGAGAGATTAATAGAGTACTGTTTTTCTGAATGATGGTCTGATTGATTACATTATTCTTTTTTTCTTTTTTTGTACAGATTCTTTCTATGATACCTTTCACACCATTGCTGATGTGATGTACTTCTGTCAGATGCTAGCCATTGCTGAGGTTATTAACCCTGCTCTGGGTTTAGTCAAGACCGCTTTGATGCCTTCCTTTATACAGGTGAGAATTGTAGATCATGTCAAATGTACACTAATTCAAGTTTTTAAGAATAACCAATTCATGATTAATCGACATTAAAAACATCATAGTTTACAGACAGCAGGAACCTCTGAAATGTCAATTTTAGCAGCCGTGCAGTCTTGGCTACCCAGAAAATTGCTCACGCAAGTGAATTGGGTAGACAAGAGGTATTCAGCTTGCCCACTACTGTTAGTTACAATTTTTGTCAGCTATCAAAGGTTCAAACACCAAACATGGTAAACGCCACCTCCATTAGCTCCTGTGTTATTATTCATGAAAATCTCGTAATTTTGGAATAAATGTTTATATTCTACTCAAGCTCTTGAACACCTGTAAATTTACAAATAAGAAGGCTCATTAATTCATAAATAAAGACAAATAAGATCAGTCATTCATTTAAAAATACCACTGTATTAAAGGAAGACAGGCTTAGGCAATGTGTAAGTCAGTTCCGTTTGCCTTGTGTAATTTTAAAACTGCGACACTTTATTAGTGCCAGCACTAAGTGACCGATAATTGATAGATCTGGTATGTCAAATGGCAACATGCAATATACTCCTTAGTGTGCTGAGTTGACTTCCTATGACACACATGCCTTTCCAACACAGTATCAGGGAGGGTGAATTGGTATGTGAGAAACTTCTGGCTGAGAGTCGCCGAGACACTATGCTTTGAATTTTAAAAGAAGTTTTACTGTGTGATGTGCTTGGTTACCTCACCTTATTTAATCCACATCTAATTTACCTTCTTGTAATTCAGCTCCAGATTTAGGCCTTTTCAAGAGGTTTTACTCTATTAGATAATATATTATTTATTGGTATAGATGTGTGTCAAAATAACTTCTACATCTAAGAAAGTCTTTTTGCTTACCATTTACTTATCATTTAAGCGCTGTGAGCTTAGCCTTTGATGAACTTTTGTGACTTTGACCAAATGCAAATCAGCTGTGCTGTGTACACGCTTGGTACTTTATGGGTGATTGGCTTTCGTCATACACCTACCAGTTCTGAAACATGCCTCACAAGCTGCACAATTCTAGATGAAATGGGAATCGTTTTTCTTTTATTCTCACTCATGATACTTTTGTAAGCAACAATGCAATATGTATAATTTATTATAGTTTTGCATTACTGTACCAGACTGCGTTAGCTACATTTTCCTAGTAGATGTTTGTAAGTAGCAGCTTTGAATTCACTGAGAGTTTTTGAATTTACTTTGAGTTCAGTCATAAATCGGTCATAAAAAGAAATCAGCAATAGTAGCAGCTGGTTGCGGCTTCTGTTATTCTGTGCATTGCAATAAGAGTGCTCTATGTGTAATTTTTGACCTTTGAGCAATACAGTGCATGCAGCCTGAGCATGACTCACTCGCCCCATTTGTTACATTTCATTACATTTAATAGATTTGGTCTCTGTTAGTTTAATGTTGGCTTTTGGGTAATTTTAATATTCACGGTCAGCTTTCTGATGTTGTTTTTCCTCTTGTTCCACTGTAAACTGAACTTTGTGTGTGCATGAGATCATGTGGTACCACTACTATGATCATTGGTCACAGCAAATGAAGATGAATAGTTGCACTCGGTTTTACCTAATGATTGCCTGAGTGTAAATACTGCAGAATTGATGTTCTTCAACTGTATTGCATTGCACCCATGACATCTATATAATAAACATGCACTAAATATTTTACAAGACCTGTATTGGAAATGAGGAGTAAGTCACAAAAAGAACTGTATGCACTGCGAATAGGAAGCAAATGTTACAGTGAACTTTGCAGAGCACTGACTCAGACATGACCATGCCTTATTGTACACTTTAACACAGCAGATATGTATACTGAACACAACACACGTACACAGTAAGCCTTATTGTAAAGTACAGTTTGTGCTTTACAGTAGGTGAAGGGGCTGGTCTGCCTATAAAACAGGCAACTATGTGCATATGCCCATCACTCTTCTGTTTTTCATGACAGTTTTTAGTGATGATCTAAAGGGGATGATGCAAATGATTGTTTCTCCTCGTCCATTTTACTGTAAAAGTTCTGTCTGGGGTGAAAGTGTCATTTTCGGTTTTTGAGGATCTTTGGTATCCAATCACACCACTCCTATATAAATAAAGGTGTGTTGTGCACTCTGTACTGCAGTGTTGAATTTAACTCAAAGTTTAAGTGAAAATTGAAGTGTTTTTATTTTGTCCTCCTAAACGTTTAAAGGTGATGGGGAGGAACTTTATCCTTTTTGTCATCTTCGGAAGCCTAGAGGACATGCAGAACAAACCTGTTGTTTTCTTTGTCTTCTATCTCTGGAGTGCCACCGAGATATTTAGGTGAGCTTCTAAACATAGATTTGTCCGTTTGTAAAAAAAAAACCCAAAAAACAAAAAACACTAGATAGCCAAAGGTTTGTGGACGCCTGACCATTGCACCCATATATGAGCCTTCCCCAACCTTTTGGAAGTTGGAAGCACACAACTGTATAGGATGACTTTGAATCATGTACCATTAACATTTCCTTCACTAGAACTAAGGGGCCTAGTACAAACCTGTTCCAGCATGACAATGCACAAAGCAAGGTCCATAATGACATGGTTTGCCAAGGCTGCGGAGGAAGAACTTGTACATAGGAAGAATGACTTGTACAGAGCCCTGAGCACTGAGCACCTTTGGGATGAACTGGAACACTGATTGCACTCCAGGCTTCTCGCCTGACTTCACTAATGCTCTTGTGGCTGAATAGGCAAATCCCCACATCCATGCTCCAAAATCTAGTGGAAAGCCTTCCCAGAAGATTGGAGGTTATAACAGCAAAGGGGGACTAAATATGGAATGGGCTGCTCAAAAAGCACATACTGGTGTGATGGTCAGGTGACCACATACTTTTGGCTATATAATGTATGTACCAATGTTGAAGCAATTTGAAATGAGAATTTTTATATTATGGTTAAGTAGCTGCTAGTTTTAAGGAAGTCACATGAAACTCTGTGGTTTTGACAGTTCAGTGACCACATTAGCACGTACATGTCTTTGTAGCAACAAGATGTAAAATAAGTGCTTAAATAAAACCCCATGAATACAGTGGTGTTGGAAACAATTAGCTTTTGAAATTAGAAATTGAAAATAGATTATATAGCTTATAACAATAAAACATTATTTTTTTAATGATTATTATTTTAAATAACGTGATTATTCACCTTAGGTACCCCTTTTACATGTTGGCCTGCATTGACACTGAATGGAAAACACTAACTTGGCTACGGTATACAATTTGGATTCCCCTGTACCCACTGGGTGTACTTGCTGAAGGTGAGAATAGAATTTTATTTATTTATTTTAAATCAGTTTATCCTATATAATGTGTTGATGTTTATAAAGTGTTTTGTTAATCAGATCAGGTAGTCTGGTTCAGATATTTGTAAGATCTTGTTTTTCCATCAGCTGTGGCAATCATCCAGTCTATGTCCATCTTCAATGACACAAAATTCTTAAGCATCCCTTTGCCTGAAGTGCTCGGGTCTTCCCTCAGCTTCTCCTACGTCCTGCATCTCTACTTGCTGCTCCTGTTCCTGGGTGAGTCTCTCCTCTTTGAGACTCACGCTGCTTTGTTGAAATGTGCTGTTCGTGTGCAATGAACTGCAATATCATCTTATCACCTTATCTCATCATCTTATCTCTATCACCTGTGCACAAGCACTGACCTGTATTACACTACTGCACGCTTTACAGGACTCTTCAGCAACTTCCGTCATCTCTACAAGCAGAGGAGGAGACGTTTCCGAATGAAAAAGAGGAAAGCAAACTGAGATCCCCTTGGAAGAACTGAAGTGTCCTGCCGCCACCCAGGACTCCCTCTGCCCATCCTTTTCCGCTCTCTATCTAGAGACGTCATTACAGAAGCAGAAGTATCCATCCCTCCACGGAATCAAACAAAATTTGATTGTACAGTAGAGTTATATATAATTTGATTGTATGGTTTAGTTCTCAAACCAAATAGGACTTTGACCCAACTACAGAACAAATTGTTTAAGTTGATAGAGATGATATTATTTATAAATCTAACTGTTCTTTCCATTATGAGTTATGTTTAGTGGGTTGGGCATTTGGAGTTGACAGAGTAATAACCCTCTCCCCCACCAGTCATTCCCTGGAACATATTTGTGTGTTTCTCTCTGCAGAAGAGCAGACAAACTGGTATAACAACCAACAACCTCAGGGACCATGACAGTTTTAAACAAAGCAGCAGAAGGCCACCAGAGTAATCTGCTGTTATATAAAGAAATCAGACATGTAGTATATGCTACTGAATACCAGGCAACTGATGATTGTTTCAAATAAAGCTGTCAAATGAATGATTATAATCAATTACATTACAAATAAGAAATGTACTTTTATTACTTTTGGGTCAGTTGTAGAAAATTCTATGTACACAAAAAATACTACTACTTATTGAGAAATAGGTTCTTGATAAACAAGTTTCTTTCAAGGATACAGCCACGTACCAAAAGGCATGCCATGAATCAGTGCTTCCTGTGCCACAAAACTCACAGCTCCTTATCTATTCCTAAGATTTATTTTATAGAAATGAAACAATCCAGGATCTTATTGCGATATTGTCAGCCTCTTTACAGTCGAAAAGGTAATGAGGAGCAAAGCATGTTCCAGTGATATATTTAAAGGTTTTTATGCAGGAGCCTTTGTTATTCGCCTACATCCTGTCAGTCCCACTTCCTCCCCCCGAGAAGTCAGTGAGCATGGGTGTGATTACATGGTCGAAAGCTGCATATTTAGAGTCTCCACTACTAGCCAATTTGAGTTGTTGGGCAGCGTGAGACAGCTGGAAGGCAGCATCCGGATGGGCCGAGTCAGGCAGCAAGGTGCACTCCCTTTCCAACAGCTCAGCCATGCCTTTTAACAAGTCCCAGAAACCAAATGCTAGAGCAGCTTTCCGCAACCGGTTTAGCTCCTTTAACACAGACACAAAGTTCTCAGTCATTACAAATAAAATAAATAAGAACCATCCAATATTTAGCCTCCCTACTGATTTCCTAAAGAGTAAAAGCACTTTTCCCAAAATAGTATGTTACCTTGTAGAAGGTTTGTGTTTTCTCTGGAAGTTTTCTTGCATTTCGAAGGATTTTTTGTACATCTGTCTGTAAGAAAGACATTTATTATTACATTGTGAGCCATTTTTGTCAGAAATCTTGCTGACTAAAGGCCTGTTATCTAGCTAGCAATCTGCAAAATGCTATTTAGTGCTCGCTACCAAGCCTAAGAACATGAATAAAGAAGCGGCACTGCTATCACTGAGCATTAACATTATATGTTCAATAGTACTGTACGGTGTCTGTAACTTGTCAGTCTGTATTTTCTGTCAGTGAGGTGTGGTGAACTGGGCCCCCAAATCAGATGTTACCACCCCATAAAGCTAGGGCCAGTCCAACTATAGCATACCAGTCACAGCATCTTGAACCTTAAACAGATCTTGACAGGAGACATAGGTGACATCAACATACCTGCAGTCCACTGGCTTTGATCCAGACTGTGACATTTTGGGCATAGCTGCGTTTGCTTTTGGGTAGGACAGGGAAAGGGCTTTTACTATCGTCCTCCCCATAAGGATTTTCTGGTGCATCTACAAAGCCAAAACATTTGAATTTAAAATATAATGAGATATGTAATCTCACAGACAGGCATTATTAAAATATAGGATGGTAAATTTTGTAAATATTTCATAGTAGTACAGAATGTAAGCAGTCATTATTTAAATTTTTATATAAATTATTTCTTAAACATATTAAATCCAAATCAATTCTTCCTCTTCCCCTAAAAATTCCACTCGTTTCACCTGAGTGGAACTACCTCTAAACTAAACGCAAAAGTTCAAACCCAATGTTAAATTCGAAATGTTTGTATTGTACCTGAAATGGGTCCAAGCTGAGAGATTTTCCCCAGCCAGGGTAGAGGCTCTGGGCCAGGCTCAAAAAGCGACATCATCAGATTTGACTTTTTCTTACTATCTGCCTGTGAGTAGAGCATCCCAAACCAATCAGGCCTAACAGAGGAGCTTCATGATTAGAGATGGACAGAAGGGACTGTACAAGGTTATACAAAAGATATTCTAGAACAGGGCTTGATTATCTTATTCAACAGTTCCTTACCCTAGCTGTACAAGGGCCACCATGCCTTCCACTTTGAGACTGCCATGCAGAAGGACACAAAAATTCGGGCTCTTTCCTGCCATCTGATTGGATGACGTCTCCTCTTCCATTTCATCAGCAGCCCCTGCTCCCACTTCATCCGCCTCTGAGAGCAAACACAAAAGCAGAAATCAGCATTATGTCATATAATACAATGGGAGTGAATAACAAAGAATCTGAAGTGGAGTGGGAACCTTTGTTAACAGCTATGGGTAGGACCAGGTGTCTGGACAGGACTGGAGGACTGGCGATATCACCAATCTCAATAAAGCCCATAATCTCCAAGTCTGGAAAAAAAAAAGTATACAAATAAATATTACATATAATTTAAACACGGTTAACAGCATATGTGCATAATAGCACTGCAGCAACAATTGCTATAGTCCTATATGCTATAGTTCAACTGTAATACATACACACAGAAAATAAAAAAAAAATTATATATATATATGTGTGTGTGTGTGTATATATATATATATATATATATATATATATATATATATATATATATTGTGTGTGTGTGTTATATATATATATATATATATATATATATATATATATTATATTTTTGTGTGTGTGTGTGTTTTATATATATATATATATATACACACACACACACACATACACATACACAGTCATGGACGAAATTGTCGGAACTTTTCTGGAAAAATGCACCATTTCTCCCTGAAAAGTGTTGCAATGACAAATGTTTTGGTATACACATGTTTATTACCTTTAAGTGCATTGGAACAGCACAAAAAAGCAGAAGAAAAAAGGCAAATTTGACAAAAAAAATTACACAAAACTCCCAAAATGGACTGGACAAAATCATTGGAACCCTATTAAAACTGTGGGTAAATAATTTCATTTCAAGCATGTGATGTTCATTTAAACTCACCTGTGGCAAGTAACAGGTGCTGGCAATATAGAAATCAAAACTGAAGCCAGTTAGAGTGTAAAATAAAAGTTGGCTCAACCTTTGTGTTGTGTGCCTGTGTGTGCCACACCAAGCATGGAGAAGAGAAAGCAAGCGAGGGGGCGAATTGTCTGAGGACTTAAAAGTAAATCTCAAGGTTACAAGTCAATCTCCAGAGATCTTAAAAGTTCCTTTGTCCACTGTGCTCAAATAATATAATCAAGAAGTTTATAACCCATGGAACTGTGGCAAATCTCCCGTGGACGTGGGCAAGAGAAAAATGATTAATGAAAGAATGCAACGCCCAGGATAGTTCGAATGGTGGATAAACAACCTCAGTCAACTTCCACGCAAATTCAGGCTGTCCTGCAGACTCAGGGTGCATCAGTGTCATCTCGAACCATACATCTATTCTGAATGAGAAGAAGCGCTATGGCAGGAGACCGAGGAGAACCCCACTTCTGACACAGAGGCATAAAAAAGCAAGACTGCAGTTTGCAAAAATGTACCTGAGTAAGCCTCAATCCTTCTGGAAGAACGTTTTGTGGACAGATGAGATTAAGGTAGAACTTTTTGGCATTCTACTGCTTACAGAAAATGGAAAGAGGCATACAAAGAAAAGAACACAGTACCTACAGTCAAACATGGTGGAGGTTCAAGGATGTTTTGGGGTTGTTTTGCTGCCTCTGGCACTGGGTGCATTGACTATGTGCAAGGAATTATGAAATCTGGAGACTTTATCAAAAGATTTTGGCCCATAATGTAGGGCCTAGTGTCAGAAATCTGGGTCTGCATCAGAGGTCACGGGTGTTTCAGCAGGACAATGACCCGAAACATACCTCAAAAAGCACCCAGAAATGGTTGGAGACAAAGCGCTGGAGAATTCTGAAGTCATCAATGAGTCCGGATCTAAATCCCATAGAACACCTATGGAGAGATCTCAAAATTGCTGTTGCGAGAAGGCACCCTTCAAATCTGAGAGACCTGGAGCAGTTTTCAAAAGAAGAGTGGTCCAAAATTCCAGTTGAGAGGTGTAGGAAGCTTGTTGATGGTTATAGGAAGCGATTGGTTTCAGTTTTCTCCAAAGGGTGTGCAACCAAATATTAAGTTAAGGGTGCCAACAATTTTGTCCGACCTAATTTTTGAGTTTTGTGTAAAATTATGTCAAATTTGCCTTTTTTCTTCTGCTTTTTTGTGCTTTTCCAATGCACTTAAAGGTAATAAACATGTGTATACCAAAAACATTTGTCATTGCAACACTTTTCAGGGAGAAACGGTGCATTTTCTGGAAAAGTTCCAGGGGTGCCAATAATTTCGTCCATCCAGTCATATGTATATATACACACACTGCTCAAAAAAAAAAATATATATATATATTTATTTTCTTTTCTGTGTGTACGTATTACACAGTTGAACTGTGTATGTGTTTATATATATATATATGCGCCTTTAGTTAAACATTGGCATTAAAATTATCACCACTGCCATACATAATGTTCAGTGAAACGTCCATCACGACCACGGAGGTGATGACTTTGCTACAAGTGCAGACCATTCACAAATTGGTAAGGAAACAAACACATAGGGAGCTTCCACTAGTTCCAAATGAAACTGCTCTGGTGATCCTCCACTTAGTCACACAACCAGAGTTACACTCCTAATGATCGAATGTAAATGTGTACAAACTAGGAAAATAACTAACTGTACCTGTGTGCACTGCTTTTGGTACCGGGTCAAGCTCCTCATCCAACAGCACAGGTTCTGGCCTGGGAAACACCTGCACATCAGATGCTAAGTTCCCACAGCGCAGCACGGCGTGGAAAGGCATGTATGCCTGGTCAATCAACTTCCTGCCAACACATGTTAACAGATTTACAACTACACCCAATCCATAGCACTCTCATTCAGTCACTGGGTACATGTTGTGCAAAAAGCACACAGTATAGCAGTTACAGATGGAGCAGTATAGTTACCCACCCAAACATAGCTTGAACACTTTTCAGACACAGTGGTCCATCCATAGTAAATATCTGTCCCTCTCCACCACTTAAAGTGAGAAGCTGCTCCAAATTGTCCATGGCATCAGTGGCTTGGAGCTGCAATTAAAAATAAAATGTCCAAATTAAGGTTATACAGTACTGTGGAAAAGTTTTAGGTACATGCGAAGAAATGCTGTAGAGCAAAGATGCCTTCAAAATAACGAAATTAAATATTTCTACATTTTAAAAAATACAGTAAACAGCAGTAAATGAAACAGTCAATATTTGGTGTGACAAAAAAATAAAAATAAAAATAATAGTCTCAGGTAAAATTAGTGCAGTTTTATAAGGAAATAAGCTGTAAGTTTTTAGAGCATCTTGCAGGACCAGCCACAGTTCTTCTGGAGACTGACTGTCGCACTTGCTTGTCGGACAAGCAAAATCCTTTTCAATGCTATGACAAGGATTAAGGTCAGTGAAGATTTAAAATGTCAGAGAAACCCAGTCAATTATTATGTTTTTAATTTACATCCTTATATATATGCAGAATAACAAACAGAAGATATGGGTTAATGATAGAACATTTAATTACAAACAGTACCTCCTCTGCATTGGCGATACACACGATGTAGAGTTTGGAGGGGAAAGGAAAGGGTAAGGGAAACTTCTTGTCCTCTCCTCGTTGTTTCAGTGTGGCCAGGGAGTGGCGCAAAGAACCACGACCAATACCCAGAGATCCGTCAGTCACCAACACCATCTACAGGCCATCAGATAAATCACAGCAACCAAAACACCATTAATATTCATTATTTCCAGCATGGAATGCTAGGAAAAGTAATGAAAATTCCTTATAGACATGATCTGCCAATGTGCATTCAGTGAAAGTATGTGAATGCTGATTTCTTGCACGGTAATGCCTAATATGATGCATCGTATTTCAAGGAACTCAGGAGTAAATCAGAAAATAGACTTACTCAGCAGAGTCCAACAAAAACCAGCAACACTAGTATCACACCTGAAACCACTATCAGGAAATAAATACTGTAACCTGGCTAAACATTTTCATATAAAACCTCAAATGTGACCTGCACCTGCAACCAAACCTGTATCGACAATCATTCTAATGTATCAGTTTTAAAAACGACGATGCTGTCACCAAGTGGTTATTTTTCATCTATTGCAGTTAATATAAAGACCAGTAACAGATGCTATGGGAGGCATTTTAAAGGGAAGTGTCACTGCATATCAATACAAAATTATTCTGACTGAACATGAACCATTTCTATTCTGATGATGTTGGTCTATTTATAACACTCAGTGAATGGTTCGATGAGGATGAAAATGATGGAAATCATGTACTAAGGCTTTGTCAGTTGCCAGATTTGAACCCAACTGAGATTTTGTATTGACGTGTTAGACAGCGCTCTCCAATTCCATCATCAAACACCAATTGAGGGAATATTATAGGAGGAATGATGTTCATCCTTCCATGTGATTATCAGAAAACACACTACCTGGCAGGGACAGGTGCAGCCCCACTCCTGCTGCACAATGTTACTGACTCCCTGCAGTGCTGACTCCAGGCATGTTTTGTCATAGTCCTCCAGATTGTTCAAGGCCTCCTGTGCAGCAGTTGAAAGAGAAAGGATAAAATTAGTAAGCTGAACCG